>OX465096.1:37220946-37535861 GCA_949987625.1 Chalcis sispes | reverse complement strand
TTTTTAAAAAAGAAAGGAGAATATTTTTCTTTCTTCGGATTTTCCCCGGAGATCTTCCCTTTTTTCCCTTCATTTAATTTAATTTCTTGAACAAAAAAAAGGAAATAATAAAATAATTTATTTTAATGTCCAGTTATAATGCGGAGGAATTCATAGCTTTAAGACGTCGGAAAAATGCATCTACAGCGCTATTTGAGACGTCACGCGATAACAGCGTTTCCGGTCCAACCTGGAATGCCAAGTATTATTCTTTTATTGTAAGCTTGTGGTGAAAAGTTTTTCTTTCTCTCCGTGCACAAATTAATCATTAATTTAAATTAATTATCGAACTCATGTTAAAAAGGGCGGAAGCGAGCAGATTTTTCGTTGCCTCATGTATATGATTTTCTTTTTTTCATATCAATTTAATAAGTCATCAAATCAAAAGATAATGCAGAATATAATCACTAATTATTGTAAAATACGCCAATGTATTACAGCCATGATCAAAGTTGTAATTTAATTTATATCTTTAGACCATGGATTTGAAGACTTAAAATTAGTCTATTTTTAATAGTAATGAGTTTTACATTTTCCTGTAAATTAACCGTATGTACAAAATCTTATGCTACGTTTGTTTGCTTAGAACTTCTACATTATAATTCAACTATCGTAATTCCCCAAATTATTATTATAATTATTGTATTTCCTAATAAAAACAAAAACAACTTATTCGGTAAGTTTACTTATTACTTATAAAGTACCAGATAGATTTTTAATCTTCATTTATTATCAATAAGGTGGTTAAGCGAAATAGATAATTACTTATCCGTCATTGTAATTAATTTTAACCACTTAATTCCGAACCTAATAACCGAGCATTATTGTAAACGCGTTCCGTTATTATCATTATCTCCAAAATCATTGTAATATCGGCGCTTTCCTTAAAACAAGTATTACATTAAGTCTGCGACTTATATCACAATTATTAATAATAATACCATACTTATATTCTTCATAATTAATTTCTTATCTCAATACTCGTAATTTTTGTAAAATCCATCAATTTTATTTTATAATTTTCCCTCCAATAATAATTATAACTATAAGTTAAATTCTTCGACATTGTATTAATATTAGGTGTAGTAAAAAGTAATCCATTATTTTGCCAATAGATGGCTTTAGTAGTCTGTATCTCCCGTTGTAAAAGTGCGATTCGGTTACACTATATGGCGTTAGAAAGATAAGATTTCGTACTAAAAAAGTTTCCGATACAGTTTTGTGATTGCTTGACTTAGTATTTTTTTAGCACGCGTCAAAGATGGACACCAACAAAGAGAAAATACGCCAAATTTTACAGTTTTTCTTCGATAAAGGCGAAAACGCAAGCCAGGCAGCTGAAAATGTGAATAGTGTTTATGGTCCTGATACTGTAACAGCCAATCACGCGCAATTTTGGTTTCGTCGATTCCGTTCCGGTAATTTTGACGTCAAAGATGCACCACGCTCTGCAAGGCCAATTGTCGAAAATGTCGATAAAATAATGAAAATCGTCGAGTCCGACTAGTCACGTAAGCACTGTTTCGATTGCCCATAAGCTAAACATGGCACAAAAAACCGTTTGGAACCACTTAAATAAGGCTGGATACAAAAAGACGTTCGATGTATGGGTGCCACAAGAGTTATCGCAAAGAAACCTCATCGACCGAATTTCCATCTGCGAATCGCTTCTGAATCGCAACAATATCGATCCAGTTCTGAAGCGGAGGGTTACTGGTGATGAAAAGTGGGTCACTTACGACAACGTCAAGCGACAACGTCAAGCGACAACGGTCGTGGTCAAATCGCGGTGAGCCGGCGCAAACGGTGGCCAAGCCAGGATTGACAGTCAGAAAGAGTTTGCTGTGTGTTTGGTGGGACTGGCAGGGAATCATCTACTATGAGCTGCTCCCCTACGGCCGAACTCTTAATTCGGACCTGTACTGTCAACAATTGGACCGTCTGAAAGAAGCAATCGCCCAGAAGCGGCCAGCTTTGGCCAATAGGAGAGGAATTGTGTTCCATCAGGACAACGCCAGGCTGCATACATCGATAGCGACTCGCCAGAAGCTCCGGGAGCTTGGTTGGGAAGTTCTTATGCATACACCTTATAGTCCGGACCTGGCACCAAGTGATTATCACCTGTTCCTGTCTATGACGAATGATTTTGCAAGTGAAAAATTTGCCTTAAGAGAAGATTCAGAAAATCGACTGTCCCAGTTTGACAATAGGGACAAGGGTTTCTACGAGAGAGGCATTATGAAATTACCTCCAGAATGGCAACAAGTTATCGAACAAAACGGTGCATATTTAACCTAAATCGTATCATTCTATCTATGCTAAATAAAACCTTTAATTTAATGCAAAAATAATGGATTTCTTCTTACTACACCTAATAATTAATGCTATTGTCCGTTTTATAATCGATACCAAACCAAGCGTTATAATATTCACTACTCTTATATTCGAGAGAATCAACATTTTTTTTATTTTTATCTTCTTACATATTCTATGTCCAAGGAATTTTAATTTTGCGATAAAATTTATTAATTTACCATGATTATATATTTAATAATAATTTTTCTTGTCGCATTTTTTTTTTCTTTATAAATAAATTACGTTAATCATTAATTAAATCCTATAGTAATAATTATTACTATTCTCATAGAATAATAATTTATCCCATTAATAATTTATTAAAATAATTACTCTTAAATTCAATTAAAGTAACACAACGCGTAGTACAGGCAACGCAAAAAGTCAATGAATATAAATTAAAAACTCTTTAATTTTACCTAAGAATAACGTCGATCGATTAATTATTCCGCCGACATTTCGTGGCAAATATTCAAGAATTAATTGAAAATTGTAATTCTTAAAGAATAGATATTTAAACTATTATTTCGCACTTATTTTCTTTCCTTCTAACAATCTGGTAATTATAAATTACTTTTGCTAACCTAAAGTTATCATTCTTGTTTTCAGTGACAATTATTTTTAATTTAAATAATTATTCTTTATTTTTAATACCATTGCATAAATAAATACATCGCAAATTGCGTAAAATTCGACGAAGAACTTCGCTCTTTTTTGTAATGTGCGCTAAATTTTAAATAGAATGCAACCATGTATTTCAATTTAACATTTAATTATCACGAATAATAAGTAATGCATATGCATAAAAATTGTGCCAAAAGAATCTCCTCTCTCTCTCTCTCTAATTCTCGCTCTCCCTCCCAAGAGGAATACGTTCGAGATAAGCGATTAGCGCCCACCACGCGCTAATTTCGAGCAATCTGATTGGTGCAGAATCGTCTCTGTACGAGTGCATAAAAAGGCAAGCTTGACTTGCGGAGACGCATTCGACGTGATTCTTTAAGATTGTCCATCATCATCAGCCCAGATCATCCTCCGCACGGATTGCCAACGATAACATACGTTGCTGGATCTCAACGAGCCAACCGCGCCCCAGCGCAACATCGTTCAACCGACTCAAGACAGGGAAAAGAGAGAGAGTGAGGAGTTACGTTCGTTTTGTAAAAGTGAGTAAAAGAAAAATAAAGTTGATTTTAATTTAAATTTATTCTTTCTTACTCTCTATCATCTATTTTCCTCCGGAAAGTCGCTAGACTAAAAGAAAAGTGTCCTTCGCCTTTTATCCTTAATATCATATTTGTTAGGTCCTCTACCGAGAGTAGACGAGCCTGTAGTGGCTTGTCGCATTCTCAATTTCGGAATTCACACCTATCCAATAAAAATTTAATTAATTTCTTCCTACTCTGTTATTCCTTCGGCCACCTTAAACTCATAAACTTCAGTGTTCAGGCTTAAAAAAGAAAGACCAAAACTGCATTTATAAGTTAAGACTCCGACATTACAAATAATATTGAAATAATTTTTCTGTAGGAAGTTAATCGAAAAATTAATTTTAATTACAAAACGCAACAATTTTTATAAAAATGCATGTCGCAGACAGTTATTAAAGATATATAAAATAGTATAATAATAATAAATATTCATTATAAAATAGTGAAGTAATAATAAATAGGATAGGTAAATTATCACTGTATAGATTAAAATTTAACTAGGGAAATTTTTTTAAAATAGATGCATGTAACAGCTGAACATTGGCCTATTAATTCATATTAATTATTTATAAAAAAAATTTATTATGAGGGTTTTGCAAGAGAAATTCGTGACATTCCAGGTTACTGCGCGATGTCCCAAATCACGCTATCCAAGAAAAAAATTACTAAAAAAAAATTTGTACGTCGAATGTCAATGAAATTCGTATCGACCGACTTAGAAAGGAGAACATTATTTTCAGCTTAAGTATGCATGATTTTGATTACTTGTGTAAAAAATTGCATCATAGTCAAATTGAGCCTAACGAGAGCGGCTATTCAACTCTCGGTTTGAGTTTAGGTTAGTTTTCACAACGGTCTATGTCAATGGAGAGTGCGTCGCGTAGGTTGTGGAAGGGGCTTTATTATGGTAGGAAAGGCAGAGAAGAAACTTATCGGCTGACACGAGAAAAAAACGGAGGTCATGTACCGACGTTACACAATAATTCCGATTAATAAATATTTAAAAAAGGCATATATATGTAAATAAATATCTATTTATTTATTGTGTATAAAATAATAAATTTTTAAATTTGAAATTGATAAATCAGCTAAACAAATCATTTTGAATATGTTTTAATCAAATACAGCTTATACATTCTATTTGTTTTCAATCAAAACATTTTTTTTTTTAATCATATTTGAATGTAAAGTTAGAGATGACAAATCAGTTTTAAAGTAGATTCAATTTCTCTATCGACTATCGGCTGAGTACTTTCTTTTATAATGCATTCTTGCAGACCAAAATTCGAAAATGTATACTTCTAATCAAAGTCATTCGAACAGCCTAACTATCAGTTTTTAAAGTTTTTCCTAAAGCCTATAAGCTTTATAGAGTATTTTTTATTCGGTGATAACAATGCAGTAATTTTATCATGACTTGCGTCAAAACTCAATTATGATATTTAACAATATAGCTTGTAAGAAACAAGATGAGATCAAGATATTTTTTCGCATGTGGAGGCTTGAGAATTTGAATTATTTCGATCTCTGCCAGCTTTAAGTGCACATTATTAGAATTATTTTAATAAGATTACATAAATTTATAACCTGTACTCGTATACAATGAGCATTTAAATACAGATACGTCGAATACGTAATTAAAAAATTTATATTCTATTTACTCAGTATGAATTTCTCACAATTAATAAAAATAGTAAATGAAATAATGGTAGATACAGAAAGGGTTATCAATAAATCAATAAATAAAATTATCAATAAATCAATAAATTTTTCCAATAAATTCAGCGCATTGTGAGTAACGATAGAAATCGGTACGATCGTTATGATAAAAATCGTTACGATAAAAATCGTAAAGATGCCGGTAAAACAAAGAAAAGTAGAAGAAATAGTGGTAACCGCAGAGGCGTTAACGCCAAAAATACTACGTCAAGAAACACCTCTATTCCAATGAATGTACGCCAACATTGTAAGAGTTTCACTTTATAGCAGCTTGAGGATCTTTTAGGATCAACAGTCAGCGCCTGCATCAGCATATCACTCTCTAAATGATTGAAGTGGAAATAGACCGAAAGTGCTGAATACGCAATGGAATGGAGGCTGCAGCTATAGAGCGCAAAGGAAAGAGCCGACAGGTGTTTCAAATGCAATCAAGCAGGACCTAGAGCTGCTCAATGCTCGCAGAATGTTTGCAAGGAGACGGAATATTAAACCGGAAATCATCTGAGAAATGCATCAAAGATAAAGCGATAATCATACCAAGTATGCAATGCGCCCGATGTAACGTTTAAAAACCGTCCAAACTACAATAAGTTACGTCAACTGATGGGAAATGGGTTGGCAATCGAGCGGAGCCGTCTAATCAGTAGTGATGAGAGATATAGAAGAAAGAGACGAGGAAAGAGTCATTTTAATACAGATCAGTAAAAAATACCGTAAGTCAACAAGCGAGAGAATTTGCATACAAGCACGTTTCAGTATCGAAAGAAAATTGCGATCGAAGTTTGACAACTGCAGCCGCTGAGTCGAAAAGAGAATAATGTGCTATTTATTCTAGCTACGAGGGTGGTCTGAAAAGTTTCCGACCTCAACGTAAAGATAGCAGCACTCGTCAATAAAAGCTAGCGAATTTCGTTGTTTATCTGTTGACATTGCTCACCAAAGTTTCAGCCATTTTGAATGCGCAGTTGTTAGTTGACAGTCGTTTGAGTAAGTCGATGTGAGTGTTGTTGTGAAAATGGACAAAATTGAGTATCAAGCTGTAATTAAATTTTTGTTTTTGAAAGGCAATATACCTACGCAAATCAAAAATGAGTTGAACTCTGTGTATGGGGACTCTGCACCATCATTTACCACAATGAAATTTTGGGCAGCTGAATTCAAACGCGGCCGTAAAAGCTTGGGAGACGATGAACGTTCGGGACGTCCAAAAACTGCAACCACTGACGATAACATCGCCAAAGTTCACCAAATGGTGCTAGACGACCGCCGAATTAAGGGGTTACCCCCACTTGCGACTTTGAAAAAATCGATTTTTTGTTAATTGTATTTTTTTGAAGTATAAGTATCTTAGAATATGACCTGGAAATTTCAAGTCGATCCGAACAAAATTGACTGAGATATGAGCGTTGAAAGAGAAGAATCCGTTGTGTAAACAACCGGCTAGTCTGACACCTGGCACGCTCGACCCTCTCGACGGTTTCAGTCGATGGTTCGATGACAATGGTCGTATACCTGGCATTTACAACGTTTATATAATAGACTGGAATTTGTAGAAACGAATTTTCGTTGCCTTCTATCGTTTAAATTCGTCAGTGTAGCTTGAAAGTTCAATTATATAAGACGTATTTATTTCCGCCGTTCACAATATTATAAGCGCAGTTTTTATTTATTTTACATTTAAAAATGGATCGAAAAAAAGGTTCGCGAGAAACAAGAAGCAGTGAAAATTTACGGAAATCTCGACCAAAAAAAAGGAAGGGTATTTTTAACCCGAACCTGGCGAATCGGAAACTGAAACTTTCAGCACGTCTGCGAAGAAACTGAAAGATAATATTAAGGGGGGAACCTGGTTTAGAACGCTGAAAATTGCATGATATTCGGCACAGTGTTTTAGGTTGCCTAACGTATGAAATGTTTCAAGTACTTTTGAAATAGGTCATAGATACACAAATCTTGCAAAAAAAATTCACTTTTACTTTATTTGATACTGTTAAGCAATAACAATTCGTATTTGTTTGTGGCACTTCTCGCTCGAAGAGTCTATTTTGTGAACACGATAGCGATCGTAGTTTTCATCTGAAACATAAAAACGAATACTTTTTTTGTAGCTTAGGAGTTGTTCTTCTATGTGAACCTAAGATATTCGAAGAAATATATAAAATTATTTATTTTATGACTGTTTATAAAAAATTTTGCGTTTTTCTGAAGAAATTTTAAGATAATTTATTGAAAAAAGTTAATAAAAAATTTTTTTTATTGTGATTTTTTAGGTTCACATAGAAACCTACACTATTAGCTGTAAAAAAAGGTATCACTTATGAAAATGCGACAATTACAACTTTTTTAATCGTGTGCACAAAACAAAAAAACACTGTTTTGAGAAAATCGCGTTCAAAGTTTTATCAGTCGCTTATCAGTCTCCTGAGCGCATTGTCTCTCAGAGGCCATTTCTGCGGAACGATTAGGAATTTGACTCTGAAATTTTGTGGAAATATTTCTGAATATATTTCTCATCGAATGAGATAAGTTTCAAAAAATCGATTTTTTTGACCCTCTAAACCAGGTTCCCCCCTTAATATGACTGTCAATCAAAGCCCGAATATTGAATATCGCATTTTAAACTTTTGTGTTGTGTTTGCTGCAATTTCAAGTTTAGTGAAGTGCAAAACGTGTAATAGAAATACTAAATTTGAAACTGCAAATGCAAGAGGACTAGGCTTCAAAGTCGTTGTGAAATGTGACTCATGTGCAGATAATTTGATACCATCTTCTCCTTTTGTGGCACATTCGTATGAAATAAATCGTTGATTTATATTCACTATGAGAGTTCTCGGCATAGGATTGGCTGGAGCACAAACATTTTGCGGACTTATGGACATGCCAAGGTTTCTTACCGAGAATACATATTCAATAATTTCAAAAAGTATTTATGAGTCTGTGAAAACATGTGCAGATGCAATATTTAAAAAAGCCGTACGAGAAGAAAATACACCTAATGCAGCAGAAGATGCAACTTCTAAATTAACAGTTTCCGGAGATGGATCCTGGAGGAAACGAGGATATTTGTCGTTGTTCGGAGTTACATCAGTCATAGGCTACTACAGTGGAAAAGTACTGGATCTCGTAATAAAAAGTGCGTATTGTAAAATGTGTGAATCGTGGAAACATAAACTAAATGATGCGGAATACGAACAATGGTACGAAACACACAAAGATTACTGCAGTGCAAATCACGAAGGCTCCTCGGGAAAAATGGAGGTGGACTCTATTATCGAAGTCTTCAAGCGTTCAATAGCAAAATATAATGTCCTGTACCGTTACTATATTAAAGACGAAGATTCGAAGACGTACACTGGGCTATTAAAGTCTCATCCTTATGACGACGTAGAAGTTATAAAAAAAGAATGCATCGGACACGTCCACGTCGATCTTCAAAAAGAAAAAAACCATTACAAGAGCATACTATGCATCATTACTTGACAAGCTGAAGGCAGAACTTGCGGAAAAACGTCCACATTTGCAGAAAAAGAAAATCCTGTTTCACGAAGACTACGCTTCGTCTCACACCTCAGCGGTTGCCATGGCGAAAATCTACAAATTACGGTTTCAGCTGCTTGACCATCCGCCTTAATCATCAGACCTAGCCTCAAGCGACTTCTTTTTATTCCCTCATCTAAAAATTGCACTCGGAGGACAGAGATTTTCGTCAAATGAGGAGGTAATCACCTTCGTGAACAGTCATCTTGCAGAGAAAAACGCCGAGTACTATTTGCATGGGTTAAAGAGATGGGAGCATAGTTTTCAAGGTTTAGAGAGAGAGAGAGGGAGAGGGAGAGGGAGAGAGAGAGAGAAAGAGGCAAAACTTCTTTACGAATTTAAAAATATGCATCATAAGTAACTTCCAGTTTGACCAATTCAAATGTGAATTAGAGGTAAAAAATTGAACTTTATGAAAATTTTTTGAAGCAAAAGTTGACACTTTAACTGCAAATGAGAGCGTCCGAGCGTCCAAACAAGAAATAGACACTGGATGTGAAACTTCACACCGAATGTAAACTTTTCATTATGAATTCAGTAGTCGTCACTGCAGTCATATTTGAAGTTAAAAGTACGTACACTTCAGACACTCCTTTACTCGAAATTAATTATTCTGTTTATAAATAAATTTTTTTTGTACTGTATATAAATAAAATTTATAGGTATATACTGTTTATAAATAAAAATATAAAAATAACGGAGGCAATTAGACTAAACGTTGCACAAAGTTTTCGTTTCCCCTTTCACTATAGTGCAGAAATATTTACCTTTTTATTTACATTTGATAAACAAAAATAAAGCTGAAAATCTAAACATTTCAAAGAAAAAATTTTTATACTAACACAAACACTTTTTAACTTATTTAACTAACTTTCAAAAGAACGGATCAAGAAACATCGATGCCGACAGGAATAACTACGTAAATTTCATAATCATCTTCTTAACAATATTTATATCATTAAACAAAATAACATATTACAAAAAATATCAAAAATCGCAACCTAATTAATAATGCTCAAAATGAGCTCCACCTTGTAAAAAACAGGTTTGAACTCTTATTTGGAAATCGTTCACTGCTCGTCGAATTTTAGATGCCTCAAGTGACTAAATTGATTGTCGGATTCTTTCTATCATGTTTGCCCTTGTTGTTCGACGGTCAGGGTATACTAAGTCTTTAACTCTTCTTCACAAATAATAATCTAATACAGACAGATCTGGAGATCTTGGTTGCCAATTAACTGTTCTGTGCTTTCCTATCCATCTGTTTAAAGTGGCTCGAGATATAAGCGATGTATGTGCAGGACATCCATCCTGCTGGAACCACATGTTCAAACGTAAATAAAGAGGAATATCTTCTAATAAATTTGGCAAATCTGTTTCCAGAATTTGAACGTAGCGATGTCTGTCTAGGTTGCCGTAAAAAAAAATTGGAGCTATAATTTTGTCATTAATAATACCGCACCATACATTTACTTTCCAAATATGTTGGTAATCTATTGTCTTTAACCAGTGAGGATTTTGTAGTGCCCAGTAGCGGCAATTCCAAGTATTAACAGATGCATCACTCTTAAACGTAAATTGGTCTGTCCATAAAATTCTTTGATGAAAACCTGCTGGTTGACCACAGCACCAATTACAAAATTGAAGACGTTGGACCATGTCATGATTGTCAAGATCTTGGTGTGATTGCATTCTATACGAATGAAACTTGTTGTATTTCAAAATGTTATGGATGATACAATAATTTATATCAGAATCCATTTCTCTTCTTCTCAAGGAATCATGTGGAACAATAATAGATGATGCCACAATATCTGCCGATCTTACATCTCAAATACGTCTTTTAATTTTTCATCCTTTATTATGATGAGGTTGCAAAATCCCATTATTTTTTGCTCGATTAGAAAGTCGAGAAAAGACCTACCTAGAGTGTGGAAATCGGTCAGGAAATCGTACCCTCTATAACGTCTCAGCAGCAGAAAAAGAACCAGCTTCAAATAAAATTTGAAGAATATCGCAAGCTTTTTCATCAGAATACGCCATATCCAAAAGAGAAAAACTTAAATTTTATCAGCATAAAAATTTATTTCAATGTGATGATAAATAATAAACCTCAATAATGTTTTGAACTTACTTTCCTAATATATCAAGTAACAAATATGTTAGAAATGTTGATAAGTGAGATCTAAAGAAACTTACAGGTTTAACGGCATTTAGAATAAACACTGGAAGAATCACCAAATTTTGATTAGCAACAAAATTTAGTGACAATAATTAAATTCTTACCTGAAAATTAATTTTAGTACATATTGTAATTATTAATCATTAAAAAATACGGATTTTTATTTTTACCTAATCCCTATGAATGCGTGCATTAACAGCAGATACCAAGTAACGATCTATTTAGAGCATCCAATTTTAAAAAGCTTAGTCAGAAAATTTTCATTTGGCATCATATCAAACGTTTTAGAAAAGTCAAAAAACACTAAAAGTGATAATTTGTGCCATCAATAGCAAATCTAACAGATTCATGAATGCCTAATAAGGTTGTTCGAGTGCTATGACCTCTACGAAAACCAGCTTGGCGAGGGTGCATAATTTTATTTAAATCAAGATAATTGCTTAATTTTTTATAGACAATATACTCAAGAATTTTATAGTTCTCACTGAGTTTAACGATTGGTCGAGTATTACCAGGAGATAACACGCAAGACTTTTTTGGAAGAGGAAAAAGCAATGTACGTTTCCAGCACGATAGGAAATATGAGCTTTGAAGAGAAAAATTAAAGACATCGGTGAACTAGGAAATAAGAGTAGATTTATCATATTTAATCATTATGATATTTATTTTATCTAAGCTAGTTAAAGATTCCGCTTCATTAGATAAAGCTCTTCAATTGGAGAAAGTAATATTCGTAAAACTAAAAGTATCAGCATTACTATGCGTATAACTGTTAAATGAAGTTCAAAAAACTGTAGTAGAATATGTAATAGAAGTAGATGAAGCCAAAGCGTAATGTCTATTTAATTCATTGAGCAAGAAAATTCTAGTGAGAGACTAAGATGAAGGTTAAGA
Organism: Chalcis sispes; assembly: GCA_949987625.1. NCBI lineage: Eukaryota > Metazoa > Arthropoda > Insecta > Hymenoptera > Chalcididae > Chalcis > Chalcis sispes. The sequence continues at coordinate 37,523,924 of OX465096.1, read as the reverse complement.
CAGTCCTAATTTTTTTAACTCTTTCCAAACTGCCTTCGAGTCAGGAGCTAAATTTAATTTATTTGCAAAATATTAATTTTTTACGGTAACAAGTAGGTTGTAAGTTAAGCTTCGTAGCTCTTTAAAACGCATAGTCAGGAGAAGAACTTGACTGAACAAGTCGTTTGTATGCAGAATCTCTATCTCTCATTAAACAGCGAATATTCGGGTCAACCCAAGGCTTTTTCCTAATACGCGATTTGATACAATGAAGGGGAGCATGAAGATCAGTCGACATAATAATAACTGATTCAATATAATTATCTAGCATAGACTGATTATTATATAATAATATCTATTAGGTTGCTGCAGATGAAATGGCCGATTTAGCAATGACATAAAGTTGGCTGCAATTTTAGTGTATTATGTTGACACAAGGCGGCGCAAATGATATGACATATTGAAGTATAAATACTGCTACCTTGGTTTATGGAGTCATTTCTGTTTTGTACTTCATAGTGATCGTAAAAACAAAAAGAAAGTGAACATGGAAGTGAATAAAAAACGGCTACTTTTACTATACGAAAATAAACAAGAGCACAACGCAACGGAAGCAACAAGGAATATCAACAGCGCATTTGCGCCTGATACAGTTAGCGAACGAACCACTCGGCAGTGGTTCGAAAAATTTTGATCCGGAAATATGGACCTTTGAAATGAGCCATGTGGACACCCAGGACCATCGATCGATAACGACGAGCTGCGTGCATTAGTGGAGTCCGACCCCCGCCAAACCATAAGGGATCTTGCCGAGAAATTAGGCGTTCACAATTCGACAGTTTGCCGCCACTTGCAAAAACTTGGAAAAGTAAAAAAGCTTGATAAATAGTTCCGCATGATCTGACCGAGCAAAACATGACGTGTCGAATGGAGATTTCAAGTTCTCTTCTCTCCCGCAACAAAAGGGAACCGTTCTTGCACCGAATTGTGACCTGCGATGAAAAGTGGATTTTATACGATAATCGTCGCCGATCGGCCCAATGGCTAGATGCCGATGAAGTGCCAAGACACATGCCGAAACCAAGCCTTCATTCAAAGAAAATAATGGTAACTGTTTGGTGGTCTGTAGCTGGAGTTATCTACTATTTGTTCCTGCAACCTGGCGAAACCATCGATGCTGAGAAATACTGTGCTCAACTGGATAAAATGCATCAGAAATTAATAGTCCAACGACCTAGGCTTGTCAACAGGGATGGAGTGATACTGCTTCATGATAACGCACGACCTCATGTATCGAGAACAAAGGTCCAAAAATTAAACGAATTGTGCTATGAGACTCTTCCTCACCCTCCATATTCACCAGACCTCTCACCAACAGATTACCATTTCTTTAAACATTTGGATCACTTTTTGACAGGAAAAAGATTTAATAATGAAGTTGCTGTCAAAAATGCCTTCGAGGAGTTTCTTCGAACCAGAAACTCGGACTTCTACAAAACTGCAATAAATGTACTTGTATCTCGTTGGGAAAAGTGTGTTGCATATATTGGTACCTATTTTGATTAAATAAATTGTAATTATAAAAAATTACAGCTGTTTAAAAATTTATTACTAAATCGGCCATTTTATCTGCAGCAACCTAATAGTAGGGATGCTTACTCAGTAAAAAAATTAATGTAGTCGTACAGATGTGGAGCAGATAAAGCTGATGAAAAATGATGCAAAAAGGAAGTGGCAAAAAGATCAGGATTTACATTTCAAAAATTTCGAATTATAATAATTTTATGAATTTGTGGTATGGCAAAGATTTGAAGACGTAATTAAGTCGTGACCGGCTATGAACGGCGAGTCAGATTTATTATATGATATTCTAATACCATAGACTAGAATAATCAAGTATGATGAATAAATCAAGCCTCGTATGCGAGATATAATTACTACACACAGCATGAGGAGTAGGATGAGGCGGGACAAGATAAAGATTAAGTTCTTGAAAACGCTTTTTCATAAAATCAGAAGCTTTTGTTACGTCTTTAAGCAAAAATCAAAGATATTTTCCACTTTTCTTTTCTGTCTCTCCATTCGAAGAGTCTTACGAAGACGAGTTATTCCTACACCCTCTCTGCAGGCTAATAATAGATGCGCACATGTGCACTTCATAGCCTCAACAACGAAAGTAGAAAAACACTAAGAATACGTAAATGCATTATTTTCTTTTTCTTTCGTTTAAAATTCAAATTTGATAAGCTAATTTATGCCAAATATTGAACCTAAAATAATTTAATGCTTTCCTGATATTTTATGTACTTTAATGTCATAACCTTTAATTAATTATTTTTATAATAAATTTGAATTTTATATTTTAAAATATAAAATATAACAAAAAAATAATTAAATAATAGTAGTTAGAATATAAGAATATATTTTAAATTATGTTATATAATTGTAAATAATTAATTGTTAATATTAATATTAACTGAAAGAAAAATTGAATCTATTAAATACATAAATATACAGGGTGGTCTGTTTTAATCTATCGGTCGAAATAACTTCCTAGGGAGATGATTATATCAAAAAATAGTTCAGACAAATGTTGTAGGGGTTGAAGGGGATCGTCCAACGTTGAACTTGGCGTTAACCTTGAGGTCAACTTTGAAAGTTATTTAAAGGTGAAATTGCGAATTTTGAATAGAAATCCTAATTTTTTATTACAGATGCTAATTCTGCGTCGAAAAATATGAAAGTTTTGTCTCAAACATTTTTTCGATGCGAGACAGATGGCGCTGTAATCGGCAGTTTTAATCTATCGATGCGAATATCTCAACAAATACGCATATGAAAAGGTAGAAAAGGGAAATTTGTTAATCTGGATAGGGGACATGCAATAACACCACAATCGACCCTCCGCCCTTTAACGACCCGTATGGAGCGGTTTGAACTTAAAAATCAGAAATGGGTACCCCAATTTTATATTACAGATTCTGATTCTGCATCGTAAAATATAGAAATTTTTTCGGAACATTTTTTAGATTCGTGACAGATGTCGCTGTAATCGACAAAATTAAAAATGCGTACAAAAACCGTTACCGAATTAGATTTTCTCAAGAAATACAAATCGTTTTCTGCAAATTAGAATTCTGTGGATAAATACGTTAAAAAAAACCGTTTTAATAGAACTGTTTATTCTACTTTTAGCGTTACCCGGGGACAACGACGTGGACGTAGTAGAATCACGTACTTGTGGGGTGCTATTTTGTAGTAAGTTCCCTAAGCTCTTACAATTTGGCTTTTAGAACTAACAACTAACTAGAATAACGAAGATGCTGTTCAAAATTGTCTTCATTTTTCTGGAACCCAATTTTGATCTTTTATGAAAGTTGTCCACTGTTTCTAATAACAAGCTGTTCGTATACGTTCCTTCATATCATCATGCGTCGTCGGCCGCTATGCGTAAACGCAATCTTACAACATCCCCCGTAAGTAAAAATCAGGTGATGTTGAATAGAGTAAATGGAAGACCATTGAAATGGTCCACCGCGTCCAATCCATCGATTGGGGTATTGCTTATTTAAGTAATCTTGTACAATGCGTGCAGAATGTGGAGGTGCCCCGTCTTGTTGGAACCACATCCGTTGCCTGGTTCCTAGATCCTCGTTCCCCATCAAATTCCTATAAAAGGCCAATGCGGGGACGCCGCTTTGACACGATTGAGAAGATAAAAACCGAATCAAAGAAGGTCTTGAAGGCTATACCGGAAGAAGACTATTCTGACTATTTCGAGGTCTGGAAAAGGCGTTGGCAAAAAGGCGTTTTATCAGACGGGGATTACTTTGAAGGGGATGAAATTGATTTGGAAAAATAAATAAACAATTCACATTTTATAAACAAATTCACCGAACTTTTTGATCACAGTAATATATATTAGGTTGCTGCAGATAAAATGGCTGAATTAGTAATAAATTTTTAAACAACTGTAACTTTTTATAAAGACAATTTCTTTAATCAAAATAGGTATCAATAGATGAAACACACTTTTCCCAACGAGATACAAGTACATTTATTCCAGTTTTGTAGAAGCTCGAGTTTCTGGTTCGAAGAAAATCCTCGAAGGCATTTTTGACAGCAGCTTTATCATTATATCTTTTTCCTGTCAAAAAGTGATCCAAATGTTTAAAGAAATGGTAATCTGTTGGTGAGAGGTCTGGTGAATATGGAGGGTGAGGAAGAGTCTCATAGCACAATTCGTTTAATTTTTGGACCTTTGTTCTCGATACATGAGGTCGTGCGTTATCATGAAGCAGTATCACTCCATCCCTGTTGACAAGCCTAGGTCGTTGGACTATTAATTTCTGATGCATTTTATCCAGTTGAGCACAGTATTTCTCAGCATCGATGGTTTCGCCAGGTTGCAGGAACAAATAGTAGATAACTCCAGCTACAGACCACCAAACAGTTACCATTATTTTCTTTGAATGAAGGCTTGGTTTCGGCATGTGTCTTGGCACTTCATCGGCATCTAGCCATTGGGCCGATCGGCGACGATTATCGTATAAAATCCACTTTTCATCGCAGGTCACAATTCGGTGCAAGAACGGTTCCCTTTTGTTGCGGGAGAGAAAAGAACTTTAAATCTCTATTCGGCACGTCATGTTTTGCTCGGTAAGATCATGCGGAACTACACAGTGTGTCCCATGGAAAACGGAACTTTTTCAAAATAAAGACAAAAACTCAATATTCCGGCAAATCTTATTTATTTCATTCAAACTAGTCTCCTTCCGCATCAATAAAACGTTTCGCACGATCAATTAACATATCGAATGAGTTTTTGAGATCATTTTTATCCATCGACTTTAGTATGTCGGTCGTCGCTCTTTGGATGGCCTCTAAGTCGGCATAACGTTTTCCTTTCATAGGCAAGTGCAATTTGGAGAACAAGTGAAAGTTGCACGGAGCCAAATCCGGCGAGTACGTTGAATGGTTGATGGTTAAAATAGAATTTTTGATAAAAAAATCCGTGATCAAGTTCGATCGATGAGACGGGGCATTATCATGCAACAAACGCCAGCTACCCTTTTCACGGTATTGTGGCCGCACACGACGAATACGGCTGAGCAAATGCTTCATAACACCAAGATAAAACACAGCAGTAATCGTTTGACCAGGTGGAACGAATTCACGATAAACAATACCCTACGAATCGTAGAAACAAATCAACATTGTCTTCACTTTTGGCTTTTCAAGACGACTTTTTTTCGGATTGGGCTCGGTTGGGTGCTTTAATTCAGCACCTTGACGCTTGGTTTCGGGATCATATTAAAAACACCATTTCTCGTCACCAGTCACAATGGAATATTTCAAGTTTGGGTCCTTTTTTGACTCTTTAATCAAATCCTTACAATGTTGAATTCGGAGCAATTTTTCGTAGTCGGTCAATTTGTGTGGAACAAAGCGTGCACACACTTTCCGTAGATTCAAATGATGGGTCAAAATGCGATGAATTGAATTTTTGGACATATTCAATTCCATTTCCATGTATCGCAATGAAGATTTTGGCTCATTTTTTATAAATTCACGCAATTTTTCAATGTTACTTTGAGTAACCACGGTATTCGAAGGACCTGGATGTTCGTCATCCTGAATGTCTTCGTGACCTTCCTGGAACCGCTTATACCACTCATACACTCTGGTACGGGATAGACAATTATCGCCATAAACTTGTTTCAGCAAATTATGCGTCTCAGTAAAGGATTTACCGAGCTTAAAACAGAACTTAATATTTGCTCTTTGTTCGAAGTTCATTTTTCGACCGATGCCACAAACACACTGTCACTTTAAGCGCGATATTTTGGTTTCCATTGAACCAAATGTCATACAATTTTGACAGGATGTCAGTTAAGAAAGGACCTTTCCATTGCTAACATCCACCAATAGGTGGCGCCAATATAAATCGATGTTTTAAAAAAGTTCTGTTTTCCGTGGGACACACTGTGTATTTATCAAGCTTTTTCACTTTCCCAAGTTTTTGCAAGTGGCGGCAAACTGTCGAATTGTGAACGTCTAATTTTTCGGCAAGATCCCTTATGGTTTGGCGGGGGTCGGACTCCACTAATGCACGCAGCTCGTCGTTATCGATTTATGGTCCTGGGTGTCCACGTGGCTCATTTCCAAGGTCCATATCTCCGGATCCAAATTTTTCGAACCACCGCCGAGTCGTTTGTTTGCTAACTGTATCAGGCCCAAATGCGCTGTTGATATTCTCTATTGCTTCCGTTGCGTTGTGCTCTAATTTAAATTCGTATAGTATAAGTAGCCGTTTTTGATTCACTTCCATATTCACTTTCTCTTTTTCAAAACAGAAATGACTTCATAAATCAAGGTAGCAGTATTTATACTTCAATATGTCATATCATTTGCGCCGCTTCGTGCCAACATAATACACTAAAATTGCAGCCAACTTTATGTAATCGCTAAATCGGCTATTTTATCTGCAGCAACCTAATATATATATAACAAAGTAAATGAGCTTATTGGTGTTGCAAACTTGATTAACGGTGTGTACAAGCTACAAGTAGTTAAATCAGAGAACTTGTTATCGGCTATGACTATGTGGCATAGAAGGCTAGGACATCTAAACAGAAAGTCCTTAGAAAAAATGAAAGATGGTGCTGTGAAAGGTGTTTTCTTTGATAAGAAAGCTGACATTCAGATCCAGAACTGTGAAGTGTGCTGTGAGGGAAAACAGACACGTTTTCCTTTCCCATTAGCTAACCATAGAAGTGATACACTATTAAAAGTAGTACACTCAGATTTATGCGGGCCGATGGAGACCAAATCCATAGGTCAGTCAAAGTACTTTCTTCTGTTCGTGGATGATGCAAGCAGTATGACTTTTGTCTACTTCTTGAAAGAAAAAAACCTGGTGTTCCAGCACTTCAAAGAATTTCAAAATAAGGTTGAAAGTCAAACAGGCAACAAGATTAAAATATTAAGAACCGACAAGGAAGAGGAGTTTTGTTAACAAGAGATGGAAAGCTTCTTAAAACAAGCGGGTATTGTCCATCAGAAGACCAATCCTCATACTCCGGAGCAGAATGGACTCTCAAAAAGGTTTGACAGGACTATAGTTGAACGGGCTAGATGTTTATTGTTTGAAGCAGATCTTGACGAAAGTTTTTGGGGTGAAGCAGTAAATACTGCAGTGTATCTCAAGAACAGAATACCAGCCGCCAGTTTAGGCATAATAACACTATTCGAGAGGTGGACAGGCAGGAAACCAGACCTGAGCCATGTCAGAATATTTGGCAGTAAAGTAATGGTGCACGTTCTCAAAATAAAAAGACAAAAATGGGATAAAAAGGCTGAAAAATTGATTTTAGTTGGGTACCCAGATAACGTGAAAGGGTACAGATTGTATAACCCAAAAACGAGAAAGATAACTACGAGCAGAGATGTTATCATTATAGAGAAACAAAATTGTAGCACAGCTCAGATAGTAGTAAATAGTGAAGGTAAAAATAAAGAAGAAAAGTCAGAGAAAGATGAAAATTCTGAAACAGAAGAAAGCTTAACAGAAAGTTCAGTTGTAGAACAAAACGATCCTTCATATATCTGTAACTCGTCGAGTTCCCAAGATGATTATTATTTATTGGTACCTGAAGTAGGAAATGAGCCGATGCCAGAAGAAGAAGTCCAAATGATGAAGCCTGGTAAGCGCAAAAGAAAACCAGTACAAAGATATGACATGACTAATCTGTGTATTTTGGACAAGCTAGAATCCTGTGGTGAAGAACTCAGTTATGAAGCAGCTATGAATGGACCAGAAAAGGAACAGTGGGCACAGGCGATGACAGAGGAACTGAAAGCTTTAAAGATGAAGCTGAAAGATAGGAAAGAAGCTGATAGAATAGTGCAGTGTAAGTGGGTTTTTAAGAAAAAATTTGAAAGTGATAATAAAGTGCGGTATAGGGCAAGACTGGTCGCTAAGGGTTTTACTCAGAAAGAACGTGTTGACTACACAGAGACAAACTCACCAGTGGTTCGTTACTCTACCTTGAGACTTTTATTCACCTTGAGTGTAAAACTTGACTTTAAAATTACTCATTTGAATGTAACTACAGCTTTCTTAAATGGTTACCTAAACGAAAATGTTTACACGCAAGTTCCACCTAACTTAGACTGTAAAGAAAATTTTGTTCTCAAATTAAATCTTATGGACTAATGTTTAGTAAAGATGATTGTAACTTAGAAGGTTTTGTTGACGCAGATTGGGCTTCAAACACTATAGATAGGAAATCTTACACAGATTTTTACTTTAAGTTCTCTGGATCTGTTATCTCATATGAATGTAAGAAACAACCGACTACCGCTTTATCAAGTACTGAGGCTGAATATATGGCGATAACTGAGGCTTGTAAAGAGGCTATATATTTAAAGAACCTGTTTTATGAAACTGCAGTTTTTTGTAACTATACAATAACTCTGTATAATAATAATCAGGGGGCTCAGAAGTTGACAAAAAACTCATTGTTCCATGAACGTACTAAACACATTGATGTGCGTCACCATTTTATTAGAGAAGCTGTCGCTAACAAACTTGTAAGGATAGCTTATTTGCCAACATCTGAAATACCAGCAGACCTACTAACTAAAGGACTGAGTCATAAGAAACATAACTACTTTATTAAGAAACTAGGTATTCAAAATATTGTTTAATAGTTGATGCTTTTAGATATTTTTTTTTGGTTAGTTAAAGCTTAGATTATTTTGATAAGTGGAGGAGTTAGATTGAATATGTAGTGAAGAAAAATAAATGTAGTCTTTGATAAACCACCTCACGCACTTTATTAGTTTTCAAATTTTTTTTTACTTCTTTCTCAGAGCAATTGATACATTCATCAATTATTATACTTCTAACGATCGTCGTCATGATCTTCCTGATTCTTCATACACAGATATAACAGAAGATATGGTTGCCGAGGTCGAAAAACATTTCAAGAATAATCCAACAGATTCAATAAGAAAAGCTGCAGCAGCTTTAAAACTAAATCGAGAGAAACTAAGATTAATAATAAAAAATTTCATTAAGTTACAACCTTACAAAATTTTTTCCTTTCGCTAAGAAACGTGGATTAGTAAGGAACTATTATTTTATGCAAGATGGTGCTACGCCGTATAAAACTCAAGAGGTATTTAGAGCTATTTACGAAGTTTATGGTGAACGCGTCATCAATTTAGGATATCCCAAGTTAACATACGCAGGTATAGAATGGCCCCCTAATTCACCGAACTTAAACCCGTGTGATTTCTTCTTATGGGGCTACCTAAAAGACTACTAGTATGCGGAAAAACCCAAGTCCAAAGATGATTTGAGAGAAGCTATTAGAAAAGGCATTTCTAGTATTTCTTCATCTAAAATTGAACAAGTTTTTAATAGTTTTCAAATACGGCTTTATTATTGTGCAAGTTCAGATGAGGATAACTTCAAAAATATTAAGCATTAATAGTTATTCCCTAGCCAGGTTTTGTCATTTTTTTAAAAACGTAATATGTGTCTCTTGAAAATGTTCGATAAAACTGAAACCTATTTCAAATAAAAATGACCACTTCACTGATTTAATAAGTATTTTTATTATTTTTTTCCCTGCACTCATCTCAAAATTATGTGATTACTTTAGGCAACTTCCCAGTTGTCACCCTGTATATAGTTACAGGTGGCCTGTTGAGGTTAGGCCGCCTGCCATGCGGTGCGAGTTAGAGTTCGCGGCGCGACTACATGCGACGCCATCGATCAAGCAATCGATTGCGCAGTGTGACAAAAAGCGAGAGGCGCGACGCGAGACGGACAAGGGGGGATCTTTCTTCTCTTCTTGCCCACCAAGCAGCAGCCACGTGCATCGAAATAACTTGCCGCTGTTCAACCGTTTTCATGACGTTAGAGAGAGAATTTTGTGAGGACGAGCAACTTCTCAGATAGCTGTAAGTGACCACTTAGCTTGAATTTCTTTCGTTATTTATTTCTCGTGCGCGGTCACGATATATTATATCATTTGTGCGAGCGGTGAGTGAGAGGTTGACTCTTACTCATATACATACTAGGTTGCTCAAAAAGTTTTGAAAGCGACATCTATAGAGCAGTAGAAGAACCAAAATTTTTACGCCATTTTAATATTTTATCTTTCATATAAACATACCCAAAGTTTCATTCCACTCTGTCAATTCATTGTTTGTTTACAAGCCATTTAAAGTTGACGTGTCAGTGTATTTTTTTTACAATGGAAAAAACCGAATATCGTGCAGTGATAAAATTCTTTGTTTTGGAAGGTTTATCAGCAACGGAAATTCATACAAAAATGGTGAAAGTGTTAAAGGAATCTGCTCCTTCATTTCCAACTGTGCATCGATGGGTTTTAGAGTTTAGACGTGGTCGAAAAAGCGTTGAAGATGATCCACGCTCAGGACGTCCAAAAAGTGCATCAACACCAGCATTCATAGCAAAAGTACAGGATATGGTTTTGGAAAATCGTCGATTGACCGAGAGAGATTTAGCAGAGGCCCTAGACCTCATTAGGCAGTGTGAGTCATATTTTAAATGAAGTTTTGGGTTTCAGAAAGCTCTGTGCACAATGGGTGCCGCATTCGCTCACAATGGAACAAAAACACGTTCGAATGCGACTTTCTGAGCAACATTTGGAGCGTTTTCGAAAGGATAAAAAGGATTTTTTGCGTCGATTCATCACTATGGATGAGACTTGGGTCTACCATCATGACCCTGAATCAAAACAAGAGGCTAAAGAGTGGTGTCAACCAGGCACTTCGGCACCGAAGCGAGTTCGTGTCCAGAAATCGTCGAAGAAGGTGTTAGCGTCAGTTTTTTGGGATGCAAAAGGGATTTTGTTGGTGGATTATTTCCAAACTGGCAAAACAATAAATTCTGAATATTATTGTAACCTTTTGGACCAATCGGATGAAAAAATTAGTGAAAAAAGACCCGGTTTGCACAAGAGAAAAATCATTTTTCATCAAGACAATGCAGCCGCTCACACAGCTCAAAAAACCATCACTAAAATAACCGAATTAAAGTACGAATTGTTGCAGCATCCATCTTATTCGCCTGATTTAGCTCCCTCTGACTTCTGGCTGTTTCCACATTTCAAGAAATTCCTTCGTGGGAAGCATTTTTCATCAAACGAAGAGGTTATAGCCGTCGTAGAGAAGTATTTTGCAGGCCTTGCAGAAAGTCACTTTCATGATGGGATAAACAATTTGGAAGACCGTTGGACCAAGCGCATTGAACTTATGGGAGATTATACTGAGCAATAAAAGTGATTTCACCAACAAAAATAAGTATCTTCATTTTCGCTTTCAAAACTTTTTGAACAACTTAGTATATGTAGAGCAAGAGTTGTGTGTGTGTGTGTGTGTGCATAAGCGTGTGCAATACTACGGGCGTGTAGTCTCCCGGTTGGCTGCGAAAGTCCGCGTCCAACCGTCAGCCAGCCTGCAAAAGATTAGGGCCGGCTCATACGCCTGAAACCAGCCCGCAAATCATTAAAGCTGGTACACATGCCTTGCTTCGTGAATACAGCAAGGCGAGTGGTCGACACGCATGCGCACTGCGTGCCTCGCGATTTAAGATTGCAATGTTGTATATTTAATTGTGACCCACGGCAGAGGGCCTTGGGTTGATAAATATCAACTCTAATGTAAATAATTTTAGCACGTTTGACACTAATAAAGTTGACTGCGCAGGACGGGTGCGCATCACTTATCTTTCAACCTTTTCAGCGTTCCTATCCCGAATATCGCCGCCTCCGCAGGCGTGCCAACATTAACTTGACACGCAAACTGAGCAGCCGAACCCAGTGGAAGCAGCAATGGCGACGGGGCCTTAAGGCAAGGCCCCGCACACACAAAAGAAAGTACGATCCAAGGGGGATCCTACGTTGTAAGTGGATCGGCACTGCACGCGAGTGCCATTGCACAACGGCTAACATCTGTCAGCACTCATACTACTGTGATCCAAAAGTAAAGTGAATTTGTTTATAAAATATAAATTCTTTATTTATTCTTCCAAATCAATTTTATCCCCTTCAACGTAATACCCGTCCGATAAAACGCACTTTTGCCAACGCTTTTTCCAGTCCTCGAAATAGTCGGAATAGTCTTTTTCCGGTATAGCCTTCAAGACCTTCTTTGATTCGGTTTTTATCTCCTCAATCGTGTCAAAACGGCGTCCTCACATTGGCCTTTTGAGTTTGCTGAATAGCCAGAAGTCGCACGGAGCCAAATCAGACGAATACGGTAGTTGCGGAACGATATGAGTCGAGTTTTTGGCAAAAAAGTCGCAAAAAACCAATGCAGTATGACATGGTGCATTATCGTGATGAAGGAACCTAGAGTTGTCCGCCCATAATTCCGGCCGTTTCAGACAAATAGCTTCACGCAAACGACGCATAACGCTCAAATAATATTTTTTGTCGACAGTTTGGCCCGGCGGAAGGAATTCATAGTGCACCACACCACGATAATCAAATAAAACTGTCAACCTTGATTTTCGATCGACTTTGCCGTGGTCTTTTCAGTCTTGCTTCACCTTTTGCATGATAATCGCTGGATTGGTCGGTGGTTTCAGGGTCGTATGCGTAAATCCAAGTCTCGTCTCCAGTAATGATGGATTCCAAGTGGTCCTAATGGTCAGACAGCAAAGTTTCACATACATTAACGTGACGCTTTTTTTCCAAAAAATTAAGCGATTTTGGCACCAATCGAGACTTGACGCGTTTGAGACATAAAACATCCTACAAAATGGTTTTGGCTGAGCCGAATGATATTCTAACACTATCAGCGAGGTCTCTAATTGTTAATCGACGATTTTCAAGCACCAAATCTTTGATTTTTTGGACGTCGCCCTCGTCGGTAGACGTTGATGGTCGTCCAGAGCGCGGTTCGTCTTCAACGCGTTCTCGGCCCGCTTTGAACTCGTTGTACCACTTATAAACGTTTTCTTGTGCCATAGTTTGATCACCAAAGGCCTGCCGCAACATTTTTAACGTGTTCGCACAAAAATATTCGTTCCGCAAACAAAAGTTGATGCAAGTTCTTTGCTTAACAAAATCACCCATTGTAGAAATCGAAAAATTCACTTTTGGTTGTTTACAAAAACACGTGTACTCAGAGATAATTAAACCTTTTGACAAACAGACCCTTGGCAAATGTTATAGACAGTCCTATCAACCTAGGAAAAAAATTCACCTGCCTTCCTAATGCCCCAGAGTTTGAAAAGACAATTTCACCTTACTTTTTGATCCCAGTGGTATATAATACAGTCTGTCAAGTAAGAGCGTGGTCGACTTCACCGACAGGTTATGAAAGATTTCGCTCTAATTTTTTCGCTAGCCGATAGAGGGAAGCCTTGTCCTTGATGCATTGTCAACAAAGATTCAGTTGTCGTTGATCTTTTGAAAGAGAATCACGTTAAACGCCATGAGGGCTAAGTACGCGTCACGCTACGAGGCTGTGTTCCTTTGCATCCACCCGAAAAGTCCCAAAATGTCGCAATCAGCGGCTGCTAAATATATGAGAAAGTCGAAGGCATTTGTACAGAAGTGGATACAGCAATATAAAGTGGCTAAAAATGTCGATGATTTACCAGAACGTGGCTCGATAAGAAAAGTGAACAAAAAAGATGAAAAAAGAATAGTGAATCTGTTTTCGCGGAATCCTGCTTTAACACTGCGGCAAAGACAAGCAAAATTAATGGCAAAAGGTTTAGATATATCCTACGTAACTATCCAAACCCATCTTCGTACTCATCATCTGAAATGGCGCAACACAATGAAGAAGCCTCTGTTGACTGAAAAACATGTGACAAAGCGACTTGCTTAGGCGCATGAGAATATTAATAGAGATTTTGAAAATGTCATTTTTACTGATGAATGTTCTATATGGGCACGTTCTGTCCTCACGCGAGCCTGGTCAACTTCCACCAATAGGCTTGTTCAGCGGACCGTAAAACATGGACTAAAGGTGCATCTTTGGGGCTGCTTCTCAAAGCAGGGATTCGGCACTTTGCACCTCTTTACTGACAACTTAAATGCCGAGAAAATGATAAAAATCTACAAAAAGGCTGTACTGCCATCTGCCAAACGATGGTTCATCACAAAAAATGAAGATTGGATTCTGCAGGAGGACAACGATCCTAAACACCGCAGCAAGCTCTGTACTCAGTGGAAGACTCAATCTGGCATCGTTACATTGGATTGGCCGTCGCAGTCGCCTGATGCAAACCCTATTGAAAATGTGTGGGCATATATTAAACGGAAGCTTCGTGGAAGACGCACATACACTTTGAAGCAGTTGTCTTACGAAATTCGTCGGATCCGGAGATCCTTGCCACTAGAATACGCCGTCAAATTGGTAGAAAGCATGCCCCGGAGATGCCAGGCAATTATCGACGCCGGTGGTGACTGGACACATTATTGACCGGATTGCATCATTGTTTGCAATGTGTACAATGCATATATAAATATGAAAGTTTCAACAAATAAATTTTTTTATAAATTAACACGACCACGTACTTGACAGACTGTATGTACAGTCACACGGCGCAAAATCTCAAGAATACGGTGGATGGGGTAGCAGTTCGTAGCCCAAGTCGACCAATTTGGCCGTGGCGACAGCGGAGGTGTGAGCCGGTGTGTTGTCATGGTGGAAGATCACTTTTTTCTTCGTCAAATGAGGCCTTTTTTCTGCAATTCGGTGTCAAATCAGCCCAATAATTCGGTGTAGTAGAGCCTTGTGACCGTTTTGCTCTTCTTAAGGTAGTCGATGCAGATCATACCTTGTAAATCCCAGAAAATTGTAGCCATCACCTTTTCGGCCAATAGGAGAGTCTTCGCCTGCTTCAGAGAACGTTCGTCAGGTGAAGTCCACTGTTTCGACTGTTCCTTGGTCTCTGGTGTGTACCAGTGAACCCATGTTTCGTCGACGGTCACGAAACGACGCAGGAACTCCTTTGGATTGCGCTTGAACAGCGTCAAACACTGCTCTGAAGTGGTCTCATGGTAGCGCTTGTTGTCCGGAGTAAGCAAACGCGCCACCCATCGCCCCGATGGCTTTCTCATGCTTGAAATTGCATGCAGGATATGACCCACGCGGGCTTTTGAGACGCCTACTGTCTCAGCCATCTTGCGCACCTTTAATCGGCGGTCTGCCAATTCGAGATCGTGGATTTTTGTCACGTTATCCTTCGTGGTAGCCGTTTTCGGGGCACCGGGGCGTGGCTCATCAAAAACCGACATGCGACTATGTTGTAACTCGTTAAACCAATTTTTTACGGTCGTCATCGCAGGAGCAGGGTCATTGTACACAACATACAAGCGCTCTTTGATTTTGCTGCGCGATTTCCCTTCCAAAAACAAGAATTGAATCACCGACCGATATTTCTCTTATTCCATTTTTGTAAAATCTGCGGACACGCCCGCTTCCACGCGCGGTCAAAACAAAACTACGAGTCCGATTCGGCTGATATTTTGAGAGTAGTCGTCTACAAGAATGTACTACACGATAGTGAGTTTCTCTTGGAATAGTGGCAGCATTGGGCGCTGAGGCTAAGTACTTATCGGACCGCCCTCGTATATATATATATACATACATAATGTATTAGTTACGCAACTAAGTTCTCGCTGTTTTTATTGATGAAAATGCAACTCTATTGTAAAAGAATGGTTACAAATGAATCATCCGAAGTATTGCTCATCATAAGCGACAAATTTTTCCCATCTTTCTGGCAGAGCTCGAATACTGTTTCAATAAAAGAGTTCGTTTTTTAAAGCTATCCATGAATCAAGCCAATTTTTGATATCTTCAAGTGGAATTGCTGATCAACCAGACCATGTGTCATGGAACGGAACAAGTGATAATTGGACGGCGCAATATCTAGGGAATATGTTGGGTAGGGAGAAACTTCTTATTTGGCGTTTCCAAGTAGGTTTTAACGGATCCGACAACGTGAGGCCGAGCGTTGTCATGCAATAGAATCACTTTTTCGTACCTCTGCTAGTATTGTGGCCGTTTCTCGCGTAGTGGTTTTGTTTGGTTTCAATAGTCAATAATAAATAATACCGACCTAGTCCCACAAAATACACAGCATAACCTTCGCAGCGTGAATATTGGGCCACGCTGAGGACGTAGAAGCATGACCGTGCAGTCCCCATGACTTTCTTCTATTTGGGTTGCTGTAAAGAATCCATTTTTCATCACCTGCCGCGAGGCGATAAAGAAAATCCTACTATTCTTGCCACTGGAGCAGTTGTTTACAGGCGAGAAAACGTCGCTCAATGATCCTTGGCTTCATATCATACGGAATCCAAATTCGCTGCTTTCGAATCATTCTCAGCGCTTGCAATCGCTTAGAAATGACTTGGCGGGTAACTGCTAACACTGAAGCAAGCTTATTTTCCATTTAACACGAATCCTCATTAAGCATTACCTCCAATTCAGCGTCTCCTAAATTTTTCGGCCTTCCTTCACGCGGACGGTCGTGAATATCGAAATTGAAGCGACAGAACAGATAACGGCACGTTGTTTTGCAATGGCACGGCAATGGCACCGTCATTGAAGCGACAGAACCAATAACGGCACGTTGTTTTACTTAGAGCACTATCTCCGTAAACGTTTTGAATCTCTCGATATGCTTCAGCCGCTGTTTTCTTCGAATGAAAGATAGAACAACACTCTCAGCAAATGACGATTATTTGGCCCAAAACGAGACATTTCCACACAACTAGAAGTATATAACGCCGAAATAAAATCACTAATGTGTCTAAGCGATTTGTTTACCATATGCCTAAGCTTGCTTCATGACGTTTTGGATGTCAAAATCTATAAGCACTTACTTCTGGAGTCATCTATTGATAAACAGCGGGAACTTAGTTGCGCACCTAATATATATATGTATAATTTTATCATTTATCTAATTTAGGTTTATCATTAATTGCGTTTTACGTTATTTATTAATTTTTAATGAGCTTGATTTTTATTTTTAATTATTAATTTTAAATTTAAACATACTTTAAATTTCAAGTATAGTTTGAAGAACACTCTGAAGACAATTAAATTTTATATATATGTACACACGCGCGCACGCACGCACACACACAGACACACATATATATATATATATATATCCTTGTTAATATTGCGTCATTATTAATATTAATAATAATCCTAAATAATTATTATTATATTTAGTTTTAGTTATTTACTTTTTAATTGATTTTAAGTAATATTTCAATTAATTTTAATTTTAGAACAGTTTTGTAATTCAAATATGGTAACCTAATTTTGTGTATTGTTATTAATAATACTAAAATACTTGTGTATAATTTTTAAGAATATTTAAGGTAATATTGTGAGTCGAAGAACGGAAAACGCATGAGTGGAAGGAGTCCTAAGCGTACTCATCTTCCTCTACCCTACTCGTATATCATGCTTTCTTTCCACTTGTACATATGATGCGA
The DNA here is from genome assembly GCA_949987625.1 of Chalcis sispes. Lineage (NCBI taxonomy): Eukaryota > Metazoa > Arthropoda > Insecta > Hymenoptera > Chalcididae > Chalcis > Chalcis sispes. The sequence continues at coordinate 37,506,426 of OX465096.1, read as the reverse complement.
GGGCGTAACCTTGCCGTTATCTGCGTTGCGTAATAGTTAAATTTTAAGATAATGATCCGAAGAAGGTAGGAAAATGCGTTTTCGTTTGTTGCCTCCTGTCCCCTCCGCGTTTTTATTTTTTATGTCTGTCTTACTTGCGGGCTTTATAGGCCAACTTTTTGTATAAAAAAGCGATTTTCTTTCAAATCGTCAGAGCATCAAAAGCAATTCCGGCGAGCACTAGCTCAAAGAATCTCGCTCTCCTCGTCTTGAGTAGCCTCCGTGCGCTCGATAATGACCTTCCAAATTTTCGAATAAAAATATTAATAATAAATTTCTAATTTTTATTTTATTTTCAACTTCTAATTTCCAATTTTTACTACGTTCGATTTTCTCAATTTTTACTAAGTTCAATTTTTTAACTTTCCAAATGTTTCATTTTTTCAATCTTTTTTAATTTTTCATATTCAATTTCTAACCTTGATGATTCCGGCCTATTTTCTTTCTTAAAATTGGCTACGACTTTGTCCCTGCTAGATCCATGGTTACCTGTTAGTCTAGTTGTGCAAACGGCTTCTTATTCCTTTTTCCTTGCATATTATTTTTTATAATAATTTTCTATTCTCATTTTTATATGTCTCTATTCAACAATTGTTTATCTTTCATAATTTTTTTACCATTTCTATTATTTTTTTTTATGTATATCTTTTTTTCATTTTATATATTTTATATATATATATATAATATATCTTAACCACTAACACATGTCAATTCGTTTTGCTCGTCCGGACTATTTCAAGAAATCGTAGGTCCAAAAGTAGCAACACATCTACGTGAGTATCAATCGATGCTCACATATAAACGATTAAATTTTGTGTTATGCAAATAATTATTATTTTATACCTGGACGTAAAACTTTATTATTGTTGCATATATTTATGTTAAAATCACCTGAGATAACAACATTAGAATAGTTAAACAGAAAACTGCTTAATACGTTAAAAAATTCGTCTGCATAAGAGACTACAAGACGACGATAAACTTCAGCTACTAAGATTTTAATTTTATTGTAAACACACTCAACAATAATATACTCAGGTGTGTTATCGCAGAGGGAAGTAGAGAGCGCAAGAGTCTGAAACTTAAAAACATCCTTGATGTACATCGCAATCCTCCTTTTACACCTTTACCAAGCCGATCATGATATAAAAAATTATAAAATGAAATTGGCAACTGAACGGCATTATTAACTGTAGAAGCAGTAGTCACAGCTGGTGTAACTGCAATAGGGGTAGTGTCTTTACGTGCCTCCCTTCGTTTCAATGATTAGATTATGCATATTGGGCAGTTTAATCTTTTCGAAAATAATTTTGATTACATCTGTATTTTTAAGATTAATATTACAAGGAAGGCTTTAAACTACTATTTTACAAAAATCAGTTAATGATTGCCGAACATTAGATACAGAAGAATCATGCTAGCTTTCTATTGCCAAAACGAGCAGAAAGAGAATCAATCTCATTTACAATGCTATTAATCCTATTAGATATATTGCCGATAGAAAGAGTGATTTCGTCGAATCTATTATTGATAGATTTATGAAGTTCTGACATATGCACAACGAACGGCGGAGCTAAATCGGTCATTGTTACGACGTTTAAATTATTGCGCTTGGGAGTAGATATCGGCTAGGAGATCGCGGCAAGAGAGGAAGGGAGGGGACAACTCTCCTCATTGCTTCAAAATTTGCTTAAGCGACGGCGACATGGGAGAAGCTAATCGTTTGTCAGGCGCGACCGCAATGAGGGGAGAGATCTGCGTACACTAATAGGCACTGAGTCTATGGAGGGGGTATTAAATACCTGACTATATTCTTCACAACAGCTGGAGCGAGAGTCGCTTGACGGAATTATATAGTATTGAGCGTCAACAAGTTTACAACACTTAGATGTTGGTTGTTTACTAGAGTCAATTTTCTTGTCATAGAATTCGGAAATGATCTTAAGCGGCATTGATTTACAGTGCAAGTAAACTAAAGGCCATATAATAATCCCAGAGTCCGCTTACGATGCTATTTTCCAGGAGTTTTGTTGAAATGGCACATATAAGGAGCGTTGTGGTCGATGATTAAAATCAATGCGTAGAAATCTGGTCACAGTTAATGTAAATAGTAAAAAGAGACAGAGAGAGAGAGAAAATTCTTCTATTACAGAGAGAAAGTTTAGCTTTGTTACAGGCATCAGGTAGTTAAGACCGTATCTCGAAGGATATCGTTGCGCAACATAAAAGAGTCGACCGTGGGACTCGGACTCTAACAATGTGTTTTCGAGATCGCACATAAGACAGGAGCGCTACACTAGCTCCCGGACTCACTATCAAGAGGATTCGGGACGGAAGAAAATATAGCTGCTTTTGAGTTGATCAAAGGTCCAACGTTTTTAACAAGAGTGCGAGATGTGCAAAGATTTACGAAGAAGTTTACAAGTTGGATGATACAAGACACATTGTTTCATAGGTATTCAGAAAAGAGAATGTTGTATCCAGTACCGCACCGAGATAAAGGTTGAAGATTAGTAATACCCATCAAATCACGTGAAAAAGAGTTAAATGATGCGCAATAAGAAACGCCAGCCAATTATTTAAGAATTAAAAAGACGTGCAATCGAGTTGTGCGATGAATGGCCCGATAATCGAGGAAAGAGAGTGACAATATTTTGAGTTGGAGAATAAGCTATGCAGTGAGTACATACACTACTAAACGCGGCACAACGTTACTCTGCAGAACTCACGCCTAAGTACGAAAAGCTGTATACTATTGCAGAAATTTTGTCGCTAACGGTATAAACGTTAGATACAGAAATGAGACGTCGAAATACATAAGTGTGCAAGCGTAAGCTCAAGTGATTTATTCTTCCTCGTCGTCCTTAATCCTATCAACTTTTCTATTTCGAACAATAAAAACGTGAGTTAGACTTAACGAAGAGGTAACTTGTGATTCTAATGGTAGTTGCAAACAGAATGCGGAAAGGATTTTGAAAAGGTTGCGTAGCGCGATCAGGCAGTCACCGCCCGGAGGGGGCTTCCAAGCCAGAAGATGAATTATATTCTGCAAGGGAGCCAGAAACACTCCCATTATTACCGTGTAATCTCAATGTGATTAGATTCTTCGATTGTATTTACTCCATAATAAACAAGACATTTATCCGGGATTACTATTGGATTTATTACTGACAAATCAGGATTCCTATTTAAAACTTCTTGTTTCAAACTCTCTGGATATAGTATCCAGCTCTTTGAAATAATTCTAAAATGTTTCGATTGATTCATTTAGGAAGGAAGGCAGGTTGGTGTGAATCACCGATTTCCATGAAACTTTCACGGTAGATAGAATATATGATTTTCATATATATGATTTTCTCTTTCAAGTTTATATAGCAAGTGAAAAGCGTCCTAACAAATTCAAATATTCAATGTCTTACGTTAATTTATTAGCGGTATTCTTTTATCAGGATCACATTTAAAACAATTTATTTAATATTCATTTTTAGATTAAGAGAAGGTCATTTAGTGGTGCCCTTTACTGAGAATTTCGGATCCCATTTGAAAGTCATTGCAAGGTCAACTTTAATTTTTTAATGTTTAACGTTTTAATACGTCATCATGGCCTTAGTCAAAAGAGCCCTAGGGGTTTTTTCATAATCAGACAAAAGAGTGATGAGGTCCTACTTCTCAGAACAACAAAGCGGGGTCACAAAATTAGATCGTGAATACAGTTCTACAAATAGCACGGAGTAAGGTCTATTATATGCTCTAGTGATTACTGCCTTACAGGCACCTTCGGAAATAATCTTCAACTATACTTTTTTTGTTGCGTAAGTGTTCGTTTTATAAGTATGATATTCAAACAAATGCTTAGTTTCTAGTTAATGTTAGTTTTTCTATACAAACAACGTAAAAATATAATGGACTCTTTGCAAGCAGCTAATGCTGGAACCGAGTTATAATTGATTTTTGTTTCTATTTACTCTAGTAAATACTTAAAATATTGGACACGTAAAAAACATTCATTCTTTCTGCATCGCAGAATTATACGTATTTTTCCATTTTTATCAATAAAATATCAAGAAAACAATTTAAGATCTCCCAATTCTTCATAAATCCTCTAAAAATATTATAGGTTACTGAAAATGTAGTTGATTAAAATTAAAATTCCTCCTTTAAAAATAAACAAAGACAAAAACTTCTACTTAATTACAGTCAGTCAAGTAAGAGCGTGGTCGACTTCACCGACAGGTAATCAAAGATTTCGCTCTAATTCCTTCGCGAGCCGATAGAGCGAAGCCTTGTCCTTGATGCATTGTCAACAAAGATTCAGTTGTCGTTGATCTTTTGGAACAGAATCACGTTAAACGCCATGAGGGCTAAGTACGCGTCGCGCTACGAGGCTGTGTTCCTTTGCATCCACCCGAAAGGTCCCAAAATGTCGCAATCAGCGGCTGCTAAATATATGAGAAAGTCGAAGGCATTTGTACAGAAGTAGATACAGCGATATAAAGTGGCTAAAAATGTCGATGATTTACCAGAACGTGGCTCGATAGGAAAAGTGAACAAAAAAGATGAAAAAAGAATAGTGAATCTGTTTTCGCGGAATCCTGCTTTAACACTGCGGCAAGGACAAGCAAAATTAATGGCAAAAGATTTAGATATTTAGATATATCCTACGAAACTATCCGAACCCATCTTCGTACTCATCATCTGAAATGGCGCAACACAATGAAGAAGCCTCTGTTGACTGAAAAACATGTGACAAAGCGACTCGCTTGGGCGCATGAGAATATTGATAGAGATTTTGAAAATGCAATTTTTACTGATGAATGTTCTATATGGGCACGTTCTGTTCTCACGCGAGCCCGGTCAACTTCCACCAATAGGCTTGTTCAGCGGACCGTAAAACATGGAATAAAGGTGCATTTTTGGAGCTGCTTCTCAAAGCAGGGATTCGGCACTTTGCACCTCTTTACTGACAACTTAAATGCCGAGAAAATGATAAAAATCTACAAAAAGGCTTTACTGCCATCTGCCAAACGATGGTTCATCACAAAAAATGAAGATTGGATTCTGCAGGAGGACAACGATCCTAAACACCGCAGCGAGCTCTGTACTCAGTGGAAGACTCAATCTGGCATCGTTACATTAGATTGGCCGTCGCAGTCGCCCGATGCAAACCCTATTGAAAATGTGTGGGCATATATTGAACGGAAGCTTCGTGGAAGACGCACATACACTTTGAAGCAGTTGTCTTACGAAATTCGTCGGATCTGGAGATCCTTGCCACTAGAATACGCCGTCAAATTAGTAGAAAGCATGCCTCGGAGATGCCAGGCAATTATCGACGCCGGTGGTGACTGGACACATTATTGACCGAATTGCATCATTGTTTGTAATGTGTACAATGTATATATAAATATGAAAGTTTCATCAAATAAATTTTTTTATAAATTAACACGACCACGCTCTTACTTGACAGACTGTATATACGAGATATTATACGATGTATTAAGTGCGCAACAGTTCTTGCTGTTTTTCTTGATGAAAATGCAACTTTATTGTAAAAAAATGGTTACAAGTGAATCATTTAAAGTATTATTGCCCATCGCTAGTTACAACTTTGTTCCATCTTTCTGGCAGAGCTCGAGTACTGTTACGGTAAAAGTGTTCGTCTTTTGGAGCTATTTATGAATTAAGCCAATTTTCTTTATATGAGCGGAATTGCTGATCAGCCAGACCATGCGCCACCGAACGGAACAAGTGATAATCGGACGACGCAATATCTAGGAAATATAGGGGTGGAGTAAGACTTCCCATTTGAGCGTTTTCAAGTAGAATTTAACAGGTCAGGGAATGTGACGCCGACCGATGTCATTCAGTAGAATCACTTTTTCATGCTTTTGCTCGTATTGTGGCCGTTTTTCGCGTAGTGCTTGGTACAATCGCATCAATTGAATTTAATACCGTTGCCAGTGATGGTTTCGTTGATTTCAACAGCTCATCGTAAATAATATTGACCTAGTTCCACCAAATACACAGCATAACTTTCGCAGCGCGAATATTGGGCCGAGCTTATGACATAGAAGCATGACCGAGAAATCTCTATAGCTTCCTTCTCTTTGGGTTACTGTAATGAATCCATTTTTCATTATCTGTCACGACGCGATGAAGAAAACCTTTCCTTTTTTGCCGGAGCAGATGTTCACAGGCGAAAGAACGACGCTCAACGACCCTTGACTTCGAATCATAAGAAACTCAAGTTTCCTGCTTTCGAATTTTTCTCAACGCATGCAATCGCTTCGAAATGGCTTGGCAGGTAACTCTTATACTGAAGCAAGCTTATTTTCCGTTTGGCATGGATCCTCGCCTCCAATTCAGTGTCTCTGAAGGTTTTTGACCTTTTTTCACGCGGACGGTCATCAATATCGAAATCACCGTCTTTGAAGCAAAGGAACCAATCACGGCACGTTGTTTTACTTGGAGCAGCATCTCCGTAAACGTTTTAGAGCTCCCGATGTGCTTCAGTCGCCGTTTTCTTCGAATGAAAGAAAAAAACAACACTTCTCGCAAATGACGATTATTTGGCACAAAATGAGACATTTTCACACAACCAAAAGTATATGACGCCGAAACAAAATAACTAATGTGTTTAAGCGATTTGTTTGCCATATGTCTGTTTGCTTCGTAGCGTTTCAAATTTTAAAATCTATAAGCACTTACTGATGTAGCCATTTATTGACAAACCTCAAAAACTTAGTTGCGCACCTAATATTATTAATAATCTTATTTGTATCGATTAAGATATACAACTAAATTTTATGAATTATGATAGGATAACGTTGCACATATTGATAAAAGTGACACATCTTAAGATTATGCAGAGATTTCTGCTTGTTTATATAGAGATAAATCAATAAATTTCGATTATAAGAAACAAGCGGTAGCATTTTGGTAGAATGAAAAAACAAACCGTTTATCATTAGAAAGCGTAAAAAATTTCAGATAGGAGATTTCAATTTATCAATTGTATCGGTGAAAAGATACAGTGGAAGCAAGAGGTGATAGACATGAAAAAATTATATTAAGTTTCGAGAAGCAATGATCTTTGAAATAGCTATCCGCAATGTGGACTTGAAAAGACAAACTCTAGAAAAAATAATTGAGTTGAAGATGCCATGGATTTAAGCATCATATTGGTAGATTCAGTAGTTTAAAAATAAACGCAATATTGTTTCACGAAAAATAACTAAATTTGTTACTCATTCGAATATGGACACCGTGAGATATTTACAGCAACAATGCGTTGAATTTTTTTTTTAATACCGAATAGGAAGCGATTTGTGACATGTCGAGAAACATCGAAATAAGATGTGTATGATGTATTTAAAAAACAATTGTGTTTCATACATTTTTTTATAGTTTTCTATTACTATACGAAATACGAACCCTAAATTTATTATTCGTGTAAATAACCATATTTTTAATTTAATCAACTGTATAGATATAGATAGTTACATAAAAGTGGTATATTTTTCTTGTATAATGAATTTATTCATAAATTTATAGAGAATGGATAAAGTTATAAACTGTTGTGCTTCTGATTTTTGATAACTGATACATTTTGTTTGTAACTAATTATCTTACTTTAAAACCTACTGAAAAAGAAATATTATTTTTGCTGTAGAGGATCAATAATTCTCTATACCACACGAGTCGTAGAAAATTACAATTTACAAAAAAATTTTACTAGATCTATACTTCATATTTGATTTAAAATATCCACATAAATAATTTTCTAGATTTCCCTTATTCAAAATATTATAAATATTAAGTGTTAGCTATATATAGAACGGTAATATTATGGTTAAGATCAAGTATCATTCGATAAAAGTTACATCTTTGCATGATCCAGGATCGATGGCATGAACGTAGCAAACTTTTTATGACCTTGAAGTGTCTGGTAAAGATAAGACCTTTTGCTACGAGTTTTAATTCCTACAATCTCCACTTAAATAATTTTAACACCACACTGTGACAATTTATTATTAAAAACTATCAGTGATATTAAAATGATCCATGATGTCTACTTGACCAAGAGTATAGAACATTGAAATCTCCATCCCCGATGAAAAATAAGAGTTTATATTAAAAAAATAGAACTGGACCTTGAAATGGTCTTCGAATTGGACTCCAGAGTCAAAGCAAGAGGCACCATTTGATGATTTCTCTAAATCCAAAAATAATTATTGAAAAAAATTTTTTTAAGTGATTTTAACGAAAGAATATCGTTAATAAATTAACATGAATATTCGTATTTGTAAGGGCGGTTTTCATTTTCTATACAAATTCGAAAGAAAAAATCGGAAACACATGTCGAATATTTTTTGATTCTCTTTCAGTCATATAATCATAAAAACTTTTTATTACTATTTTCTATCTAAAACTGATGCATTTTTAAAGCCGAAAATGTCTATCTTTATCGATTCGGGGGTGACTTTAACCTCAAAAACCAGCGAATAGGCAAAAAGAAAAAACACGTATCTAAAATTTGTGATACTCTATCCACCAGCTAAGTTTTATGGAAATCGGTGATTCACACTAACTTAGAAGTAAATTGGTAGAAATAGTATAGAATTATTTCGAAGAGCTAAGTGCAATACCCAGAGAGTTTGGAACAAAAATAGCTCAGTAAATCGAGAAAATTTCCAAGAGAAATCCTGATTTGAAAAAATATTAAAATTAGAAAAAATTTTCAGAAATGAATCGAGCAATAATACCGAAAAAATGTTTTCTTTATTATGGAGTAAGTACAAGTACGCACCATTGACATCTTGTAACGTGGAAAGATCTTTTTCTGTATATCAATTATTATTAACTAGTAAACGTTAATGATTCACCGTTAACAATCTGAAAATGAATTGAATAATTTATTGTTGTATGAGTTATAACCAAGATTAAGATTTTAAAAAATTTTTTATAAATATTGTTTAATTTATACAATTTTTAGAATACTTTTGTGTAATTTATATGTAAATTTCAGACTTTTAAAATATTATTTTTAATTTATCTATGAGTAAAAATAGAAGAGATGTCAGGCTAATAAGATAAAACTGAGTAAAATTGAGCAGCCAAATCAAAGCAATAAAATAGATAGGTAGACAGATATTGTGTTTATTCGTATTAGTATAATGCAGAAAGAAGAATTAATATATAATAAAAAAAATAAAATGTTGTGCATGTGCTACCATAGACAAGCTTTATTCTATATTAATACTTTGCTGTGTAGTAAGTCAGATACAAAAAAAAAAAAAAAAATATCTTAGGTTATTAGAAATACATACAAAGAAAAAATTCATTCTTATATGTTTCAGTTAACTTTTAAGATAAAATATAAAAAATTTAAAATAATGAAATAAAATAAAATAAAACTCAGTCACTCATTAATAAACACAAATATTAACTCATTCACCTAAAATTTCATCTTAAGTTAAGCGCATTCCTATAAAAATTTTCATATGCTTATATTTGATTTCTTATAACAAATTTTTGATATTGCATTCTCATTTCGCATACTACAAACAGCACAATTATAGTGATGGAGCGGTACGCCGTAGAACAATGAGTTACATTATTAAAACATATTTTAAAAATAGGTTTTCTGTGATAGCCATCCTTAAAATAGTGTGTAAATTAGAAATTACAGAATCTGTGCAAGATTCCATAAGACAAGTGTGTGAACATCAATTGATAATATTGTAAATATTCGGAAAATGTGGCTGAAAATTTCAAAATGCCTATTTAAAGCCATTCCAACAATTGGATATCAGCAAAACGTCAACTTAAACAGGAGCTAAAGTCAGCTGATCATGGCCAGCGCCGTGATTTTACTAATTGGATTCTACAACGCGAAAGAAGATGACGATAATTTTTGTAATAAAATAATCTCGAGCGATGAGGCCCATTTTTATTCAGGCGGTTACTTAAATAAGCGAAATTGTCGCATCGGAGGTAACGACAATCCTAGACAAATCCGTTAAAAGCCAACACATGCTCAACGTATTACGTTTTGGTATGATTTTTAAAGACGAAAACGATCAAGCTGTTATAGTAAACGAGAAACAATATCAAGTGATGATTAACGACTTTTTATGGCATGAGATAATATACATGGACTTAAACAATATGTGGTTCCAATAAGACGGCGCGACATGTCATACAGCAAGAGGAACAATAGATTTATTGCGTACAAGATTTGAACGCATTTTTTTGGTTGTGCAAAAAAGCAAGATTTATGAAAACAATCCTTGAACTGTTCAATAGGTGAGGGAGAAAATTTGGCGGATAATTCATAAGATAACACCATAAATGTGCTCAGATATTATGAAAAACTTCAACAAAAGAATTTTTTCCTGCCAGAGAAGCCGTAATGGCAACTTGGCAGATATTGCATTCCATGCATGATTGTAAATATTTATACTACCTTAAACAATAAACCCTTTTTATTTACATAAAAAAACTTTGTTTATATACATCATCAACATCTGGAAACTCTTGCTGGAACACCCTATACATTCATATTGTTACATCTATTTGTGTGTATGAAACAATAACAGAATAAATTAAAATTGATATAAAAAAAATTAACCAAATAAATTAACATAAAAATTAAAACTGATATATTTTAAAAAGTTTCGTGAAATTCAAGTAAACATCTTTTAACTACAGTCTTAAGCCTGCTGAGAAATGAGAGATTTTGAATCTCTGCAAGTAGGGAGTAGTAAATATACTTACCTTGAACTTGGAACGAGCAAGTTCTGACTTCGATTCGCATGATAAAGGCAGCGAATTCTCCTGTCTTACCTATAACAGAGTCCCTGGATACGTACTTCGATAGCTATGTCGAAAGAGACACGATTATCCCTTCTAATATCTTTTGCATAAGACACACAACTTCTGTAATATCTTGAAGTCTATTACGAAATTCTCGAAACATTTTTTCTCATTTCTAAACTCTTGATTAGAACATCCTCATAATGCTTTTTTGTTCCATTTTGAGCAAACAATAAAAAAATTTTTTACGTTAAAATTTCAAGTCATAATTTAACGTAGAGTACTTTTAAAATGCTCGCCTTATCTGCTAGCATCCACAATTTCTGTCAACAGACATCAAACATCATTTTGCATCCTGACTATAACGCAATCAATCAATAAGCTAATAAAGTAACATTACTTGCATCATTAATCGCAGGTACCTACTAAAGCAAGCAACATCACACATAATAAAATTATATCGCAATCGGATATCGAGAAAAATTTCAAACTAAGCTTGAAAAGATAACGAACCGAAGACCGAATAGAAAAATTAAACGGAATCTATCTAACTACCTCTTCAATGGCTCAATCGATGACTTGGCGATAAAAAACCGAAGATGCGTATTTTTTTCCTATTAACCCAAATCACACGAAATCTAGCAATATAGATGTTACGACAGAAAGTGCTGCTCTCAGGTTATGAAGCTTTTGAGTTATGGGATATTCAGGTGACATAATTTTCCAGATATACGTAATTAGAGTATATAATGTAATTTCAACAATAGTAGTTGGTTATAAGGTTATTTGTTAGTCAAGGACTATTTCTTGTCCGCCGAGCAAAAATCCAAATGAGGATAGAGCACACGGAGCAGAAGACGACGAGAAGGCAGCCGCAACAAAAGAGAAAGAGAAAGAGAGAGAGAAGATTGTCCTTATTCTTTGCATCTAACATTCAATAAAAAGTAAGTTTATCTAAGACTGTATATTTTTTCCTTTCATTTCCAAAGAGATAGTATTAGCCATAATCGGCTAAATATCTCTATCCAAAGAAAAACACTTAGTAGGCCCTTTCTAGGACAGCATATAGGCCAACATCGGCCTATACGGTTGTCCAGACCCGAATTTCATTTCTATCCATAAATATTCTTACAACTTTAACTCCTCCGCCGTCACGAGCCCATAAGTTTCAGTACTTAGGTTCATAAAGGCAAAAAGCAGTTCGCGTTAATTTAAAACGCGGTTGCAACGTCAACACGACGTTACAATTATAATACTGTATATATAATTAAATATATTAGTCAAAATAACTTGCTGGCAGAATCACAATGATTCTACGAGCTGGACTCTCTTTATCTCTTCGCCCAATGCGCTACCCGTTAACGCTGAAGCGACTATTTTAGGACACTTGAAGAAAAAAACATGTTCTCAGCAACATAGAGCAATGTAACCGATAGTCTTCAGATTAAATATGCTGTTCTTACTAATCTCGGTGCTAGTTTTTAGCTATCATCCCTCCTAAGGAGTGAAAATGGGGTGTGAACTGAAGAAAAAGTGAAAAAAAAAAACGTCGTAGGACAAACGATGGAAAAAATCTTTTCCGCGGCTTAAAAATGATTAGTTTTTACTTTTTATGATATAAAATTGACAACTGTTACATTCAGTGCAAAGTAGTGAAATTTCCAACTCTTAATAGGGGGTGGGAATAAGATATTTTTCTAATAAACGTAAAAATTTTTTTTATTTATTGATTATGTGATTAGAGTAGGTAATACTTTAGATCTTATGATATGAAAAAAAATTTAACCACCCCTTAAAAATCGTAAAACAACCCTTTAATGACGGTGAAAAAACAAAATTTTACGGAAAAAAATTTCTTCCCACTTGCAAATAACTGCTCAGGCAGAAATTTTATTTTCAAACAAAGTTATTTAATAAAAGAATTTTAACCCTTTTTCCACCCCTACAAAAGAGATGACATGCAGAGGGTGGTTTTTCAAAAAAAATTTAGTTCATCTTGCAATTAAATAATGATCTTACAATTGTTGCATGGTCTTGCTTTTTTTGACAAATACTTAAGGCTTTATAATTTTATTGAAGAATGATTGAAAAACTACTCTTCGGTGAAGAGTGAAAACGGTCATTTTCAATATACGATAAAATATTAGGTGTGGTAAAAAGTAATCGATTATTTTGCCAATAGATGGCTTTAGTAGTCTATATCCCCGTTGTAAAAGTGCGATCAGGTTACACTAGATGGCGTTAGAAAGATAAAATTTCGTACTAAAAAAGCTTCTGATACAGTTTTGTGATTGCTTGACTCAGTATTTTTTTAGCACGCGTCAAAGATGGACACCAACAAAGAGAAAATACGCCATATTTTAGTTTTTCTTCGATAAAGGCGAAAACGCAAGCCAGGCAGCTGAAAATGTGAATAGTGTTTATGGTCCTGATACTGTAACAGCCAATCACGCGCAATTTTGGTTTCGTCGATTCCGTTCCGGTAATTTTGACGTCAAAGATGCACCACGCTCTGGAAGGCCAATTGTCGAAAATGTCGATAAAATAAAGGAAATCGTCGAGTCCGACCGTCACGTAAGCACTGTTTCGATTGCCCTGGAGCTAAACATTGCACAAAAAACCGTTTGGAACCACTTAAATAAGGCTGGATACAAAAAGAAGTTCAATGTATGGGTGGCACACGAGTTATCGCAAGGAAACCTCATGGACCGAATTTCCATCTGCGAATCGCTGCTAAATCGCAAGAATATCGATCCATTTCTGAAGCGAATGGTTACTGGTGATGAAAAGTGGGTCACTTACGACAACGTCAAGCGACAACGGTCGTGGTCAAATCGCGGTGAGCCGGCGCAAACGGTGGCCAAGCCAGGATTGACAGTCAGGAAGGTTTTGCTGTGTGTTTGGTGGAACTGGCAGGGAATCATCTACTATGAGCTGCTCCCCTACGGCCGAACTCTTAATTCGGGCCTGTACTGTCAACAATTGGACCGTCTGAAAGAAGCAATCGCCCAGAAGCGGCCAGCTTTGGCCAATAGGAGAGGAATTGTGTTCCATCAGGACAACACCAGGCCGCATACATCGATAGTGGCTCGCCAGAAGCTCCGGGAGCTTGGTTGGAAAATTCTTATGCATCCACCTTATAGTCCGGACCTGGCACCAAGTGATTACCACCTGTTCCTGTCTATGACAAATGATTTTGCAGGTGAAAAATTCGCCTCACGAGAAGATTGTGAAAATCGACTGTCCCATTTTTTTGACAATAGGGATAAGGGTTTCTACGAGAGAGGCATTATGAAATGACCTCCAAAATGGAAACAAGTTATCAAACAAAACAGTGCATATTTGACCTAAATCGTATCATTCTATCTATGCTAAATAAAATCGTCAATTTAATGCAAAAATAATGGATTTCTTTTTACTACACCTAAAATTATGGGCAAATTTATCTCATTTATAGTACTGATTATATTATGTGAAAAAAAAAGAAACTGTTAAATATTTTTATTTTTTTTAATATTATTTCTTTCAATATTTTTACTATTTTTAAATTCATTTCTTTATTTTCTTTACTTTCTAAATTTTTTACTTTTCATTTATTTTTATTTTTTTTTTTATTTATAATCTTCTTATAATTTTAATATTATTGATACTAGATAGTAGAATTCTTAAATATTTTTGTGGTAATCTACGAAACATTTTTTACAAATATATTTTGAACAAACAGTACAGAATCTTTATATGCGAACATTCCATTCTTCATTTCAACATTTTCTTTTTTGCATTTAATTTTCGTTTGCGTGTAATTCATGTGATTTATGAAAACATTCATTGCAATAATTTTTTTTGCATCAAAAACAATAAGTGACTACTCGTTTTTTACATAAATTACACTGCCATTGTTAATCTATGCGTAAAAGCTTATGTTCCTGCAATTTTTCTTTTTGACCTTCACATAAATAATAATCAGTGAGCACTTTCACCACATCAGATGTACCAACCTTATCTTCTTTATCCTTCACGCATACACTATGTAAAGCATATGCATTCGATATCACAGCCACTGTTTTTTTCAAAAAACACTAAAAATAAAAATGTCCATTTTTTACTGCGAAAATGTATTTTTGCATCACTACAGTGTTGGTCATAGAGGTCTACCATATCCATGCCATAGTTGTATATTTTAAAAACATAAAGAAATGGTATGGAATTTTTTTTTCTTCTTCTTTATTATACCTATCCATTCCAGCAAAAGGTATGATGCCAACAGCAGAACTTAGAATAGAAACTACTTTTGAATTTTTGACTGATACATAACACAACAAGACAAAAAAAAAACATTTTCGGGTTCGAGGGTCAGACCATGTTTACTATATGTTTTGGGGTCGCTGAATCTGAATCTGGGATCAAAATAACCCCATCGGATCAGGGTTTTCCATAACCTCAAAAGACTCCTTTATTGAGCCATATAACGATAAACCCTTCACATCAAACCCCTTGACCTCTTGAAATCATAACACAATAACCCTACGATCCCTCGAAACCATAACTTCATAATCATATAACTCCATCACATCATACGGCCCTATTTTATAAGACATTTTATGAAACGACTAGAATAAAAAACGAATGACTAGAATAAAAAACGTAAGACTAGAATAAAAAATAAATGACTACAATGCATAAATATAAAATACATCAAAAATACTAATAACTATCTAAATATCTGAGTAAAATATGTAAAAACTGAATATAAAATATATCATTCTTTTTTGCTACTGCAGCGGGTTCTTTTTTCATCAAACGATCTATGTCATGCTTTTCGCTTTCAATTACTGTTTGGTATATCTCGTCTCATAGTCTAACAGAAGTTTGCCATCATATTAACATCCCACCGTCCCTGATAACAAGTTTCCATAACTCTTATATCTTCTTGAAAGCGTTCTCCCTGCTCTTCACTAAAATGTCTAAGATTCTTTGGAAATTTATCAAGATGTGCATCCCAAAAGTGTAATTTTATATTCATCAAGCATCCTAATTTCCTAAAGTCATCAACCATCTTTGCGACAATCTGTTGATACTTTGGGCTCTTGTTATTACCTAAAAAGTTGTGACGCACATCTTTAAAACTCAACCAAGCTGCACGCTCAAGTCTATTTAATTTTTTAACAGTATCTTTGTCTCTGAACATTTTACGAATCTGTGGTCCATCAAACACTCCTCCTTTCAACTTGGCTTCTGAAAGTTTAGGGAATTCAGAAAAGTAATATTTAAACGTTTTCCCTGTTTTGTCCAGAGCTTTCACAAATTGTTTCATAAGCTTCAAATAATGTTGCCCAAGAAACAACGTTATTATTTTTAAATTAGCACAAATCTGCCATAAGTGTTTTTGGTACTAAATGCTTTGTGAAAGTATTACCATATTTTCGTACTTCTCGTTTATAACGGTTGAGTGAGCTATTAGTATCGGAGCATAAACATTTGTATTATGCAGCAGAACAGCTTTAATACCTTGTTTTGAAGAGTCTATGAAAAGTCGCTAATCTGAAGCTTGGTAAAAATTTGGTTAGAACACATTAATCAAAACTAAAACATCCTTAAAAAACACTCAAGATGATTTTTCATCTTAGATGAAATACTTTCGGAATTCAAAATCACGATTGCGATAAAATGAAACTTTCGTTTCAGGTTTCAAAAGATTCTAGTCTTTAAAAAATAAAGCCAAAAAATCAAAACCGTCTTCTGGTAAACCCAGATCTCAAACAAGATTGTACAACTCCGTTTGCGATACTAATGAAGGGATCTTCGATTTCTTATCTGGTGCGTACTCTGATTCGCTACTGCTGTTGTCTTCATTAGTGTCGCTTGAAGTTACCAATTCTTCAAATTCTATAGTATTTTTACCATCTTTAATATCAGAATCAGTTTGTTGCTACGGTACGGGAGCTGTAACCGATTTAACAAAATTGTATACAATTTCACTCTTGGTTTTTATGGTAAAATCTTTAACGTCATTCGTGCAAAAGTAGCATTTTTTCGAGGTACAAAGATATCTCCAAATTGTTGCAGTGGAGAATTTTACATTCCTAGTTTTCTGCACATTCCATTTCAACATCTTCTTACAACCATTGCAAATAACAGATGGAAGCCAACTGTTATCCTTATCGATACGCAAATTGAAAACTTCTTTATGCAAATTACAAATAGACCCGTCAATTGATCTTCACAGAGATGCAACTTCGAATTTTGAGCAAATATAACAAAATTAATCATGATCTACATGACAATCATGAGATGGCACGATTTTTTCAGGTTGTTTTCTTGTAGCATTATGTTCCACATTAGCCAAGTCACCAACCAATATGGAACTGCGGTCGCTTGATGACGACGCTTGGAGGGCCCGCTTTCACACCGTCACCAACCGCCGATACTGAGGCTCCGAGATTCCTCTGCATAGTAAGACACTTGCGTGCGCTTGCCATGACGGCATCTAAGCCGCAATCTAGAAACTCAGCCGGATAACGGGCTGACTCCGTTGCCCGCCGTCACCGCGAGGAGGTGCCCTGGATGCAGATGCACGCAATTTTATAAATCCCTTTTATAGTGGCTGACTCTTGAATCCTACAAGGTTTTTTTTTGTGGCTATGTTATTATTTTATTCCCAAACGTAACATTTTTTTGATTTTTGAATTTTTTAAAAAATTTTAAAATGTCAAAATTATTACAAAAATTTTATCATATTCATTGGTTAATTCTAAGTATTTTTTATTCATATGATTTTTTTCTAAAAGTTAATTTTTTACTACTAAAAAAATCCTAAAGTTTTACGAAAAAATTTGGTATTAGACGCTATTTTGAACTTTGTGGATCGAAAATTAATATCGTCGCAAGTGATATTTTAAGCTCGGAAATTGGGTCTACGATCTGTACCAGTCTGAAGTTGATTGCATAATGGAAAATGAATGATATTTAGATTTCAAAAAAATTAAGCTTGCAAAAACACGTTTTATCAAATTAAAACTCAGTTTTGGGATAGTAAATAAGTTTTCATGAATATTTTATGCGCACCATCGGGAAGAGTGACCATTAATCTATAAAATACATAGGGCCGCGATTTCTTCCCAAGTCGCATAGTGATTGCTGAAAAAGTGTCCTATCGACGTTAATAGCTTAATTTTTTCTTCAAGTGCGTCATCAAAATTTAGTTTGCGTGATGTAAGATAACCTTTTTCGTTGGAACAGGCGTAACGGTAGTCTCATTGCTGCTTTCTTCGGTAGACAGGGGAAGATATAAGTCGACTGGTCTTTTATTCTCTACATTCTTTGCGACGCAACGTTTTTATTAAATCTTTTAAATCCCTTGTACTACCCGCGGGCTTGCGTGTAATTTCTAAATGTAATTTATTAAAAGAGTGATATGATTTCAATCATATGTTAATAGGAGAACCTCTTTTGCTAATTTGTAGGCATTTATCTATGATTTTACACCTAGCGCGTTTTCTAACGAAACAGTGACTGTGCACAAATTGTAATATCTCTTTCCTTAGGTTTACCGAAGTCTACCATTTGATTGATATTATATATATATATATTTTTTTTTTTACAATTGTATTACTTTTTTATTATTATTTAACTTTAATTTTTGATACTGTTATTTTATGCAAAATTTTATAACTTTTAGAAGTTTTTATTTTGATACAAATATTTTCCTTTTTCTTATTAGAAAATTTTTCCCGGCCGATGCACATTTTCAACTTGAAATATATTAATCTGTTACGTATGAAGAATAAAAAATAAATAATATTAGTTAAAACGACTAACTGAAAGAATCGTAATGATTCCTCGAGCTGGACTCTTTTTTTTGACCAACACGTAACGCGATAATGCCTCCGGGGTAGAAGAGTCGTCGAAAAGGAAAATGCGTATGTTAGGTATGAATGTAAGACTCGAGGTTAAAGGTATTTTGAAAATATTTTTATTGGAAATGCGTAAAAGGTGAGCATAATGGTATCTTTATCTTGTTTGCAAACTAGTGCAGACGCGTTTATATACAGGGTGACAAATGGGAAGTTGCCTAGGGTAATCACATAATTTTGAGATGAGTGCAGGGAAAAAAATAATAAAAATACATATTAAATCAGTGAAGTGTAGTCATTTCTATTTAAAATAGACTTCAGTTTAATCGAACATTTTCAACAGACACATATTACGTTTTTAAAAAAATGACAAAACCTGGCTAGGGAATAACTATTAATGGTAATTTTTTTCAAAGTGATCCCCATCTGAACTTGCACAATAATCAAGCCGTTTTTGAAAATTATGTAAAACTTGTTCAACTATAGATGAAGAAATACTAGAAATTCTTTTTCTAATAGCTTCTCTCAAATCATCTTTGGTCTTGGGTGTTTCCGCATAGCAGTAATCTTTCAGGAAGCCCCATAAAAAGAAATCACACGGGTTTCAGTCCGGTAAATAAGGGAGCCATTCTATACCTGCGTGTGCAAACTTGGGATATCTTAAACCGATGACGCGTTCACCATAAACTTCGTAAGTAGCTTTAAACACCTCTTAAGTTCTATGCGGCGTAGCACCATCTTGCATAAAATAATAGTTCCTGACTAATCCACGTTTCTTAGTGAGAGAAAAAAATTTTGTGAGGATGCAACTTCATAAAATTTTTTATTATTAATCTTAGTGTCTCTCGATTCAGTTTTAAAGCTGCTGCAGCTTTTCTTATTGAATCAGTCGGATTATTCTTGAAATGTTCTTCGACCTCGGCAACCTTATCTTCTGTTGTAACTGTGTATGAAGGACCAGGAAGATCATGACGAAGATCATCAAAAGTATAATAATTGATGAAATTATCAATTACTCTGAGAAAAAACTAAAAAAAATTTAAAAACTTTATTAAAAAATGCGGTCATACGATAGAGTCAAGCATAATTTTTTTTTATTTTTACCTTCTAAGATTATTTTGTCTGGCTACTCTTTTACTTCCAAACTTAGTACGAAAACCTCTATACGCTTCAGTATACGAGAGCGGTTCAATAAGTACCCCTGTTAGAAATGAAGACACCATTTTTTCAAAAAATTTTTTTTTATTTTTTAACATAGTCCCCTTTTAGAAAGATACACTTCTCCCAACATTCCTGCCATTTATTTAACCCCTCCAAAAAATAGGATTTGTCGAACTCTCCAAAATACGCCTCTGTCTCAGCGATGAACTCCTCGTTTGAGTTAAATTTTTTTCCCGCGAGCCATTTCTTCATGTTAGGGAACAAGAAAAAGTCGCAGGGAGCTAGATCGGGTGAATACGGGGGGTAGGGCAGCAATTCATAACGCAATTCATGCATTTTTGCGGCGACAACTCCAGATGAATGTGCTGGTGCGTTATCATGGTGAAACATCACCTTCTTTTTCGCCAAATGCGGCCGTGTCTCCTTCAATTTTATGTCAAAGCGGTTCAATAACTCACTGTAGTATTTTCCAGTGATCGTTCTTCCTTTTTCTAAAAAATCCATGAGGATAACGCCGTTCGCATCCCAAAAAATCGCCGCCATGACCTTTTCGGCCGATGGGACCGTCTTCGCGTTCTTTGGAGCTGATTCACTGGGAGAAATCCATTGTTTTGATTGTTGCTTAGTTTCTGGTGTGTAATGATGAATCCAGATTTTATCAACGGTGACGATTCGACGCAAGAACTCCTTCGGATCTCGCTCAAATTGCTCCAAACACTGCTTCGAAGTTAACGGCCGCATTTGCTTGTTGTCCACCGTAAGCAATCACGGCACCCATCAAGCCGACAATTTTTTCATCGCCAACTTATCATGTAAAATATTAATTGCCGTTCCGGTCGACACACCTATGGCCTCTGATACTTTGAGCACTTTCGTTCGTCGATCAGCGAGAATCATGTCGTAGACTTTATGAATGATTTCCTCGGTAACGACGTCTGCCGGGCGTCCTGGTCGCTCCTAATCAAAAACGGATGTTCGCCCACGTTTAAATTCGTTGAACCAATATCTAACTGTTGTCATAGATGGTGAAGTGTCCCCATAAACAGCATCTAACTTTGCTTTTATCTCCTCGCATTTTATTCCATCCAAAAACAAAAAGCGAATCACCGAACGATACTGCTCTTTTTCCATCTTAGCAAGAATCATGAAACACGTCTTCCTCGAATGGCTGCCAAATCTAAACTAACCTATCAATCAGTCTGAAATTTGTTTTATCGTCATTTGATAGATGGCAGCACACGATGATAATACCAACTACATGAACGCCCTCGGTCGTCAAACACGGGTACTTATCGAACCACTCTCGTAGTTTTTACCTCTAGAATAAACGCACTTGATCAGATACACCTTTTCTTCGTTCGTAAAGTCACTTATTTTGAAGTTCACGTATTGCTCTTTACGGCGTCTCAATAGAAACTGACAACATTCTAAAATGTACCTACGTGGGCCCAGCCTTCTACGATACAGTAAAGGGGAAAAGAGATGCATATACTTCATGTAACATCCTATTTGTCACCCTGTATGTGCCTGGTGCCCCAGCGTTATTAGCGATAAGCAGATATGCCGCGACGTATCGATGACAGGCACTGGTGGGTCATCGATGCTCGGCGTGTGGCACTTTTTCCTGCTTCCAACTTTCTTTTGGCTTATCGGACACTCGATCTATTCTGTCAAATCATGAGTTTTCCCGTCATTCCTTCTTGCTGGTATGCCTTCTTTCCTTTTATTTCTTTTTTTTTTAACACGTGGAATATTCTATCGGATCTCGATAATTTTTACTCCTTTCTGCTCCGTCCTTATATTGGGTTGATTTATGGTTTAAAAAAACTGCATATTATCAAATTAAACTTACACGTTGATTATAATAACAACGACAAGCAAAGACTCATACTCAAAATCCGAGTCGAGGCGTCAGGCTGAGAGCGAGACTCAGAGTGAGAATATCAGAATGTATTAGATGAAGAATTAGACTCAGAATAAATATTCAAGCTCTTTTATTGTAACAGGGCATAATTTGTTATTGCGTTTCTTTTCGCCACAGTTATATTCTAAAGTATTATGTAACGTTACGAAGGTTAAAGGTAGGACCGAGGAAATGTTCTGATTGGCCTAAATTCATCTCGCCGTTTTTCCAGCCGCCAAAAAACTCGCGGTCCAGCGAGTATAAAAGCCGGTGCATCAGAGCAACCTCGAAGCCAAGCGTCACAACATTCATTACTATATTCATTACTATATTTATTATTATATTCAAAATCTACCAAGTTCACTGTATTAAACTTCAAATTTTGCTATAATTATTGTTCTAAATTCATTTTCATTACTTTAAAATTTAATTAAACGCGAGCATCGATTAAAATTTTTCTCTTTTATTATCTACACCAATAACCTATTTTTAATAACTAAAAATCCTGACACAGACCTAATAAACCGTTCCAATCTTAACCGTAATCCCCTCTACCCTTAGAAAAAAGCCGCCTGGCGAATAGTATATAAGGAACGGAAGAACAGAAATTTTAACTCATTACGGTAGCCAATTTCGCAGAAAAAACTTCAAGAAAGCCACCCGCGTTATTATCACATGTGATAGACGCAAACGGCAAAAATAAACCCGCGAATTAAACCGCGAGTTTCAAGAGGGTCGCATCGATTTATAATCCGGAAACTCACCTTACAACTTGTATAAATTAATAATATAAATTTATAATTTCAAGAACAAAATAATAGCGATGACAATATACGATGTGACAATTATTAATATTTTAATTATTGGGAATGTAAATAAGTTGACGCCGTTTCACCGTCAGATGGCGGTACAAAAATTTTGTGTGTATAATTCAAGATGATGAATCTACATTAAAGTTCTTTAACTTTGTTTAAAATCAGTGCGCGTCTTTCCATTAACCTATAAATAATATTTTCTTATTGTAGCGTAAAACGTATCAAATTTCGTGCTAAATAAACCGTTTTTGCAAGGAATTTTACTGCAATATTTTATGCAGGAGAAATCAGCAGCTGAAGCACCCAGAATTCTTGTAGAAACCTATGGTGATCATGCTCTGTTAAAAACATGCAGAGATTAATTTAACCGATTTAAAAATGGTGACTTTGATGTTCAAGATAGAAAACGCAGTGGTGCACCAAAAAAGTTTCAAAGACAAAGAATTGGTAACATTACTTGCTGAAGATCCATGTCAGACGCAATCTGATGTTGCGAAATGATTAGGAGTTGTTCGAACAATAGTTTTGAAACGTCTGACAGCATTAGGAATGATACAAAGGGAAGGATCTTGGGTGCCGTACGAACTGAAGCCGAGAGACGTCGAACGGCATCTTGTCATGTGTGAACAGCTGCTTCAACGACGAAAAAGAAAAGGTTTCTTACATCGTATTGTGACTAGTGATAAAAAGTGGATATACTATAGTAATCCCAAGCGTAAAACATCGTGGGCTAAGCTTAGCAAAACAGTAGCATCAACGCCAAAGCGGAATATCCACGGTTCCAGGCTCATGCTGTGCATTTGATGAGATCAGCTAGGGGCAGTGTATTATGAGCTGCTCTAAATTAAATAAACCACTACAGGAGATCCCTATCGATGACAAATGATGCGTTTAAACAAAAAATTGAAAGAAAAACAGCCGCTATATGAGCGAAGGCACGATATAAAGATTTTGCTGCATGATGACGCTCGGCCGGATGTCGCGTCACCATCCAAAACATACCTGGAAACGCTGATATGGATAGTCCTACCCCACCCGCCGTACTATCCAGACATTGCGCCTTCTGATTACTACTTATTTCGATCGATGACTAACGGCCTGGCTGAGCAGCACTTCACTTCGTATGGAAAAACGAAAAAATATATCGATTCGAGAATAGTGAATCGAGAAGTGTCGTTTTTTCGAAATAGAATTCAAATGCTGCCAGAAAGATGGGAAAAAGTAATCTCCAGCGATGGGCAATATTTTAATTGGCTTGTTTTTTTTATTATTTTTTTGAAATAAAGAATTTATTTTTACAAAAAACGGTGAGAACTTATTCAGACTCCCAATAAAAAATATTTAATTTAAAAATAAAAGAGAAACCATCGAAAATTTAGTAAGTGAAATATTGGATGTAATATATATATATATATATATATACACATATATACATATTGTGGCCCATCAAGGTTAGGCCACCTACCATTCGGTGCAAGGTAGAGTTCGCGGCGCGACTACCAGCAGCGCCATCGATCAAGTCATCGATGGCGCGATGCGGGAAAAGGCGCGAGAATTCGTGGCGTGCTGACACGAGGCGCCATCAATTAAGCAATCGATGACACATCGCGGGAAAAGAGGAGAGGCGCAACGCGAGAGGGGAAAGATGGGAGCCTTCTTCTCTTCCCGACCGCCTAGCAGCATAGACGCCGTGAAGGACAATTGCGCCGCTGCAACTGAGTCTGTAGAAATCATCAAGCGAGGTTTGAGAGGATGAATCCGAGAAATAGTTAGAAGTAAGTGGCCACTTCGATATATAGATTTACACAGTATGTGGAAAAAGTTCCCGAACTTTTGAAATAACAAATCATAAATTACATCTAAAGAAATTTATTCCAGTTAACTTTCAACATAGCCCCCTTTCCTCGATATTAGTACACTCATTTAAGCCATCCATGAGTAGTTCGAAGGCTCTCTGGTACTCCTCTGAAGTTATCGCTGTGAGACGCTCGGTGCAAGCCGCTTGAATGCTCAGGACATCTTCAAAAATTCGTCCTTTCAAGGTCATTTATAGCTTGGGAAATAGGAAAAAGTCGGCTGGAGCCAGATCTGGCGAGTATGGGGCGTGATTAATGCGTGGAATCTGATTTTCGGCGAGATAACGCTTCACAATGTTTGAAGAATGAGCAGGCGCATTGTCATCCAGCAAACTCCACGATCCCGGTTCCTTGTACTCGGGCCTGATGCGATTAATCCGGCGCTTCAGACGTTTTAACACCTCTACGTAATACGCAGCATTCACAGTGGTGTTTGAGGGCACAAATTCTTTGTGTATCAGGCCTTTGGAGTCTAAGTAAGCGATGAGCATCGTCTTTAGCGTGATTTTGGTTGGCGCACTTTTTGAGGCCTCGCACGGCCCGGACTGAGCCAAGCGGATGACTGGCGCTTCGTGGGAGGATCGTATTGAAAGAACCAAGTCTCGTCTCCAGTCACAATTAAGGTTAGAAAGCCCGGAGTGGTGTCGCAAGTCTCGATAAAATCTTGACAACATTGGATGCGAGTTTCTTTCTGCTCTGGTGTGAGAAAGTGCGGAACAAATCGGGAGCAGACCTCCTGCGGTTCATTTTTTCTTTCAAAATCAACGCGACGCTATCCTTGCTCATGTTCAGTTCGTCTGCCAACATTCTGAGAGACATGTGGCAATCCTGCTTCAGTAGCGCACGCACGCAAGCCTCGTTTTTGTCGGTAACAGCTGTTGACGGCCAGCCGCTTCTCTCGTCATCTTCTAACGACTCTCTACCCTTCTTGAACCGACTGAACCCCGTGTAAACAGTTGTACGCGACACTACACCTTCACCGTAAGCCGAATCGGTCATTTTTTTCGTTTCCGAAAAAGTTTTTTTAAGTTTATAGCAGAATTTAATTGCGCCACGATGTTCAAATTTCTCATCTATCGTAGAGCTTGCACCGGGGTACTAAACACACGTTCACTAAAGAACGTCTATCTCGGCAACTAATGAACGGATACTGGTGAAAAAATTCTCAGACACTCCAGAGGGATGTAGCAACATAGTACCGGTGTCGTCCAAGAGGTGGCACCACTCGTACAAGCGCTACAAAATAAGTTCGGGAACTTTTCCGGCATACCGTGTATTTCGATCTGCGAATCATCATACGCGCGCCGTCGCGAAATTATATATTACATTGTTCGTGCAAGCGGTGAGTGATAGATTCGCTCTCACTCACATATATATAGTAGTTGTGTGTGTATGTGTGTGTGTAGACGTGCGAGAGACTACACGCTTGTAGTCTCCCGGTTGGCCGCGAGTGGTCGCGTCCAACCGTCAGTGAGCCCGCCAAAAGTTAAGGCCCGCTCACACGTCTGAAACCAGCCCGCGTGTATTAGGGCTGGTTCACACGTCTTGCTAAGTGAATACAGCAAGACGAGTGGACGGCGCGCATATGCAGTGCGTGCCTAGTGTAGTAGTATTTCTCGTCAAGCAATACTAATTGTGATCTTCGATAAGGAGCCTCTACGCGATAAATAATTGACTTTTATACAATTTTGTTAAGTTTTGATTATAATAAGGTTATTAGCGCATATAAGGTGCGCATTATTTATCCCTTTTCTAACAAGCGTTCCTGTCTCGAATATCGCCACCTCCGCGAGCGTGCCAACCTACCGTTGGATCCTGCGTTGTAGACGCGCTGGCACTGCACGAGAGTGCCATTGCACCGACGGTTAACGTCCGTCGGCACTCGAAGCCGCATCGGTGAATATAGCGACCTGTCACGCTTAAAACCGGCACCTACAACAGTGCGTACGTGCAAAAGAGAGTCTTGCACGTGCATTTCGAAATATCCTGTTACAATATATATATGTATATATATATATATATATATATCTATATAACACATCGTTCAATATGTCCCGAGACTTACCCAGAGATTATGCAAGTAGTACCAAACTGGCCACGTTTCCATAGAGTGCGAACCTTTACATGAAACGTGTGAAAATTTCACGTCGATCAGATCACAGACAGCAGAGTTATCAAGATTAGAGTAAAGTCACTTTGTAATTTGTTTGAAAAATGGAAATAAGCGAGTTTCGCGTGTTGATAAAACATTGTTTTTTAATGGGTAAAAACACCGTAAAAGCCCAGCAATGGCTTGACAAACATTACCCGGACTCCTCTCCATCCAAACCAACGATTTGTCGTTGGTATGCTGAGTTTAAATGTGGTCGTACGGACACAAACGATGCGGAACGTTCGGGTAGGCCATTGGAAGCCGTTACACAGGAAAATGTGAGTGAAGTGTTAAAAATTGTAATGAAAAATCGCAAAGTGAAGGTCCGTGAGATTGCAGAAATGACACAGATATCATCTGAAAGCGTATTTACAATCCTTCATGAAAAATTGAGCATGAAAAAGGTTTTTTCCAAGTGGGTACCGCGATTGCTTTCAGTGGAACAAAAACAGCAACGAGTCGACGATTCAGAGAGCTGTTTATCGCTATTTACTCGCAATAAAAAGGATTTCCTGCGTCGATACGTGACCATGGATGAAACATGGATACATCATTTCACTCCAGAGTCGAATCGGCAATCATCTGAGTGGCGCATGGCTGGCGAAAGCTGCCCAAAGCGTCCAAAAACGAAGCAGTCCGCTAGCAAAGTCATGGCGTCTGTTTTTTGAGATACACATGGCGTGATTTTCATTGACTACCTGGAAAAAGGTAAATCGATCAACAGTGATTATTATATTGACTTGTTGGTACGTTTGAAGGAGGAGATCGCAGCAAAACGACCGCACATGAAGAAGAAAAAAATCCTTTTTCACCAAGACAATGCACCATGCCACAAGTCCATGAAAACAATGGCAAAATTGAACGAATTTGGCTTTGATTTGCTTCCCCACCCCCCGTATTCGCCAGATTTAGCCCCTAGCGACTACTGGCTCTTTGCTGATCTCAAAAAAATGCTCCAGGGAAAAAAATTTGGCTCGAATGAGGAGGTCATTGCCGAAACTGAAGCCTATTTTGAATCAAAGGATAAATCCTTTTATAAACATGGTATAGAAATGTTGGAAAGGCGTTGGAAAGATTGTATCACTCTAAAAGGAGATTATATTGATGAATAAAAATGATTTTTGAAAAAAAATGTTGTTTTCGTTGTTAGTCTCGGGACTTATTGAACGACGTGTTATATATATATATATAAATATACACAGCATGTCCCTTTAAGCACTTAAAATATTCATAACGCCGGATGGAGCGAAAAATTTTATAAATAGAAAACCTTGTTACGTTTGAATTGGTGATTTAGCAAGTATTTAATAACCAATAAATTAACAGCTAATCAGCTTTCTTCGCGATCCAGCAAGTAAGCCTTATTGAGAAAACAAAATCAGAAATAGGCGGGGCTTACCATTTTCATCTATACACTGTCGCACTGTTACGCTTGTTTCTCCCTACTTCGCCGCGAATTTTAATTCTGCTTTTCTTATGTTCACTTATTCGTAACATCTACGAATATATTAAAACAATAAATTATTGTATTATTGTAAAAGCATTGAATAAAATTAGAAGTCATGACGTAAAAAATGGAAATCATTATATTCGTAAAAAATGTTTATAAAATATCCATTATTTTAATTTTTCTATGAATAATAACTTTGATTAAAGTGGTTCTTAAGTGAATTATGAAAATATTTCAAATTTGTTAAAAAAAAAACAGATAAGCGAATAAATGTTTTTAGTTTAACACCGTGAATTTCGACATTTATCATGTATTCATGTTTACGATTTTTCTTTTCAAACTGTAAATAAACTTAATCTATTTAAGGTTTTGAACATTTAGAAAAATATTTTACTTTCATAAAGTTTTCAGTTACAATCTTTTATAAACAGTAACATTGATACGAGGGGCGGTTTAAATATGATCGAGACAAATGCTCTGACACGTTTATTCACTATCGAAAAAATTTACAAAAATTTACAGTTTTTCTAGGTACTCCCCATTACAAGTTACGCATTTTGTCTACCTTTCCGGAAGCTTTTTGATGTCGGTATCGAAGAATTCCTTGGGCAACTCGGACAGCTATGTGCGCACGAACTTCTCTACCTCGTCGTCGGTGTTCAATCTTTGACCTCCGAGGGCTTTTTTCAGTGGTCCAAACATGTGGTAGTCGCAGGGTGATAAATCCGGACTGTAGAGGGGGGGGGGGTGTTCCAGTATCTCCCACCCCAATTTTGATATTGTATCGAACGTGAGACGCGCGGTATGAGGGCGCGCGTTATCCTGGAGAAGAATCGCACTTGCTGGAATGCTCCTCCGTTTCGAGCGATAAGCGGGTTTTACGAGTGTTTTCAGAAGGTTAGAGTAGTATGCAGCATTGATGGAACGTTGGGTGCGCAGGAAATCGACGTACAGCACGCGCCGCCGGTCCCAGAACACAGTACACATAACCGTACCCGCGGACCTGGTTGTCTTCGCTTTGAATGACGCCCCTTCCTCCTTCTTCCTCCACTCTTTAGACGACACCTTGCTTTCGGGAGTGTAATAGTGTACCCATGCCTCGTCTGTAGTTAAGATTCGCGTTAAAAAACCGTCCCTCTTCACCTCGTATCGCGTCAGCAAGCGGCGAGAAACTTCTAACCACGTGAATTTCTGCTCGAAGTTCAACAGTTTACGAACCCATCGCGCCGTTATTTTGCGATATTAAAGGTGTTCGTGAATGATAGACTCTAAACTACCAATACTGATGCCGAGTTCAGCCGAAATGTCTCGAACATTCATCCTACGGTCCTCCAAAATGAGTTGTTCTACGCGGCAAATGTTGCCTGGTGTGATGCTGGTTGGCGGTCGACGAGCATGCGGCTCATTCTTGACGGTTTCGCGACCATCCTGGAATGCTTTGGCCCATTTAAACACAGCAGCCCTACTCAGGCACTCACTACCGAACTGATTTCGCATGCGCAGAAAAATTTCCGTGTTTTTAACGCTTTTCCACGCTAAAAAACGAATGACAATACGTTGCGCAACGGCGGTCGGCACTTGACGTTCACTCATGGTCGTAGCACGCGCGTGAAATATACACTCCCGACGAAAACTATGCCACAATGTTCATAATGGACCCAGCTATCACATACTCAAGCCACGACCTTTAAAACATACATGCACGCCATTTACAGCGTTTTTCTCTATCATATTTAAACCGCCTTCGCAGTATTCTCTAGTATTTCGAATAAAATTGTTTCAAACTTAAATTTTATAGGTAATAATTTGATCAAGAAAGCGATTTTTTATCAAAACAAATTACTTTCTTTTTCTATTATAAAGTTATTATTTTTACTTATTAGAATACATGATTTGAAAAATTACTAGTTACCAGGCTGTTGAATAAGTTTTGCGGTTTAATAAGAGAGGGTGTTGCCACTTGCCTAAATTTTTTTTTGTTATGTTGGTACACTTTTTATGTGAACGTATGTGAAGTTTCATTTCAATCTATCAATTTATTCTTTGTTAACAAGCCATTTAGTATCGACGTGTCACAGTATTTTTTTACAATGGAAAAATCAAGTATCGTGCAGTGATTGAATTTTTATTTTTGGAAGGTTCAAAAGCAAAAGAAATTTATGAACGAATGTTGAAAGTGTATAAGGACTCTTCGCCTTCAATTAGTACAGTAGAAAGATGGGTTGCTGAATTGAAACGTGGTCGTACAAGCCTTGAAGACGATCCACGTCAAGGACGTCCAAAAACAGCAACAACACCAGAAATCGTAGAAGAAATACAGCATATCGTATTGGAAAATCGTCGAGTGACTGAAAGGGATTTAGTAGAAGCCCTGGGCATCTCATTGGGCAGTGTAAGCAATATTTCGACTGAAGTATGGGGTTTCAGAAAGCTGTGTGCACAATGGGTGCCGCATCCGCTAACAATGGAACAAAAACACATTCGAATCTACTTTCTCAGCAACATTTAGAGCGTTTTCGAAAGGATTAAGTGGATTTTGTGGGTCGATTCATCACTATGGTTGAGACTTGAGACTATCACCATGATCTTGAAACAAAACATGAGGCTAAAGAGTGGTGTGAACCAGGTTCTTCGGCTCCAAAACAAGTTCGTGTCCAGGAATCGGCCAAGAAGGTGTTAGCATCAGTTTGTTGGGATGCGAAAGGAATTTTGTTTGTGGATTACTTGGAAACTGGTAAAACAATAAATTCTGAATATCATTGTAACCTTTTAGACGAGCTGAAGGAAAAAGTTCGTGAAAAAAGACCCGGTTTGCAGAAGAAAAAAATCCTTTTTCATCAGGACAATGCACCGTGTCACAAGAGCATTTGGACAATGGCTAGAATTCATGAATTAAAGTTCGAATTGTTGGACCATCCACCGTATTCACCAGATTTAGCCCCTAGCGACTTCCATCTGTTTCCAGACCTAAAAAAATTCATGCGTGGAAAGCGTTTTTCATCAAATGATGAGGTCATAACAGATGTGGAAGCGTATTTTGCAACCCTTCTAGATTCTCACTTCAAGGATGAAATTCATAAATTGGAATCTCGTCGAAACAAATGTATTGATGTTCAGGGAGACTATACTGAATAATAAAGTGTATTTGAAACCACGAAATTGTGTTTTTCTTATCGAACTGCAAAACTTATTAAACAGCCTGGTATTTTACAAAATTCTTAAACCCTTTAATAGATTGAGTTTATTTACAGTTTGAAAAGAAAAATCGTAATCATCAATACATAAACAATGTCGAAATTCACGGTGTCAAATGAAAAACATTTATTCGCTTATCTGTTTTTTCTTTGTCAAATTTAAAACATTTTCATAATTCACTCAAAAACCACTTTCATCGAAATTATTATTGGTAGGAAAATTAAAATAATGGATATTTTATAAGCATTATTTACGTGAATAATGATTTCCATTTTTTTCGTCATGACTTTTAATTTTATTTAATGCTTTAACATTAATACAATAATTTATTGTTCTGATTAATTCGTAGATAAGGTGAATAAGTGAACATTAGAAGAACAGAATTAAAATTCGCGGCGAAGTGGGAAGAAACGAGCATAACCGTGCGACGCACACATTGCCACATATCGGTATAAAGATGAAAATCATAAGCCCTGCCCATTTTTGTTTTTTTTCTTTCAAGGTCTGCCGACTTGATCACGAAGAAATCTGGTTAGTTGTTGAGCTATTGTTAATTAATTAGTAACTAATTAGCCGACTTTAACGTAACAGGGTTTTTTATATATAAAATTTGTCCCTACATCCGGTGTTATGAATATTTTAAGTGCTTAAAGGGACACGCTGTGTGTACATACATATGTACATTATATATATATATATATATATTTATGCCAATTGGTACTTTTGAGGACATTTATAGATAATATTAAAACAGTATAGATAGGTATAGTTTGATGATTTAATACCATATAATTATTTTTAATGTTATCTATAACATAGATCGCTATCTATAGCGAGTTTCCTGAATTTCTTTTCCTAAATTGGTGCTTTTGGGGACCTTCTTAAAATATGTTGCATTTGTTTTATGGATATGATATACATTAATAGATGTGGAGAACGTTGTTTTAAGCTAATCGTTAAGACAAATGTTGTATTTGACAAGAACTCGCCGATTTTCACGACGCAAATAAACTGTAAACAAATATACGTAAGGAACATAAAACGATGAATAAGAAGTCATTTTCTTTTTTACGTATACTGATTATGTAGACAATGAGTGAAGAATTCACGCTCTGCACTGTAAATGCAACTAATATTTTATTTCTCGACTGTAATAATCACTAACTAATTTTAAAACTAAAAGCGCTAAAATAAGATTAATTACAATTAAATGTTAAAATTTTACTTTAAATCAATACCCACACAGCATGCAAGGTTTCAGTGAAAAGTTGCAGCAATGTTACACTGAAAACTTGTTGAAATATTATACTGATACATTTCAATGAAACCTTGCAGCAACCTTGCAGCAAGATTTCAATACTATATTTTTTGGAAACCTTGCAGTAACCTTGCAGCAACATTTCGTGAAATATTTCGAGCGAAATTGCAGCAACATTTTCTGAAATATTTTGACAATACCTTGCAGCGATCTTGCAGCAAAATTTCAATGATGCTTCTTTGCAACCTTACAGCAACCTTGCAGCAAGGTTGATGATCAATATGATGAGTCATATTAAAAACTATAAAAATTGATAAAGTAAATAAATATAAAACTTTTTTTTATATTTTTATTTAAACTATTTTTTCTTATTTTAGAAGATTTTAATATTATTTTTAGATTATGTATATTTTATTTCCGCCTCAAATTAATTATTTAGTCGCCAATTGTCGTTTATATATGGTATTTATTAATGTCTCACGGAAAAAACGCAGAAAATTTTCTTGACCTATGGTGGAATCGAACCCGGGTTTTTCGCATTATGAATCAGATGCCTTGGACCACTATACGCTATACGTAACTTTTGTATATATTTAAATATGAATTTCAGTTATAAGTTGGCGGATGTTGCACTGTTCTCATAAGACTTTTATGCATT
Organism: Chalcis sispes; assembly: GCA_949987625.1. Lineage (NCBI taxonomy): Eukaryota > Metazoa > Arthropoda > Insecta > Hymenoptera > Chalcididae > Chalcis > Chalcis sispes. The sequence goes on along the minus strand of OX465096.1, from coordinate 37,473,268 downwards.
GATTAATTGTTCATAATGAGATTTTCAAATTTCAATTGAATTCACTTTATTATAATAATTTATATAAGCCTGCATTTATATTGTATCAAGAGTAATGTTATTTACATAAAGAAATTTACTGTTCTCTAAAGTAGCATTATACTCTTAGACAATTAAGATATAATTTTAATTTAAGTATTTATTTTACGCCAACGTTTAATAACAGTTTACTTCAAGAAAATTTTTTTTTTTTTTAAACTTGGTTTTAATTGATTCAAACGCTTAAGTATTTAAACGACGGAACATCCGCCAACAAATAATTAAAATATTAATCTTAGTTGTACAAGCAGTGCTTATAGCGTAGTGGTTAGGGCGTCTGCTTCATAATGCGAAGAATCCGGGTTCGATCTCACCGTAGGTCAAAAAATTTCTCTACGTTTTTTCCGTAAAATATTAATGTATACAATATATTAACGACAATTCGCAACTAAAAAATTAATATAATAAGAAAATAAAAAATATATATACTTCACTGCAAACCTCTAGCAATATCTCATTTCAACTTTGCAGCAATATTTCATCATAACCTTGTAGAAAACTTGCATTAAAATCTTGCAGAAACCTTTTACTGCAACTTTGCTGAATGATTTATGCAAGAAACATATAAAGGTTGTAGCAACTTTTCAGTGCAACCTTGCAGCAATCTTTCAATGAAACCTCGTAGGAAACTTTTATTGAAACCTTGTAGAGAACTTTTTTTGAAACCTTGCAGCAACCTTTCATCGAAACCTTGCAGAAATCTTCTACCACAAGCTATCAGCAACCTGTCATTAAAACCTTTCAGAAACCTTTCATTGAAACTTTGCTGAAGGATTTGTGCAAGAGACATATTGAGGTTGCTGCTACCTTTCATTGCAACATTGCAGAAACCTTTCAAACCTTACATGAAACCTTGCAGCAACCTTGCAGCAAAATTTCATGCTGTGTGGGTACAAAAAATCACAGTTATGTATTAATATACCGTTTGACCCTAAAATAAGCGCGTGTCGCCATGCAAGGAGAAAAGTTTTTCTGCGAAAACGTATACTTCCACTTGTTTTAATATTCGTGCCTTCTAGCTCTCACTTTATCTTGCATGTAACGACTCAGTTTAGCGCTTATTTTGACGATCCCCATTTGTTAATAAGAAATTGAGTTTGAGTTGAGAAAAAGTACGAGGGGTCGTGAGAGTGCGAGTAGGAACGAGAAGGAACAATAGCGGGCGACAAAAAGACAGGGATGAGATGTTTGTAAATGAGTTCCGTGCTTACACATCGAATGTTGACACTAAACTCAATGCATTATTTGATCGTGTTTTAAAACTTGAAGAAGCTAATAGTACTTTATTGCCTTCGCTTTCGTTGGGAATTAACAGTCTTAAAAGTAATATCAATACTACTATATCAAATATTACAGAGAAAATTTTAATTTCCAATATGTGTGAAGTTCTCGTATTTGGCATTCCTGCATCACTAAATCTGTTGTATGAAAAAATTTTTTCTAAGTTACTAAATACTATCAAGTTCTTGGACCTTGCGTTAAGTTCAATAAATTTTCATTCGTGGAATCCCCGGCGAGCAAATGCCAAGAGTATCTTCAAATCTAGATGTCTCTCCTGCACTTCATAAGGCTTTCATCATTCAACTAATGTCTTCTACAACCAAAGACTTGCTATTATTCTCAGCTCATAAATTGAAAAATATCAGTCACTTGTAAATGTTTAGTATAAGTGCTTCCTTGCCCATTTTTCTTAGAGCTCTCTGGATAAAGGAAGTGCATGTGTTTTCACTCATTGAAAATACCTGCGTATCGGAAGTTATGATTTATTTGCTATTATGGTGATCTATTTATCTGATATATACTCTGATTCTTCATTTAATATCGATGGTTATGATTTTCATCATCATGTGGATCGCTTAAACAAAAGAGGTGTGATAATACCCCAAAATTTTTAATTTTAAATATTATTATTAGTCTTAATAAATTACTTTTTGCAGTCGTGTATCACAGAACTACAGCAACTTTTTTATCGGTATTTTTTGACACACGCAAAATTATTACTTAAATATAACTATATTGTAATTACAGGTAATTTCAATATGAATCTTTATTTGTCCATAACTACCTCTTAATTTCTTTAATCAAATATCGATAACCTGGGCCTTCATCTTGTTAAAACAAAGCCTACCCATCATGTGCAATGCTCAAATCAATTACAATTAGAGCATACAAGGCTGGATATTTTTGTTATTCATAACGCTGCCAATTTTGTTTGTTATTATATTAGGTTGCTGCCGATGAAATGGCCGATTTAGCAATGACATAAAGTTGGCTGCAATTTTAGTGTATTATGTTGGCACAAGGCGGCGTAAATGATATGACATATTGAAGTATAAATACTGCTACCTTGGATTATGGAGTCATTTCTGTTTTGCACTTCATAGTGATCGTAAAAACAAGAAGAGAAAGTAAACATAAAAGTGAATCAAAAACGGCTAATTTTACTATACGAATTTGAATTAGAGCACAACGCAACGGAAGCAATGAGGAATATTAACAGCGCATTTGGGCCTGATACAGTTAGCGAACGAACCACTTGGTGGTGGTTCGAAAAATTTTGATCCAGAGATATGGACCTTGGAAATGAGCCACGTGGACACCCAGGACCATCGATCGATAACGACGAGCTGCATGTATTAGTGGAGACTGACCCCCGCCATACCATAAGGGATCTTGCCGAGAAATTAGGCGTTTACAATTCGACAGTTTGCCGCCACTTGCAACAACTTGGAAAAGTGAAAAACCTTGACAAATGGGTTCTGCATTATCTTACCGAGCAAAACATGACGTGTCGAATGGAGATTTCGAGTTCTCTTCTCTCCCGCAACAAAAAGGAACCGTTCTTGCACCGAATTGTGACCTGCGATAAAAAGTGGATTTTATACGATAATCGTCGCCGATCGGTCCAATGGCTAGATGCCGATGAAGCGCCAAGACACATGCCGAAACCAAGCCTTCATCCAAAGAAAATAATGGTAACTGTTTGGTGGTCTGTAGCTGGAGTTATCCACTATTCGTTCCTGCAACCTGGCAAAACCATCAATGCTGAAAAATACAGTTCTCAACTGGATAAAATGCATCAGAAATTGATAGTCTAACGACCTAGGCTTGTCAACAGGGATGGAGTGATACTGCTTCATGATAACGCACGACCTCATGTATCGAGAACAACGGTCCAAAAATTAAACGAGTTGTGCTATGAGACTCTTCCTCACCCCTTATATTTACCAGATCTCTCACTAACAGATTACCATTTCTTTAAACATTTGGATCACTTTTTGACAGGAAAAAGATTTAATAATGAAGCTGCTGTCAAAAATGCCTTCGAGGAGTTTCTTCGAACCAGAAACTCGGACTTATAAAGAACTGGAATAAATGTACTTGTATCTCGTTGGGAAAAGTGTGTTGCATCTATTAGTACTTATTTTGATTAAATAAATTGTCTTTATAAAAAGTTACAGCTGTTTAAAAATTTATTACTAAATCGTCCATTTCATCTGCAGCAACCTAATAAATCAACCACTATGTTTATTGCACATCACGATCTCATTGCTTTTAAGCTCCGATGTTTCTTACCACCGTTTGAGCTAAAGTATAACATTTCAAGATCTTCCAAAAAAGTAAATCCAGAATCTATTGTTAATAGATATACGTTTTCTCACCTACTCGTGATCCATTCATCTCAACGTTGAATGATGTTTTTATTGATTCTTGTGTTTTTCTTTTTACACATTTAATAACAATCTTTTGATCTAATTGTATCTGTTAAACGTATGAAAATCTCAAAATCATGAAGGAAAACTTAGGTAAACGATGAAATCCGTAGCCTCATGAAGCACCGCGATGCAGCATACAAAATTGCGAAAAGATCTGGTCTTGACAACGACTTCCGACGCTTTCGTGAGCTTCGCAACCTTGTCTCCAATAAGTTGAATTATATTAAAAATAACGTATCCGATAAGGTTGCAAATTCTTCTGACTCGCGGATACTTTGGTATGAACTTAACAAACTAGGCCTGACCAACAAATCACTTCTGATTCCAACAGATTTTTTCCCATTGGTAAAATTATAGATATATTTTGCTTACTGTTAAATCATTTAGAGTTGTTATTATTACTTATCATCTACATGAAATTTGCTTGCTGGCTAACTCTGACGGAAGTCAGTTTAATATCTGAACTATTTTTACTACTGTCGTATCTAAATTAATTTTAGCTGCAACATCCAAGACTGTTGGTCCAGATAGCATATCTAATCATATGTAAAGGCTTCCGCCTATCTCTATTCTTGATCATCTCACTAGAATAATTAATTTATCTATCTCAACTTGCTGTATTCCGCCGGACTGGAAAAAAGCATTCATTAGACCGTTAGCTAAATCAAAAACTTTGTCATCTATATCTGAAACTCGTCCTATTTCTATGCTGTGCGAACCATCTAAAATTCTTGAGCATATGGTAGCTAACCTGCTCTCTACGTACTTAGAGTTTTAAAAACTTCTTGATGACTATCAGCCCGGTTTTAGAAAAGGACATAGTACGCATATGGCCCTGCTTGAACTCATGGAAGATATCCGATTAAATATTGGCAGTCGTAGACTCACTATCCTGGACCTTATCGATTTTTCAGAACCTTAAGACTCTCTACCGCACTATCGACTGCTAGAGAAACTACGAGATTGATTTCTTTGTTTCTTTGATCAAATAGTTTTTCTCATACCTATCGGACAGATTGCAAGCTGCCATAACACCTGATGGACTACCATATGTCTTCATGAACACCTTTGCTGGTGTACTGCAAGGCAGTGTGCTTAGCCTGCTACTCTTCTTACTCTTCATTAATTAAAAGAAATTAAATTATTCTGAACATGTGCTGTATGCAGATGATTTACAGATTTACTTATCGTATTCGCTTTACGAATTAGATAATCATATTGAATTGATTAATAAGGACCTTAGTGCAATATTAAACTGCGCGAAATTGAATAACATAACGATTAATGAGAAAAAATCACAGGCCATGATATTGGGTAGTGATGCTTTCATTAAAAAAATCCAATTTGATTTACTTCCACCCATTATACTAAATGAAAATCCAATACTGTGTGAGTCATCAATCAGAAATCTTGGTTTCCTTATGTCGCCAATACTTGATTGGAAGAATCGCCCAGGCTCTATTTGTATGAGAATCTTAGTTACCCTCGCTAAAATTAAAAGATTTAAGCATGCACTCACTCCGCAAATCCAGGAAAAATTGACTGACTTGCTGATTTTCCCTTACCTTGACTATGCTTGCGCAGTCTATAATGATCTCTTTTAGCATGAAAATCGTCAGCTGCATCGTGCACTAAATGAAAATGTACGTTTTGTATGTGGCAACATTGGAGATATAAAGTGTGTTACTCCTTTCAGAACTGAACTTGGTTGACTTTCGGTGAGCAATGGAAAAAAGCTCATCTTGTCTTTACCATTCTCTGTTCTTGTTCACAATTCGCCAAGGCACCTGTCATACGAGGTCTGGCTATTAAATAACGAGACTGGTTACAAAAAAGGGTTTTATTATAAAAATTATTCTACATTCGAATGCTCCCCTTCAATATACTCCCCTTCCCTCGCCACACACCTTTCAATACGTTTTTTCCATTGATCGAAGCAGTGCTGGAAGTCTTTGTTGGTGAGGGCCTTTAGGAGCTCTGCCGTTTTTTGCTTTACCGATTCCATCGACTCAAATCGGGTCCCTTTCAAAGTAGATTTTATCTTCGGAAACAAAAAAAAGTCGCACGGTGCCAAATCTGACGAGTACGGCGCGTGTTCGAGCACTGGAGTGCGCTTACCGGCCAAATACTGCTTCACAAATAGCGCGTTATGGGCAGGTGCGTTGTCCTGGTGCAAAATCTACGAGTTGCTCTTCCACAACTCGGGCCGTTTCTTACGAACTCGTTCTCGCAGTGTTGCAAAAACTGACAAATAGTAAGTCTGGTTGACAGTCTGACCCTCTGGAACCCATTCAGTCATCACGATACCGTTAATGTCGAAAAAAACGATCAACATTGCCTTGAATTTTGATTTGGACATCCTTGTTTTTTTTGATTCTAGGCGATTCAGGCGTCTTTCAATGCATCGATTGCCGCTTTGTTTCAACATCGTATTGAAAAATCCACGTTTTGTCGCAAGTAATAATGTTTTTCATCAGTCCGGAATCTTTTTTTAACCTTTCAAGCAAATCTGAGCAGACCTGTTGACGCGAGAGCTATAGGTCAGGAGTCAGGTTTTTTGGCACCAACTTCGCACAGACTTTTGTCATGTGTAATTCCTCGTGTAAAATTTGTCTAACCGTTTCTTTATCGGCGTTTACATCCTCGGCAATCATCCGAATGCTCATTCGACGATCTGCATGCACAATTTGGTTGATTTGGGTCACTGTTTCCGGATTTGAAACAGTGACAGGGCGACCTGGGCGTTGGTCATCTTCAGTGCTCACTCGGCCCTCGCTGAAGCGCTTACACCACTCAAAAACACGCGCACGAGGTAGAGAATTGTCCCTATAGGCCTCTTGCAACAATTTACAGCACTCAGTCGGAGTTCTTTTCAATTTAACGAGAAATTTGAGATTTATACGTTGCTCCTGTTTTTCGTCACACATGGTATTCGGCACGAGAAGAAAACACGTTCGTTTCAAACCGCTACTGCACAAATACAATAATAGTGACGAGAACGTGTTTTGGTACGTGCATAGACAAGATATGTAGATACCCAACGCACTACTCGTTTTTCTCCCCACCTCTCTACGGCGCCCTCTAGGCGCGCAGTCTCGTTATTTAATAGCGAGACCTCGTATATTTACCAGAACAAATATTGACTTCTCCGTCAGGCTATCGTCTAAAAGACTTTCGAGACTTTTAGAATGTCCTGAACCCAAGACTAAAGCGGTCCGTAATTCATTTACATATACTGTTTCAGAGACAATTAACGCTCTTAGACCCCCTTCATTTGTTTTGGCAAATCTACGAGACTTCAATCATAAGCTCTATAATGAACTTTTAACCGGTGATATAACTTTTTCACGATAACTGTCAATACTACTGAGTTTTTCACAATACGAGCGAGACTTAAATCTTAAATCTTAATCCGATGTCTGGTTTTAAAATTTTTCAATCTAAATTATTCTATGTTCTTATTTTATATTAAGTCTAATAATCTTTGACTTGTATTACTCTAGATTTTAGTCTTAATTTACGTTCTTTTATAATATTTATTCTTTTATTTTCTTTTCAACTTTTATTTTCATAGTGTATTGTTCTAACAATATAATATTAATTATTATTATTATAGTTTGTAAGATTTGTACAATATTATTGTTAATCACTAAATAAATCTAAACTATGTCTGTAAGTCTGATGGGGTTTTACTCTTTGGATTAATAAACACTTAAATCTGAAAAATCTAAATCTCTTTCTTACACCCTTACGCTCTCACCCTGAAACTCATACTCACACTCTCACTATACTCTCATACTCACATCTCACACACTCTCATACTCACACTCTTGCACTTACTTACAGTTTCATACTCAGACTTTCGCACCAAGTACCCACACACATACACGCATTACACAAATTACTGGATCAACGCCTGGATAACGAGTTCTGCGAGGCAAAGCGTCAGACTGACTGGTGGGAAGAATGATTTTCCTATTAAATGGTAATAAGTAGGCTCATGGAGAAGGCGCATACTTGCCTCTGTCTCTCGAAGAGCATCCCGTGTCGTCGGTAAACGGATTGCTGGGAGTTAAGTAAAGCCATACCTACTGAATAATGCTGTCGTCTCAATAAAAAAGAGGACACGATTCTAGCATTGATGGACAGAGGCATGGTAAAGTAACACGCGACTTTGAGCCTTGCATCACCTAGAAGGGTGATTCCACCATAGTGGCACCCCGCTAGAATAAGTCGGCTAAGGAGCAGCGCTTTATAGCAGGTTTCTTACGGGTAATTTGGACATCAGGAAACGGTACGTAAGCCATCCTATAAATTTAGGGCTACTAATCATGATTACTGGGTTGAGAAGGTACTGCCTCAAAACACGTGTTAAGATGAAGGAACCGTGAAACAATGGCCACTAACAAGGCCCCATGATGGTGGATTTCCCGTGAAGCAGCGGACCGCTTCTAGGAGTATACTATATAACGCATAATGGCGGATTCTAAGACCAAGACAAACAAAATAAGATAAAGAGAGCATTTGGTATTGACATCACGCTCGCTTCTGGCATGGAACAGAAAAAAATCCCGGTACACGGTAAAGTCTGCACAGACTCTAGGGTTGACCAATTCCCACAAAAAGGTGTTGCAGAAACTGGAAAATGCGTCTTTACAAGGGAAAAGTCAATCAATGACGAGAAAAGTGACTCCTTATTCATGAAAATGGAAAAAGAAATCTAGATGCTGATAGAGTTTATAATGGAGAAGAACCCCCATGAAGAACTTGAAGACATAACAAGGAGTACAATCAAAGCACTATAAGATTGTAAAAAGCTGTGTCGAGATAAAAGGCAGACGCATGCTCAGACCCTTACCGAGAGCAGAACGACTCAAACATCTTATATCTTTCAAAACAGAGAAATAAAAGAGTTTAAGGGGAAACAAGGATGAACTTTATTGCTCACAGCACCGAAAGTGAAAGAAGTTAAAATGGACACTCCAACCACCAATCCACACCACCTAAAAAAAGTACCGAGTTAAGGTAGTGGGAAAATGAAAAGAGTCGACTAAAGAGACAAAAGGGTCTACCTAAGCAGTAAACAAGAGTGCGTTTAGCATGCCGAGCTTCAATAAGACTTCTTCGGGTAAATTAAAGCACACTCACCCGAATGTCATAAACATCAAGACGGTAGGGGAAATCTCCTACGCAGCAATTTTTAGGAGGGTGTGGATGTCCGCTGATCTGACGAGTTTAGAAGAAAGGATGAAACATTTGACGCGCTACAGCGGAGGAGCTACTGCTCAAATCAGGAAAAGCCGGAACGCAGATACCCCAACTGGAAAAATTAGTAACGACTACGCTCAAGGAGGTAGCGATAATATGGTCCTTAACACACAAAGAAACTTTGACAATGCTGGACATAGATGAGGTCTCAACGTTAGAAGGTCACAGGAGTATTGTGAGTGACCTCCGGGCTAGAAAACCTAAATCCAGGTTTTGGTGGTTAAAAGCTCCACATTTTCGCTAGTATTGACTGATAGAGCTTCCTATTATCGCGACAGCAAGAAAAAAAAGCACACACTCACACCATCTCCAACCCAATATACACAGTCACTCACACCTTCACCAACACAATACACAGCCTTACTCACACTCCTACTCACACTCACACACTGACACTCACTCTCACACTTATACTTACACTCACACACTGACACTCACTCTCACACTCATACTTACACTCACACACTGACACTTACTTTCACACTCGTACTTACACTCACACACTGACACTCACTCTCACACTCGTACACAGAAAAACATACACACAGATACACACTCAGACAACGTACACATAGACACACACGTACACGCACTCTCACACTCACAACACTCACACTGACACTTATTCACACACTGACACTCTCTTACTCACACTGACACTTATTCACACACTGACACTCTCTGACTCACACTCATACTCACACACTGATACTCTCTCACTCACCTCATACTCACACACTGACACTCTCACTCTCACAGTAAATACGGACCCTTACACACACACACACATACATACATACACGCGCGCACGCACGCACACACTCTCGTTTCACACTCACACCCTAAGACTCACACTCACACTTATTCTCACACACTGACACTCTCTCACTCATACTTATACTCACACATTGGCACTCTCTCACACTCGCACACAGACAGACATGCAAAATGATACTAACACTCACACACTGACTCTGTCACACTCACAGTGTCTCACACTCACACGAAAAAAAAATTACACTCATAGATACACACCCACGCACACTTCCGGCCTCCCTGCCACTCTCCTTCTTTCCTTTTCTCCCGCTTCAATGCATTAATTTTTGTTACCACTTCCTTTGGTGTATCGCAGGGTAGTGTCTTCGGCCTTTTGTTTTTCTTAATTTTCATCAATGCTTTTGCTCACTTCGTCAGTGCCTCCTTCTGCTGATCATTTGCCTTATGTTAATTATCTGCAGACTTACTATATATTTAGTGTTATTCTGAAAACGTGATCTACTATATCGTACGTATCTGGAAGCATCAAATGATGTATCGTGACGCAAATTATAGTAAAGAGCAAATTATGTAAGATATTACTATCGCATTCAATATACATCTAAATAAAGATACTCCCAAAAAAATTAATTTCTGATGAAACATCAGACATAGTACAAAAAAAAAACAGAGTTTCAAGTAGCATCTATGTGAATTTTGAGAATGAAATGAAATCTAAAATTATTCCCAACGTGCACAGAGTATGCGAAGCTATTTCAAAATCTCCATCATTACAAAAGTACAGTACTACTGAAATAAAAGATTCAGTTTCAAAAGCCATTGAATACGACACTGAGTAAAATTGTAATAAATAATTATAAAATTTATTATAATTTAGAACTGAAATAAATTTCATTGTATAGTTAATAAAAATTAAAAACGATATGACATTTTGTTATGATTTTATAGCTCTATCCAATTTTTATTAATTTTTAAAGTTTTGATATACAAGTAAAACACACTCGCAACGGACGAAATGAAACAAGAAAACGGCAACTTCACGTTAATCCTCTGCGGCTGATACATGAGCTACCTAAATGTGCTTTAAATTTAGGTTTTATCAGAAATAACATTACTCTGTTTTATTCTTTTTTTTCAATTTTATTTGAATACGAGCCTATTAAGTATTCGACATTACATATACAGCTGCAATTGTTTTATAATTTGTTATATAAAAAGATAATAGTTCAAATATTACCTGGGATTATAAACAGCGCAATGTTGAGATTGCTTTCTTAAGATTTTTAAGGATAAAAAGTTTTTTCCAAGTGTACAGGATATTGCCAATTTAATAAAAGCAACACCATGTCTAAAACAAAAAACAGCAGATCAAGTAAAAAGTTGGCTGCACCTCCGAAAAAAATTGAGTCTTGATGAATCATCACAGACAGTAAAAAAAAAGGAATGTCAAATAGCACCTATTTGAATTTCGAGAATAAAATAAAATCTAAAATTATTCCCAACCTGTACAAAGAATGTGAAGCTATTTCAAAGTCTCCATCATTATAGAAGTAAAGTACTACTGAAATAAAAGATTTAGTATTAAAAGTTGTTAGATAAGACACTGCGAAAAATTGTTATGAATAATGATAAAATAATATATAAAAATATAAAATCAAAAGCACGCTCACATTATCACACTTACACTAACACTCACACTTTCTTTCACGCTCACATACACTTATATATTCACATTTATACAGATGTTTCACACTTATACATTCACACTCTTAATCTCACACTTACACTCACACACTGACACTTTCTCAAACTCACGCTTACACTCACACACTCACACTCACTTTCTCAAACTCACTCTTACACTCACATTCTTCAAGTTTTTCAACGTTGTAGTCGAAACCATTGCACTTTCTTAGGCAAGCAGCTTTGGAGGCATATTTACGCTCCAATAATTATACTTCATAAATTATTAAAAAATCTGAAAACTTACATGTAGAATACGCATGCTTCTCGTCTTGATGTATGATAATTTAGTGGTAGCGCGGATAATTTTCAATTTTTGCGAGAGCAAAAAGAATTCCGGAATTGAATGTTTATTTGTTTATTCATTTGATTACTTTATTATTCATAATAAATCGAATCTTCTTTCTGATTGTACATTTGATTCTTTCTAATTCACCTTACATTTTTTATCATAAATTGATCAATTTGCGTTTAGAACTTAACACATCGTTCAATAAGTCCCGAGACTAACAACGAAAACAACATTTTTTTTCAAAAATCATTTTATTCATCAATATAATCTCCTTTCAGAGTGATACAATCTTTCCAACGCCTTTCCAACATTTCTATACCATGTTTATAAAAGGATTTATCCTTTGATTCAAAATAGGCTTCAGTTTCGGCAATGACCTCCTCATTTGAGCCAAATTTTTTTCCCTGGAGCATTTTTTTGAGATCAGCAAAGAGCCAGTAGTCGCTAGGGGCTAAATCTGGCGAATACGGGGGGTGGGGAAGCAAATCAAAGCCCAATTCGTTCAATTTTGTCATTGTTTTCATGGACTTGTGGCACGGTGCATTGTCTTGGTGAAAAAGGATTTTTTTCTTCTTCATGTGCGGTCGTTTTGCTGCGATCTCCTCCTTCAAACGTACCAACAAGTCAATATAATAATCACTGTTGATCGATTTACCTTTTTCCAGGTAGTCAATGAAAATCACGCCATGTGTATCCCAAAAAACAGACGCCATGACTTTGCCCGCAGACTATTGCGTTTTTGGACGCTTTAGGCAGCATTCGCCAGCCATGCGCCACTCAGATGATTGCCGATTCGACTCCGGAGTGAAATGATGTATCCATGTTTCATCCATGGTCACGTATCGACGCAGGAAATCCTTTTTATTGCGAGTAAATAGCGATAAACAGCTCTCTGAATCGTCGACTCATTGCTGTTTTTGTTCCACTGAAAGCAATCGCGGCACCCACTTGGAAAAAACCTTTTTCATGCTCAATTTTTCATGAAGGATTGTAAATACGCTTCCAGATGATATCTGTGTCATTTCTGCAATCTCACGGACCTTTACTTTGCGATTTTTCATTACAATTTTTAACACTTCACTAACATTTTCCTGTGTAACTGCTTCCAATAGCCTACCTGAACGTTCCGCATCGTTTGTGTCCGTACGACCACGTTTAAACTCAGCATACCAACGACAAATCGTTGCTTTGGATGGAGAGGAGTTCGGGCAATGTTTTTCAAGCCATTGCTGGGCTCCTACGGTGTTTTTACCCATTAAAAAACAATGTTTTATCAACACGCGGAACTCGCTTTTTTCCATTTTTCAAACAAATTACTAAGTGACTTTACTCTAAACTCGATAACTTTGCTGTCAGTGATCCGATCGACGTGAAATTTTAACACGTTTCATGTAAAGGTTCGCATTCTATGGAAACGTGGCCAGTTTGGTATTACTAGCACCATCTCTGAGTTAGTCTCGGGACTTATTGAACGATGTGTTAAGATTACGCTTTAATTAATAAAAACTTCATTTTTTGTAACTTCAAAAATGTTGATCTAGATCTTTTTGTATCTCCTTTTCTAGTTTTTTTTTTTAACTATGCACTTTTATTCGTTTTATTGTTTATTTTTACTTTGCGCTTTATCATTTGTCATAAGCCGATTCTTTTCTATTAGTACTCATACATATACTTACGATCAGAAAAAATACGATTCCTCATACGTCATAGAAATCGTATAAAATAAAACCAATGTTACAAATTGTTTGTCAATAGTGTACAATGTACAATAAAACAGCACAAATAGTAGAAAAATAAATAATAATTAATTTACTTATGATATCCCCAAAAGTACTATTTCGTATAAAACCTTCTTGAGGACCGTCCCCAAAAATCCTATAAGGTCCCTAAAAATACCAATAGAAGGGTGGGATTCTTGAGGACTGTCCCCAAAAGTACAAAATGTCCCCAAAAATACCGATTCTTGGATAAAAACGTCCCCAAAAGTACCAATTGGCATAAATATATATATATATATTGTCACAGCGAGCACTTGCACAAGTGAAATCATACCTCGGTATGTCGCTGCGACGCCCCCGGCACTGGATCCTGCCACTTTTGCAGCAACGGTCGCCCGCATTTTGGGTGACCAGATAAAATCTTGAGAGATTTTAAGATCTTGCGAGATTTCAAGTCTGCCAGGACTTCCCCCCAGCCGGCTCACCGCAGTCGGAGGCCTTTCCCGAGGGGCAAAGGCGAGAGCAAGCCAAAGCGCAGCTCACCACCGCCCAAAGGGAAGCGCGACGAGCGCCAAAATGCGCCGTCGGCAAAGAAGGCCTTCCCCGTGCGCACCACAGTGCCACAACGGCCTGTGAAGTGTCACACCTGCGGCGAGCTTGAGTACACGGTAAGGACGCGTCCCAAATGTGCGGGAAACAGGTCGAAGAGCGGTTAAGCGGGTAATTAACCGACTCGTCTTTGACGGTCCCCATAACCAGCTCAGCGTCTCCACCTTTAACGGAGCACGCTACGACCCCCGCCGACCTGCAAGAAGCTTTAACTCTCGCAGGACAGGTCGCACGCGCGTACAAACCTGAAGACGAGACCCGTTAGTGGCTTCAGGTGGAGGTAGGAGGTTACCGCCTACGCGCACTATACGATCTCAGAGCATCGAACACGGTCATGGGCCCTATTGGCTTGCAAATCGCCAATGCCCTCGACCGTGAGCTCATCCAAGCCGAATCCGGACGCGTAGAAGTCGCGGATGGCAGGCACCTCCCGCTTTTGGGACATGTCAAGTTGCTCTTCGCTGTCACAAGGCTAACTCATGACATTGGGGTGGCCATAAAGCCTTAGCTGGACGAGGAATGCTATGTCAGAGTGAATTTTATCCGAGCATTCCGCGCGGTCCTGGACCCCGACACCGATCGTCTACACTTTAAAAACGCGAATGTGAGTATCGACCTTGAAGTCGCAAGCATCGCTGCCGGCGTGGGTGCGCTGGCGTCTGCCGGCATAGCCGACGTAACGGACGACCAGCGCGTCCGACTTCAAGCTCTGCTCAACGCCGTTTCGCTGAGCGGAGGGTCCACCCTGGGATGCACTCACGGGGTAGTACACGCGAATGATGTAGGCGACGCCTTGTCCATCAAGCAACGCTATTACTCCGTCTAGGACAAGATTCAAGAAGAAATGCATCGTCAAGTCCGAGAGATGCTCCAACAGGACGTGATCGAGCCGTCATCCAGTGGCTGTTCTAGCCCAGTGGTGATGGTGCGCAAAGAGAACGGCTTCTGCATTGACTTTCGCGAAGTCAACGCGGTTACGAAGCTGGATGCATATCCTTTGCCCTATATGCAGGATATCTTGCGTAAGCTGTGGAAAGCGAGGTATATTTCTATCCTCGACCTGAGTAGCACGTACCATCGGATACCACTAAAGGTTGACTCGCGAACTATCACGGCGTTCGCCGTACCTGGCATGGGTCTGGTTTCAATTTGAAAGAATGTCATACGGCCTTTCGTATGCCGGCGCTACCTTTCAGCGCGTAACGGACCACGTTATCGGCCACTTTAGCGCTGAAATTTACCGATCCCTACCGGTTAGTGGAGGCTCGGGGCTCCAATCGCTTCATGCTCGTCAGCGAACACGGCGAGCTTGAAGATTTGACTAATGCGGAGCACCTTGGCGTACTACGGTGGGCGTGCGCCCGAAAAAGACGACGACGATCCCGACGATGTATGCCAGGAGCCCCAACCACCAAGGCAACATCAGGCGACGAGCGACCCGCCTTTAGCGAGCGCTGCGGCTCCTGCGTTAGAGCCTCAGCCGACAAGCGAAGGCTCAGCGGAGCCCGTCGAACCTGAACTTAACCCGTCCGAACGAAACCCCGAGCCTAGAGGGAGAAGGGGTAGGCCGCGGAAACACGAGCGTGCGAGGCCCCCAGAAACGCGGTCGGGGCAAGCCGAGGGGTGCAGAGAATCGCACATGATCTACCTTCGGTTTACTCCACACACAATCTGCGGCCGATCCTCCGCGCCGCGATATTGGTGCTTTCTCATCCTGGTAGCCCAAAACACGCGGAAAGTGGCAGAAGCGATTTCTGGGAGGGGGTGTCACGGAGCACTTCTTACTCCGCGCGTATTAGTGTTTCGCGCGCTTTCGCCGCTCGTACAGGTGAAATCATACCTCTGTATCGCGGCAGTCTCGGACGGAAACGTACGATACGCGCCAACATTAAAAGACAGGCGTATCGTATAATAAGATAATTGAGTTTAGGCTAGATAAGCTAGTTTTTGGCACGACTTCCCGCGTTTCGAGCAGTTTCCTTCTGCCATTTATATAGTTCAGACGCGTGCCCTCTTCCCGTGTTTTGGCAAGTTTTCTCGCGCGACGTTTTCGCGAGTTTCTGGTGCGCCCCGGTCGTGCGTGTTTTTAGTGCAGGTGCGTAGCTGCAATCTGCAGCACACAGGGCACCGCCACCAGTTCACAGAGGTGTAGCAGAGAGGCAACGTGCCTCACGAAGCGACTTCGGCCGGCGTCATCAGCATCCCGCTTCAAGCAGAGATTTTTTCCTTTTGGCGTGCGAGGCTGGCCAGCCACTGTCGTGAGTTTTTGTAAATTTAATTTTGTTGCGCGTAATTCTGTATTTTTATTTGCGTTGGAGTAACCTCCGCCGGTTACTCCACTCTTTATCCCATTTATTTTACGCGGTTCGTATGGGTGAGAGAGTGTCATCTCTCTCACTTTCGTATAGTCAGGGCGAGAGTTGCGTTCTCTCTCGCACCTGTGTAAGAGTAGGTGCGTGCGAGTGAGAGAGCGGTATCTCTCTCACTCTAGTAGCAGCAGTGCGGGAGAGTCGCTTTATTTCTCGCACTCGCATAGGGTTAGGCGCGCGAGAGTGGGAGAACGCTTTCTCTCACTTCTACGGCGCAGTACGGGAGAGTCGGTTTCTCTCGCGTACTCGCAGTTGATACGGCGCGCGCGAGTAAGAGAGCGCTTTCTCTCGCGTACTCGCAGTTGATACGGCGCGCGCGAGTAAGAGAGCGCTTTCTCTCTCACTCCAACGGGCTCAGTGCAGAAGAGTAGTTTTCTCTCTCGCACCCGTACAGTATACGACGCGCGCGAGTGAGGAAAATCTTTCTCTCTCACTCCTGTAGGCGTAGTGCAAGAGTCCCTTTCTCTCTCGCACTCATATCGTGCCTAGCGCGCGTGAGTCCACCTCGCGCGCTACGAGAACATCTGACAATCGTTATTACTTGCGTTTCTTGTACATTCTTTTTACAACGAGGAACTTCCAGTTTCCTTCCGAATACCGCCCACTCCAAGATTTCAGGTAGCCGGCGAGGACGACACACGAGCCGCGTAACGACGATTGCGCGGCGTTGCAACGGGTAAGTTGGGTCCAACGGACGGCTTTTCGTGCCCGGACCCAGAAGCAAAGTCGTCCGAAACTTTAGCGACCAAAAAGGGGGCGTAACGGGCATATTCGCACCTTTCGCGAATTGCGCGCCCCTCCGAGGCTAATGGCTCCAGTGGTAGTTAACCTTTAACTACCACCCCGTTACAATATATATATATATCGTCGTGGCGCGGCTCGTGTCGTCCTCGCCGGCTAGCTGAAATTTCGGAGAGGGCGGTATTTAGGAGCAAACTGGAAGTTCCTCGTTACAAAAAGAAAATCAAAAATAATAGAAAAGCTAAAAAAAAGAAAACAGATAAAACCAATAAAAAAATAAAAAAAATATATAAATGCTTCGTATAAAAATAAGAAAAAAAAATTATAAAAATATAAAAAGCGATTATAAAATTAAAAAGAAGGAAAGAAAAATGAAACTAGAAAAAAAAACAAAAAAAAATTAAAATAAATAAAATAATTTAATAATAATCTCACAAACCAAAAAAATATTAATTAGAACAATGATGAATAAATAATGATCAAAGAAAAAAAAAAATTTACAAAAAAAAACGCACGAGGAGCGCAGATAATAAAGGCTTGCGCTACGCCTATAAGAGTGACAGAGAAAGGTCTCCCTTACTCGCGCGCGTCGTATAACGTACAGGTGCGAGAGAGCAGACTACTCTCCCGCACGGAGCCCATTGGAGCGAGAGAGAAAGAGAGCGCTCTCCTACTCCTGCGCGCCGCGTCTACTGCGAGTACGAGAGAGAAAACGAGCCTTCCGTACTGCGCCGTAGAAGTGAGAGAGAAAGCGCTCTCCCACTCTTGCGCGCCTAACCTTACGCAAGTGCGAGAGAGAACGCAACTTTCTCGCACTGATCTTACTAGAGTGAGAGAGAAAGACCTCTCCCACTCGCGCGCGCCGTATATGCTGCGAGTGCGAGAGAGAAAGCGACTCTCCCGCACTGCTGCTACTAGAGTGAGAGAGATACCGCTCTCTTACTTACGCACGCCTATTCTTAAACAGATGCGAGAGAGATCGCAACTCTCTCGCCCTGACTATACGAGAGTGAAAGAAATGACGCTCTCTCACTTGCACGAACCGCGTAAAACGAATAGGATAAAGAATGGAGTAACCGGTGGAGGTTACTCCAACGCAAATAAAAGGAATATTAGGGGTAGTAAAAAGAAATCCATTATTTTTGAATTAAATTGAAGGTTTTATTTAGCATAGATAGAATGATACGATTTAGGTCAAATATGCACCGTTTTGTTCGATAACTTGTTGCCATTTTGGAGGTAATTTCATAATGCCTCTCTCGTAGAAACCCTTGTCCCGATTGTCAAAAAACTGGGACAGTCGATTTTCACAATCTTCTCTTGAGGCGAATTTTTCACCTGCAAAATCATTCGTCATAGGCAGGAACAGGTGGTAATCACTTAGTGCCAGGTCCGGACTATAAGGTGGATGCATAAGAACTTCCCAACCAAGCTCCCAGAGCTTCTGGCGAGTCACTATCGATGTATGCGGCCTGGCGTTGTCCTGATGGAACACAATTCCTCTCCTATTAGCCGAAGCTGGCCGCTTCTGGGCGATTGCTTCTTTCAGACGGTCCAATTGTTGACAGTACAGGTCCAAATTAAGAGTTCGGCTGTAGGGGAGCAGCTCATAGTTGATGATTCCCTGCCAGTCCCACCAAACACACAGCAAAACCTTCCTGACTGTCAATCCTGGCTTGGCCACCGTTTGCGCCGGCTCACCGCGATTTGACCACGACCGTTGTCGTTTGACGTTGTCGTAAGTGACCCACTTTTTATCACCAGTAACCATCCACTTCAGAAATGGTTCGATATTGTTGCGATTCAGCAGCGATTCGCAGATGAAAATTCGGTCCATGAGGTTTCTTTGCGATAACTCGTGTGGCACCCATACATCGAACTTCTTTTTGTATCCAGCCTTATTTAAGTGGTTCCAAACGGTTTTTTGTGCAATGTTTAGCTCCTGGGCAATCGAAACAGTGCTTACGTGACTGGTCGGACTCGACGATTTCCATTATTTTATCGACATTTTCGACAATTGGCCTTCCAGAGAGTGGTGCATCTTTGACGTCAAAATTACCGGAACGGAATCGACGAAACCAAAATTGCGCGTGATTGGCTGTTACAGTATCAGGACCATAAACACTATTCACATTTTCAGCTGCCTGGCTTGCGTTTTCGCCTTTATCGAAGAAAAACTGTAAAATATGGCGTATTTTCTCTTTGTTGGTGTCCATCTTTGACGCGTGCTAAAAAAATACTGAGTCAAGCAATCACAAAACTGTATAAGAAGCTTTTTTAGTACGAAATCTTATCTTTCTAACGCTATCTAGTGTAACCTAATCGCACTTTTACAACGGGAGATACAGACTACTAAAACCATCTATTGGCAAAATAATGGATTACTTTTTACTACACCTAATACAAAATTTATGCGCGCTAAAATTATGTGTATCAGCGACTTACAGTTAGGGGGCTGGCCAGCCTTGCACGCCGAAACAAGAAAAAGGAAAAGTGCCGCCGCTAGACGTCGTTTCGCCGATACGTCCCTAGTCGCTGGTGGCGGTGACTCACGAGCTGCCGGTAGCCGCGGTACACCTGCTCTGCCGTACACGTGGCCGGTGCGCGCCAAAAAACCACAATAACTGCTCGCGTCGAAAAAAAAATTTGCGAAGCGCTGAGGTCACGTAGCACGCGTCCAAGATGGCGGTCCCCCACTCACAAAACTAGAGCAGGATAGAGAAAAATTCAGGAGCACGCGTATCTAACAAAGACTCCAGAAGAACTGTAATACGCGGGAAGCAGCTACGTTACCTAGCCTAGCCTTGCCTAGCTTCCTTATACGGCACACGACTATTTTATCTCTAGTCGCGTCCCATATCGTCTTGTCCGCGACTGTCACGTTACCGAGATTCTACCCGGATTGCTGACCGCGGAAGCGCGTGAAATACGACAATGCGCGGAGCACGGAGTGTTCTTCGTGACATATATATATATATATATATATATATATATATATATATATATATTTTATTGTAGTGAATAAACAATTTTACTTAGTAAAATATATTCATTAAAACAAGTTTTGTTTAATAATGGTTAACAAGATTATTTAAAAAAAAAAGAAAAAAAAAACATGAATAATAGTTTTTTTAATATACTTTGCAAAAGTAGTTTTATTATCTATAACTTTTGATTTAAAAATTAATTTTATTTAGTTAAATAATTAAAGAAATATAAAGTTTTAAAATAATTTTAATAAATTTTAAGTTAATCCAAAAATTATTGTACAGGGTGAGTCATCTAAATCAATCACCTCCAATAACTCATTTAGGCGGCCACGTAACGAAAAAATTTTGTATAGAAGTTGTAGGGTTTTGAGGGGAAAACAAAATGACGTACCTTTCATCTCCCGGTTTTAACTGAAAGTGGGTTATTTTGAATGGAAGTTTTCCTTTTTGACACCGGTAAATCGAAGAGCGGTAAATTTTACGTTGAAATATGACCTTGGATATTTTGAAAAATTTCAAGTAGCGGACCAATTTGGTGAACGAAATTTTTAGCTGAAATGAATAGAATTTACGACTCTTAGCACTTCTTATGAACACCGGCGTAGACGTTGTAGTTTTTGTTCCCTTTGAGGTGCTTGTGGAAAGTGAGCCACCTTGCCTTTCACCGTCAAGGTGCTTTATTCCCATGAGTTATTTGCCTCTTGCGTAAATTCCTTTGAGAGTAGAAAAAGATATAATTACAAATAGTTAATTTGTGACTTCTAACAGTTAATTCGCTAAGTAGTACACTTAGCGAATTAACTGTAAAAAATTATGTCCATTTTCTTGAATGCATATGTCGATTACGCCTTCTGAATGTCGTGGCTATACTCAAAAGAATTTCTCGAGATGTTGCGGTACAAGTATTTTGGACACGTACAGTCATATTCTCCTTGGTTATTGGTGTTTCGCTACAGACAATACTTTTAAGCATTTTTGATAAAAAATTAGGAGAAGTTAGATCTAGCAAACAAGGAGGCAACTTAACGGTACCCGATCTCCCAATCCCCCTACCGCTATCCAATTCCGTTATCAGTTATCCAAATAATTTCTAACAATAATTGAATAATGTGCTGGCACACCATTCAATTAAAACCACATCCATTTTCTGGTGAATAAATCAACGTCTTCAAATAGTTCCGGTAATTCGTCTCGAAGAAACTACAAAAAGTTTTGTTCTATAACGTTTTCTTAAAAAAAATAAGGATCTATTAAATAGACATTTACGATACTATACCAGACCATTGAAGACCAACAATTTTAAAAATCAGTTGAATAAAACCAACGGGGATTTTTATCGGACCAATAGTGACAATTATGTCTATTTAAAGTTGGAAGTTAATGCTGTTTAATGTTGCCTTATCCGAAAAGAGTATGTACGGGAAAAAGTTTTCATCTCGTTGGATGATTTGCAGAGCCCATTCACAAAAATTTACACGAAATAAATAATTATTAAAATTGAACTGTCGTGTCAACGTAATGTGATATGCATGAAATTTTCTCGCTTTTAATATTCTCGCAATTGTTCGTTCAGGTATATCAATTGCTTTTTCGATTTGACGAGTGCTGTTACATCCGGGAATAAAATATTATTATAATTATTTACGTAACAAAATTTAATTATCTATGTGTGAGCATCGACTGATACTCACGTAGACATATTGCTACTTTTGGACCTCCGATTTCTCATAATAGTCCGGGCGAGCAGAACGAATAAACGTATATTAGCGGTTAAGATAATAAGATAAATAGACTTTAAAATGTAAGAAAATAAGAATCAATAATAATTAAATCGGTGAAATAAAATAAGAATAGAAAATCTAAAAATATAAAGAAAAAGGTGAAAGAGACGTATTGCCTTTTAGGACGGATTTGTGATTAACGGAATAAAGTAATGGCTTTCACACAACTAGACCAAGTCTAGCAAGGATAAAGCAGCATTACCTTTATATAGGAAAGTAATGTAATGGCTTACACATCACTAAACCGAAGTCTAGCAGGGACAAAGCCGCGTTACCTTTAAATTAAGATTTCAAATGAAGTAATGGCTTACACACAACTAGGCTAACAGATAATCGTGAATCTAGTAGGACAAAGCCAAAGTTACGGATTCCAAAGATGTATAGTGAGCCGCTTACACACAACTAGACCGCAGTCCAGTAGGGACAAACCAAACTCAATCTCCAGGAAAAATGGAGTCGATACAACAAGGTTAAACATTGAATATCAAAAGTTAAAAAGATTGAAAAATGAAATATTTGAAAAGTTATAAAATTGAACTCGGTAAAATAATTTGGAAATTAAGCTTAGTAAAAATTGAAAATTGGAAGTTGAAAATAACATAAAAATTGAAAGTTTAAGATTCAGTTATATTCGAAAATTTAAAAGACGTCGATCGAGCGCACAGAGGCTACTCGGAACGAGGAGAGCGAGTTTCTTTGAGCTAATACTCGATAGAACTGTTTTTGATGCTCTGCCAATTTGAAATAAAATCGCTCCTTTTATACAAAAAGTTGGCCCATAAGGCCCACAAGCAAGTCAGAGATAAAAAATAAAAAGAAGGAAGGGATAGAAGGCGACAAACGAAAACGCCTTTTCCTCCCTTCTTCCGATCCTTAACTTGAAATTTAACTATTTCGCAACGCAGACTACGACAAAGTTACGTCCTCGCATCATATGTACAACAAGTGGAAGAGAGAAAGCATGATATAGGGTAGAGACAAATGAATATGCGTGGGACTTCTCCAACTCATGCGTTTTCCCTTCTCTAACTTAAATAACAAACTAAAATATTACATGTTAGTATATTAAAATTAATGATAACAATATAGATAAATTAAGTAATCATATAATAACTATAAAACTGTTATAGAATTAGAATTAACTAAAATATTGCTTAAAATAAATTAAAAGAAATAACTAAAACTAACTATATAGTAACGGATTATGAGAATATATATAATTAACGATTAAAAATTGTCCTAACAGTATTCTAAAAATTATATTTAAAATTGAAAGTATATACAAAATTAAAATTAAAAAAACTTATAAAATAATGAAATCAAGATAATTAAAAATTAATAAATAATAATAAAATGCAATAAACATAAATTGACAAAACTATATACAATGAAAGTAATTTTTATTTTAATTAGTATTAATATTAGTTGCGCAACAAAGTTCCCGCTGTTTGTCAATAGATGGCTCTAGTAGAAAGTGCTTGTCGATATAGACATCCAAAATGTCATGAAGCAAGCTTAGACATGCGGTTAACAAATCGCTTTGACACATAAGTAATTTTGTTTTGGCGTCATACATTTTTGGTTGTATGAAAATGTCTCATTTTGTGCTAAATAATCGTCATTTGCGGTAAGTGCGGTTATTCTTCTTTCATTCGAAGAAAACGGCGGCTGAAGCATATCAGGAGTTCCAAAACGTTTACGGAGATGCTGCTCTAAGTAAAACAATCTACCATAATTGGTTCCTTCGCTTCAAAGACGGTAATTTTGATATTGACAACCGTCCGCGTGAACGAAGCCCAGAAACCTTCGGAGACGCTGAATCGGAGGTATTACTCAACGAGGATCCATGCCAAACGGAAAATAAGTTTGCTTCAGTATTAGGGGATACCCACCAAGCCATTTCCAAGCGATTGCATACGTTGGAAATGATTCAAAAGCAGGGAACTTGGGTTCCTTATGATTCGAAACCAAGGGACGTTGAGCGTCTTTCTTTTGCCTATGAACAACTGCTCCAGGGGCAAAAAGGAAGGGTTTTCTTCATCGCATTGTGACAGGTGATGAAAAATGGATTTATTACAGCAATCCAAAGAGAAGTAAATCATGGGAACTTCCCGGTCATGCTTCTACGTCGTCGGCTCGGCCAATATTCATGCTGCTAAAGTTATGCTGTGTATTAGGTGAGACCAGGTCCATTTGTTGTACATATTACCCAGATATTACACCCTCCAATTATCACTTGTTCCGTTCGATGGCACATGGTCTGGCTGATCAGCAATTTCGCTCATATCAAGATATTAATAATTGGCTTGATTCGTGGATAGCTTCATAAGACAAACACTTTTACCACAACGGTATTTAAGCTCTTCCAAAAGGGTGGGAAAAAGGTGTAGCTAGCGATGGGCAATGCTTCGAATAATTTATTTGTAACTATTCTTTCACAATAAAGTTGCATTTTCATCAAGAGAAACAGCTATATGACAGAGGCTATAGGACCTTGTCGTGTGCCACGCGAGAACTTACGTCGGTGATGCGCTGGAGTGGACGCGTGGGAAGGCTTAACCTGTGCAGAGAGAGAAGAGTGGGGCGGAGCTGCATAGAAAGGCTTGTATGAATGGGATTCTTTATAAACGAGCAAGTAGTATGAATGAGGGGCTCCCTATAAACGGGACTAGTATAAATGTAAAGCAGGTAAGTCCCGACTAGCGCCCCTTTCTGGCCCAACTGCATGGCAACCAACAAACAGCCCTTCATTCAGAATTGGTGGACTGAATAGGTGTATACACCCCCGATCTGAAGGTGTTATGCGACCCGTGGTGAGCGGATTTATGTTCCTCATGGTTATGGAGGGTTGCTAACGGAGGCTCAGAGGCACCTGGCGCAACCTCTAAATAATTTAATCGCCTTGCCGTCGCATGCGGGACTCTGCAGCGGTCGACATATACTCCCCTAGCTGCTCGTGGGACCAACATGGCAGAAAAGCAAGACAAAATAGAACAAACTAAGGAGACAACAAAACAAAACGGTGAGGGCGAAGTACCTCCTGAGGCCAACACTCTAGGTGATGCGGTTCCCGCTCCTATGGAAGTCGAAAATACACTAATTAAAGTAGTGAGGATGAGTGGGGCGCAAAAAGAAGGGAGAGGTAGTGCGCCTACAATAGAGAAAGAGCAAGGTGGAGGCAGAGAGCAGACTACCCCCGTCTCCACCTCCTCCAAGGAAAGAAGGAACCAGGCTAAAAGCTCTGGCTGGGGCTAGAACCCGCCTCGCTGAACCTGAAACCAGCAGACCTAAAAAGGAGAAGGACCGACAAGCAGAAGAGAGGAAAAGAAAACAGAGAAGTGTTTTCGATCCTTCGGTATAGCCGGTCAGTAAAAAGAACAGGTAGGGGCCTAGCCCTACTGCACAAGGGGGGCCGTCATACTCAACGACCGCCATTCATCTATCCAGGATCATGGTGACCTTTGGGGAGAAGATTGGTGGAAGAATAAAGATGGCGGCCTTCGACCTCCTCAAAGACGCGGTTATAGATCTCATCATAGAAATCCCTGATGAGGGTCCAGTACCGCGATTCAAAGATGAAGTACGAAGACGGTATCCAGGGGAGGCTTGTACTCCCTGAGGAACTGATAAAGGGAGTAAGAGCAATGGTATCGCCTCCAAGAAGGGAGGCCACCCAACTAATCAAGCTCTTGGGGCGTCAGAATCCGAAGCTAGACACCTCAAAATGGAAAATTCTACAGTGTTTGAAGCGAGGCTCAGGTTGCCTCCTTAGCCTGGGAATCGATGAGGCATCAGTGAGCACGTTGAAGGCCAAAAGAGCGAGGGTTTTCCTGGCGACGAGTGAAGTCACTCTTAGGGTGGCATCCAAGAACCTGGAAGGAAAGGTCGCGGTAGGGGAGCAGGAAGCTGCAAAGGAATTAGTCACAATGGCTAATTCGCGTGCACAAATCCTGCAAATAAACTTACACTACAGTAAAAGCGGCTCGGTGAATCTTATCAGGAGCATATCTGTGGGGCACACAAACCCAGCTATTGCGCTGGGGCAAAAACCCTGGCTCATCAGAAACCATATTAGAGGTCTGGCAGCTGTGGAGAGTATCTACGCAAGCAAGAAACAAGAGGGATAAAGAGCGTGCGTCATAGTCATAGGGGCTGGAGGCCAATCTCATGCAGGAATTCTCGACTAGGGATCTTGCCGTAGTCAGAATTTTAAGTAACATAGAAAAAAGCCAGAGTGGAGAGTTTATTGTAGCCTCTGCCTACTGTGCACATGACAGAGAATTCCCTTTACAGAAGATGAGAAAGTTAATCAAATATTGTAGGGCTGTGATGCAAATACACATAACATAGTATGGGGCAGCACAGACACCAACATGAAAGGAGAGGAGCTTCTAGATTACCTAATAGAGGAAAGTCTGGTGGTCTTAAACACGGGCGCAGAACCTACTTTCATAACATCGAACGGAAGGGAGATACTCGATATCACCATCTGTAACGGGCCAAAGAAGGGATGGATCCACGACTGGAAGGTCGTGAAAGAATCATCCGTGTCGGATCACAGGATTATTAGAGCCTCGATAAGAGGAGCAATTCCCCATGTGGTATGGATCAGAAACCCTAGAAGAACAAATTAGGAGGATTCCAGGCACTCAGTATGAAGACGACTAATCGGCTTCCGAGGGAGATATGGAACATCGAGGAAGTTGGAATACGTTGACGCCTTCGTGAGAACGGCAATCGACACAACGTTTGAAGGAAACAGCCCTCTTACTCTTATTACCACTGGACGCAGCTAGCTCAAATGGAGTAAAAAGTTGAAGGAGAGAAGCAGAGACAGGTAGACTCTTTAATAAGGCTAGAAAGAAGAACATACCAGAAACCTGGGGAGCCTACAAGGAAAACCAACGACTCTGCAAGAACCTTATTAACCCTTTCACTTCGGCAGTCCAGTCCACCGAAGTGCCGTCACCGTACGCAAGCACGCGCCAGAAATGTGCACAGTGCGCGTGGTTTTTGTATATACTCGTATATTTTTTAAATCTTAAATAATTACTATGCTTAATAAAACAATTGCTGCTCTAATATAGCTCGTATTCTTCACATTTTTAATATGAAAACACTTATACAAAATTATATTAATTACTCTGAAGACCTTAGACTAATTACAGTTGACATATTTTTAGGTATTCACATATTTACAAGACTTTACGATTGAACGTTTAATATTATTAATAATGTAACACAAATTAGTTAGTATATTAATATGCAGAATTTAGTAATGTAATTGTGTGATATTTGTGATATTTCCTGTGTGATATTTCCTAAAACATAGATCTATACATAACTCAACATTACAATTTTTACATGCATATCGTGAATCAGTGTAACATTGGCCTTCCCAAGTTGACCGAATGTTTTCATTTTTTTTTGCATTATCCCATTAATTTCCCGTTACTCTCTTTTCTTTTATTTCCTTCAGTTGTTGAGAGTAAGAGTAACGCAAAACACAACAAACACACAAAATTTAAAGAAAACTGAGGAATGTGCAGATGTTTGCATCCCTTACTTTATCACGCGTAGATAACTAACGGTCCAAAAAACACTTGTATGCACAAAACTTTTCTGTATCTTAAAGACAAACGAAATAATGTAGATGCTTGCATTGGTAAACGCTTCCTCTGCTTTCTAGTATCGCTAGCAATAAACTTTAGGGAAGAAACCACGAAGGTTCACATATTAGCAGCTATCAAAAGGGACAAATAGCGCGAAGCATCCGTAATGCCTATTCTATATCTGACGCGCGGGTCAGCGCTCCGTATCTTAAGTATTGAAAATAATGGCGCGCCGAAATAACCAACTCTGTTGTCGATTTTGTCTGTTTACAATAAATATTTATCTTTTTTTTTCCTCCTCTCAATATTGTCCTTTCTCAAGCATTTACTAGATACGTATATCCGTGTTTAAAAAACAACCCTGCGTAGAGATCTTACCGAAAATACGCTTAGATAATAGAATAATTTAACATTTTTTCTAACATAAACACATACCGTAATCTATAATACTTAAAACTACTTTAAGAGTAAACTTGTATTGTCTATATGAGATGGTAGCGTTGTTGAGATTAAATAATAAATAACATGCTACGTCTTGCTTATATTTGTAATATTAAGTATAAGACAAGCACAATGTATAACTAAACTACGTTCGACGTGAAAATATTTATTTGAATAATATTTTACAATAATAACTATCGGAAATATTAAAATATTCAGTTCTCACTTGTACAAAATTATATATTACACTTTATTATATCTAAATAAGTTACGTCGAATTCGAGTATTCAAGCAGTTCATGCGCAATTCCTTAATACATTATACTTATACAAGGCTTGTAATAACCCTTGTAGTATCTATAATAATTATCGGCCATAATGAAAATGAGTTATATTTAAGAATCACGTCAAATATTTTAAATAATTCTATACTATTATCTTTTTACAAATTTGAAATAATTTTATAAAACATAAATCATCATCTAGTATTATTTATATTTAAGTATAGTTAAAATGATTTATAAAAATCTGCAACTACTTCTAATTCTAGTAATAACAATTTTATAATCAAACTAAGTTACACATCAGACAGACTTACGATATACTTCGAGTAATTTTATACAAAGAATAATTGTGAACGAATCAATTTAAGTTATATTTAAGTTTATAAAATTAAAATTCAAGTACAAATAAGTTATATTTTATTGATAGCGTTAACCCATTAATGCCCATGGCCAACCCATGAGTTCGAGCACCCCGGAACCAATGTAAAACAGGACATTAGCTCTAATTATGCAAGAATATGGCAAAATCTCGAATTTTGCAATTTTTTTTAACAATTATTGTTTAAACAAATTATGCAAAATTAATTTTTTAAAAAATCTAACAGCGGAAATGGATTGATAGAGTTTTGGAAAATGACATTTAGTTTTTCAAAATGTACTTTTCTCTCTTTCCTATAGTACATTTGTACCTCTGACTTCAGTTAGTAGATTATATAAAATCCACTGTCCCAGAGTGTGCCACGAGGAGACAGCAGTAGGATTTGCACTCCATTTGCCTTTTTTTTTAAGTTCTGAATTTTTGAATTTTTTTTTATTTTTTATAGTTTTTTTAAGAACTTTAAAGAATAGAAAAACGCAAAACACTTTTACTATGATAAAAAGTTATAACATCATTATTGTGAAAGATGGGTGGAAATGTGATCCTTGCACAATGGTAATTGACATAAGCTGCAAAATTTTTTAGTTCTTCTTGAACAATCTGTACCATCTACTCTCATCATACAAGTGCGTTCGATGCCTTGAATTATTTTATGTTCAACATGTTTGCATTCGGAATCTATATTTTTTCTCTTTGGATTCTTCCTTGGTTTTGTAAATCGATCCAACAAGTAATCTACTATTTCAATAGCGATATCCAAAGTGCCTTTTTTATTTTCTAGATTGATATTGTTATGTAAAACCAAAGAATTCCCAATAGATGCTTGAATTAGTCTCAAAAAGAGACACCAAGTCCATTTCTTACTTCGGAAACATGGTATCACATCATTGCAGTGCTGGTTGTGCAAGTCGACACCAACCATCTTTACATTATACTTAACAAATGAAAAAGGAAACTCAATAGAAATTTTAGATTTTTCTTCTTTAGAATATCGTTGTAGAAGTCTTTTAGGGAAAATAACATGAACAGTTGAGAGAATCGAGACTGGTTTTGAGTCCATCACTGTCATACAATTTATTTTAGATGACTCTTTGAGAAAACATTTCAAAGTACCTCTTGCTGATTTATCAGGGAGTTTTGTATCAACTTTTACACGATCTTTCCTGACTGTACCAGTTGCCGATAACCTTAACTTTTTCAGGTGCAATAAGAGATCAGGTGAAGTGTGTAACGTCGGAGTCTTAACTCAAACATGCAGCTTTGGCCTTTCTTTTTTATTTTAAGCCTGGACATTGAAGTCCATCGGCTCGGGGTGGCCAAAGGAATAACAGAACAGGAAAATACTAATTAAATTTTTATCGGATAGGTGTGAATTCCGGGATTGAGAATGCGGCAAGCCACTACAGGCTTGTCTATTCTCGGAAGAGGACCTAACAAATGATATTTAGGAAAAAATCGAAGGACACTTTTTGTTTAGTCCAGCGACTCTCGGAGGAAAATAGATGACAGAAAAAGAAAAAATGAATTTAAATTAGAAATACTTTTATTTTTTTCTTTACTCACTTTTACAACTCCTCTCTCTCTCTCTCTCTCTCTCTCTCTCTCTCTCTCTCTCTCTCTCTCTCTCTCTCTGATTTATTCTTCAAGTTGGTGGAACGATGTAGTTGAACTGGGGCGCGGTCGGCTCGTGGTGATTCAGATCGGAGCTCCGCCTGCTGGGGTCTTCCAATGTCCTTCGATCTGGGGCGCAGTCGGCTCATTGTGATCCAGCAACGTATATTTGGCAATTCGCGCGGACCGATGGTGATGGTCAATTGAAAAAACTCACGTTGAATGCGTCTCCGCATGTCAAGCTTGCCCTTTTATGCACTGGTACAGAGATGATTCTGCACCAATCAGATTGCGAGAAATTAGCGCGCGGTGGGCGCTAATCGCTTATCTCGAGCGTACTCCTCTTGAGAGGGACAGCGAGAATTAGAGAGAGAGAGAGAGGAGATTCTTTTTGTACAATTTTTATGCATATCCTTTATTTATTATTTGCGATAATTAAATATTAAATTAAATTAAATGGTTGCATTCTATTTAAAATTTAACGCACATTACAAAATAGAGCGAAGTTTTTCGTCGCATTTTACGCTATTTGCGTTGTATTTATTTCTGCAATAATCTTAACAATAAAAAAAATAATAATTATTTAAATTAAAAATGATTGTCACTGGGAACAAGTATGGCAACTTTAAATTATCAAAAGTAATTTACAATTACTAGGTTATTGAGAGGAAAAAAAGGAAACCAGTGCAGAATAACAGTTAAATAATTTTTTTTTTTGAATTACATTTCTTACTTAATTTTTGAATAATTGTCGCGAAGTGTCGGTGAATTAATTAATTGATTGACATTATTCTTAAATAAAATTAGTGAGTTTTTAATTAATATTTCTTGAGTTTTTGCGTTGACTGTACCATGCGCTATGTTACTTTAACGGGTTACCCCCCACTTGTGACTTTGAAAAAATCGATTTTTTGTTAATTGCATTTTTTTGAAGCATAAGTATCTGAGAATATGACCTGGAAATTTCAAGTCGATCAGAACAAAATTGACTAAGATATGAGCGTTGAAAGAGAAGAATCCGTTATGTAAACAACCGGCAATTAAAACTTTAAACGCGTTTTTCTCGAAATGGCATTTCTAAAATCGGTGACCAAGATTACTCAAACACTAATAAACCGATCTTCTTAAAATTTTGCAGGCTTATTAAATACATAAAAATGTAGTCTTTAATAGTTCGATTATTTGTTAAAAAAAAAATGGCCGTTTTATAGCCAAAAAACGGCCGTTTTTTTTCGTTAAAATCGAACCATTAACTTTGACTGTCCGCCATTTTGTGAAAAATAAATATTTTTTTAAATCCTTCGATTAAAGACTAGTTTATACTTATATTTAACTAAATCTATCCACATTTTTTGTTTCAAATGATCCACTTCGCGGCAATGTTGGTCACCGCAAACCGTATAAATAAAAACACTATTTCATTGGCGGCCATTTGCCACTTAACAATGTAATATTTTGCAATAAAAAAATTACTGAAAGTTCTTCAAGATGTATTTTTTAAGATGATATAATAATCGTGTAAAAAAGTTTTGTAGTTTTCTTTAAAAAAATTCATGAAAAAGGCCTTCTTTGTTGAGCTACATCTGGGGGTAACCCCTTAATTGAATTTTAAGAGTAATTAATTTTTTTTTATAAATTAATGATAGGATTAATTATTAATCTAGAGGAATAGCAACAATTATTACCTTAAGAATTTATTAATGATTAATGCAATTTTAATTATATAAATAAATAAAAAAAAAATATACGACAAGAAAAATTACAATTAGATATAATCATTTAAAATTAGTTTTAACCTGCAAAGAAACATAAATTCTATCACAAAATTAAAATACCTCGTACATAGAATATGCAGGAAGGTGAAAATAAAAAAAATTTTGATTCCCTCAAATATAAGAGTGGTAAATATTATAACGCTTAATTTAACATAATGTCGAATAATTTAATTATTAATGGGAGGAAAATTAGAAAATAAAATTAATATGACACTTCATGAAAATTATAACATTCCACAAAAACAATGATTTTGGAGATAATAATAATAGTTTAATTTCTACAATAATGTTCGGTTATTAAGTCCGGAATTAAGTGTTTTTTTTTTTTATTTTTACAATGACGGATAAACAACCATTTATTTCGCTTAATTATCTTATTAATAGTAAATAAAAGCAAAAAGAAATCCTTTCGGTATTTTATGAGGAATAAGTAAGTTCACTGAATAAGTTGTTCTTGCTTTTATTTAGAAATACAAAAATAATAATGTTAAATTGGAGGAATTAGAATAATCAAATTATAGTGTAAAGGTTCTAAGGAAACAAGCGTAGCACAAGATTTTATACATACGGTTAGTTTACGGGAAAACGTAACACTCGTTATTATTAAAAATAAATCGAGGCTGAAATACATTGGCGTATTTTACAATAATTAGTGATTATGTTTCACATTATCTTTTTATGTGTCATATACATAAGGAAACGGAAAATCTGCTCTCCTCTGCTCTTTTGACATGAGTTTTATAATTAATTTAAATTAATGATTAATTTATTAGCGGAAAGTAAGAAAAATTTTTACTACGAGTGTACCATAGAAGAATAATACTATGGCATTCCAAGTTGGACCGTAAACGCTGTTATCGCGCGGTGTCTCAAATCGCGCTGTAGATGCATTTTTCCGATGTCTTAAAGCTATGAATTCTTTCGCATTATAGCTGGACATTGAAATAAATTATTTTATTATTTCTCTTTTTGTTTAAGAGATAAAAAAAAAAATAAAGGAAAATGAAAGGAAAGATCTTCGGGGAAAATCCAAAGAAGAAAGAGGAAAAAAAAAATTATTGCCTTTTTTTTTTTAGTGAGAAAAAAAGGAACGAGATCTTCCTTACCCTCACCTCTAAGGCGAGTGTAGGTAAAAGAAAGCAGGGATCGGTAAGATAACGTTACCGATCGGTCTGTGATTTAAAAACGTAAAAACGCTGCACCGACGTTACAAGTGAAAAAATTATCGAAGTACAGGTGGAACAATTGTAATTTTTGAGATTCCTCCATTCTCTGTAATTTTTGTATCATAGAAATCACAACTTTTGATCCAAGTGCAATATTTTGGAGTGATGAATTCATTTCTTATCCTTTCTTACCGCAGTAAATATTAAAGTTGAAAAGAAATCCATCACTGGAACATATTGCCCAGAGTTTGATACCAAATCTGATTGGTTTTTTCAGAATGCACTGTTTTATAGCAAGGCGACCGAAATACTTAACCATCATTTCGTCGATTGAAAGATTACGCTTGAACCAGCCAAATTGTGTCAAATTCTCTCTAAAAAATTCATGTAATTCTCTGACTTTCCAGATAGGATTTTTGTCATTCATATCTTGTAACTTGTAAAATCGTATTTTCTTCTTGATTTCTTCGAATTTGTTTCGACTCATCAATTTTTAAACAACACCTAATTTAAGAGTACTCTTCTTCGACCAATAATGTCTTTGTCTTTTGCGAATATTGAAAGAAGACAAAATCAATATTGTAATAAATTTGTCAAGATTTTTGTCTGATAATTTATAATCGTTTTTCTTAGTGGCTTGAATGGTATGTGATTTCATGATTTGTGAAAAAAATAAATGGAAAAGGTCACATGAATTCATGTGGTTGAGTATCTAGGCAATACTTGCATGCAAAAAATGATCGTCAGACGTTTTTTGGGTATTATTATAACTACTTATAACCTACTCGAATGATCCATATGGTAAAAATGTACTTAAGCATACTTCACCACCATCTGCGTAGTCTGACGCATCAGAATCCAACGAATCACCTGCCTCCAGCACGAAAGCTATGTTTACATGATTCTGATGGTGTACTTCATCCACCATAAATATAACATTAGGTAAGTCACGAATTTGCGAACGTCTTCTTCGAAACATGTTCAGTATTTGAAGTAAAATTGTTTGATTCAATAGATATATCAATATTATAGTAGTTTTAGTTAGTTAGAGAAAATAAAATCATTCTCGGAAATTCGTCATATAACATTCACTTGAGATATCGAAAAAAAACCAATTAATTATCTCTGAGAGCCATCGCGGAAAAACTCATTGAAACAGAGTTTCAAAATGTAGTATGAAATATTTTGCTACGAATCAATGATACTTATATTGATTACGGAAATATGAGAAATAATAATTATGGCATACAACACGTTAGTATGAAAATATGATTCAAAGTATTTTCACCTCGATGATAGAGGAAGGAATGTTATTTCATTTATATAAACAGTTTAGAAAAATTTGGAATTTCATGGCATGTTAGCATTGGTTATGAATTTTGTCCAGTTTCGGCGCCCATACACATACACATGGTTTACATTACCGATTGTTTACAACCCTATTATTGTTTAACAAATTATATAACCATAAAACTAACAGGTATTTCTTTAATAATTTTCGACGTAGAATCCATTTCCGTGGTCAGATTTTTGAAAAAGTGAGTTTTGCATAATACGTTTAAACAATAATTGTTAAAGAAAATTGCAAAATTCGGGATTATGCCATATTCTTGCATAATTAGGGCTAATGTCCTGTTTCACATTGGTTCCGGGGTGCTCGGGCTCATGGGTTGGCCATGGGCATAAATGGGTTACTTATATTTACAGTCTGTCAAGTAAGAGCGTGGTCGTGTTAATTTATAAAAAAATTTATTTGATGAAACTTTCATATTTATATATACATTGTACACATTACAAACAATGATGCAATTCGGTCAATAATGTGTCCAGTCACCACCGGCGTCGATAATTGCCTGGCATCTCCGAGGCATGCTTTCTACTAATTTGACGGCGTATTCTAGTGGCAAGGATCTTCAGATCCGAAGAATTTCGTAAGACAACTGCTTCAAAGTGTATGTGCGTCTTCCACGAAGCTTCCGTTTAATATATGCCCACACATTTTCAATATGGTTTGCATCGGGCAACTGCGACGGCCAATCCAATGTAACGATGCCAGATTGAGTCTTCCACTGGGTACAGAGCTTGCTGCGGTGTTTAGGATCGTTGTCCTCCTGCAGAATCCAATCTTCATTTTTTGTGATGAACCATCGTTTGGCAGATGGCAGTAAAGCCTTTTTGTAGATTTTTATTATTTTCTCGGCATTTAGGTTGTCAGTAAAGAGGTGCAAAGTGCCGAATCCCTGCTTTGAGAAGCAGCCCCAAAGATGCACTTTTATTCCATGTTTTACGGTCCGCTGAACAAGCCTATTGGTGGAAGTTGACCAGGCTCGCGTGAGGACAGAACGTGCCCATATAGAACATTCATCAGTAAAAATGACATTTTCAAAATCTCTATCAATATTCTCATGCGCCCAAGCGAGTCGCTTTGTCACATGTTTTTCAGTCAACAGAGGCTTCTTCATTGTGTTGCGCCATTTCAGATGATGAGTACGAAGATGGGTTCGGATAGTTTCGTAGGATATATCTAAACCTTTTGCCATTAATTTTGCTTGTCCTTGCCGCAGTGTTAAAGCAGGATTCCGCGAAATCAGATTCACTATTCTTTTTTCATCTTTTTTGTTCACTTTTCCTATCGAGCCACGTTCTGGTAAATCATCGACATTTTTAGCCACTTTATATCGCTGTATCCACTTCTGTACAAATGCCTTCGACTTTCTCATATATTTAGCAGCCGCTGATTGCGACATTTTGGGACCTTTCGGGAGGATGCAAAGGAACACAGCCTCGCAGCGCGACGCGTACTTAGCACTCATGGCGTTTAACGTGATTCTCTTCCAAAAGATCAACGACAACTGAATCTTTGTTAACAATGCATCAAGGACAAAGCTTTCCTCTATCGGCTCGCGAAAGAATTAGAGAGAAATCTTTCATTATCTGTCGGTGAAGTCGACCACGCTCTTACTTGACAGACTGTAGAACGATTTTATATTTAATTAAATTATCTCTAGATGCATCTCCAACTCATTATTATAATTTCGTGCGAAGCATTTTACATTATATTTTAAAAATAATTATGTTAAGTAACTAGCGATTATACATTTGCTTTTAATTAGTTAGATTGTTTTATAAAAAAATAGTTTATGCGAATTAATATTATGTATGTAACGATATTTCCAATGTAACGTAAATGCAATGGGAGGAACACGCAAAGACATCTTTCCACCCACCGAAGAACCAACACCCCCGCTTTAAGGAAAAATCGGACCGCCTACGCCAAGGAAATTGGCCACTCAAAGTAGGACAGACCCCTCTCAAAAATCAGTCCCTCGCCAACCAGAACGAATCAAGAGGGAGACGGTAGAAAGGCCCTCACTTCTCCCTCCACCTCGCTTTTTCATTCTTTCCTCAACTTGCCTCTTCCGTCCTTAACTCTGTCTCAATTTTTCCCTCCTTACTAAGAATTTTCCCTTCCTTTCTACCCTCCTCTTTCCTGCCTAGCTGGAGGAATGACTTAGCATCGAGGGTGAGGTCATGAGCTGCATCACTGAACTTCAGAAGGACAGTACAACTCCACAACTTCATAACTCTACAACACTACAACTCTACCCCAGAAACACTTTGACGCTACAATCGCAAATAAGAAAATTTTGACGAGCCCAATCACCGAGATTCTAAAGCCGACCCTACGCGGAGACAAAGCGGCCGTGCAACTAAGAAGAAAATCCAACGGAAGTTCCGGACAACGATGGATGTCCGCGAATACCTCCCAGCGCAGTAGGCAAATAGGAGACATTATTGTATCTAAAAATATCTCGAATATACAAAAGTGAGTTTTTCTTTTCAATTAATATCTATTTCTCACTGTTCTTTCCTTCTTCTCTCGCTATCAATCGATCGTTCTCTAAGTCCAACTACGTGGACTGTGAGCGATCAAAAACCTTTCCGAATCGCTTTTCAGCTCCAGCCACGTGGAGTAGAGGTGATTCAATCCTTAAAATCCCTCACTCACTAGCCGAGTAGTTATTAACAAGAAGGAGAACCGAGCGGCAACGGGCAAAAGATCCCGAGCTATTAGACGTAGAAGTCTAGGCTTGAAAATAAATCAAATATATATAAATAAATTAAATATATATAAATATATAAATATATATATATATATATATATATACACACAGTGTGTCCCATGGAAAACGGAACTTTTTCAAAATAAAGACAAAAACAATATTCTGGCAAATCTCATTTATTTTATTCGGAATAGTCTTCTTTTGCATCATTACAACGTTTTGCACGATCAATTAACGTATTGAATGAGTTTTTGAGATCAGTTTTATCCATCGACTTTAGTATGTCGGTCGTCGCTCTTTGGATGGTCTCTACGTCGGCATAACGTTTTCTTTTCATAGGCAAGTGCAAATTGGAGAACAAGTAGAAGTCGCACGGAGCCAAATCCGGCGAATACGGTAAATGGTTGATGGTTAAAATGGAATTTTTGATCAAAAAATCCGTGATCAAGTTCGATCGATGAGACGGGGCATTATCATGCAACAAACGCCAGCTACTTTTTTCACGGTATTGTGGCCGCACACGACGAATACGGCTGAGCAAACGCTTCATAACACCAAGATAAAACACAGCAGTAATCGTTTAACCAGGTGGAACGAATTCACGATAAATAATACCCTCCGAATCGTACAAACAAAACAACATTGTCTTCACTTTTGACTTTTCAAGACGACTTTTTTTCGGATTGGGCTCGGTTGGGTGCTTCCATTCAGCACTTTGACGCTTGGTTTCGGGATCATATTGAAAACACCATGTCTCGTCACCAGTCACAATTGAATATTTCAAGTTTGAGTCCTTTTTAGACTCTTTAATCAAATCCTTACAATGTTGAATTCGGAGCCATTTTTCGTAGTCGGTCAATTTGTGTGGAACAAAGCGTGCACACACCTTCCGTAGATTCAAATGATCGGTCAAAATGCGATGAATTGAATTTTTGGACATATTCAATTCCATTTCCATGTATCGCAATGAAGATTTTGGCTCATTTTTTATAAATTCATGCACTTTTTCAATGTTACTTTGAGTAACCACGGTATTCAAAGGACCTGGATGTTCGTCGTCCTGAATGTCTTCACGACCTTCCTGGAACCGCTTATACCACTCATACACTCTGGTATGGGACAGACAATTATCGCCATAAGCTTGTTTCAGCAAATTATGCGTCTCAGTAAAGGATTTACCGAGTTTAAAACAGAACTTAATATTTGCTCTTTGTTCGAAGTTCATTTTTCGACCGATGCCGCAAACACACTGTCACTTTGAGCGCGATATTTTGGTTTCCATTCAACCAAATGTCACACAATTTCGACAGGATGTCAGTTAAGAATGGACCTTTCCATTGCTAACATCCACCAATAGGTGGCGCCAATATAAATCGATGTTTTGAAAAAGTTCCGTTTTCCATGGGACACACTGTGTATAGGTATATTTTTTTTTTTTAATTAGTCGCGTTTACTGGACAGAGCCGACGTGACATCAGACCTTTTATCATTTTTACTACACACTACGAGGTCTGGCTATTAAATAACGAGACTGCGCGCCTAGAGGGCGCCGTAGAGGGGTGGGGAAAAAATAAGTAGTGCGTTGGGTATCTAGATATCTTGTCTATGCACGTACCAAAACACGTTCTCGTCACTATTATTGTATTTGTGCAGTAGCGGTTTAAAACAAACGTGTTTTTTTCTCGTGCCGAAAACTATGTGTGACGAAAAACAGAAGCAACGTATCAATCTCAAATTTCTCGTTAAATTGAAAAAAACTCCGACTAAGTGCTGTAAATTGTTGCAAGAGGCCTATGGGGACAATTCTCTATCTCGTGCGCGTGTTTTTGAGTGGTGTAAGCGCTTCAGTGAGGGCCGAGTGAGGACTGAAGATGACGAACGCCCAGGTCGCCCTGTCACTGTTTCAACTCCGGAAACAGTGACCAAAATCAACCAAATTGTGCATGCAGATCGTCGAATGAGCATCCGGATAATTGCCGAGGCTGTAAACGCCGATAAAGAAACGGTTAGACAAATTTTACACGAGGAATTACACATGACAAAAGTCTGTGCGAAGTTGGTGCCAAAAAACCTGACTCCTGACTAAAAGCTCTTGCATCAACAGGTCTGCTAAGATTTCCTTGAAAGGTTAAAAAAAGATTCCGGGCTGATGAAAAACATTATTGCTTGCGACGAAACGTGGATTTTTTAATACGATGTTGAAACAAAGCGGCAATCGATGCATTGGAAGACGCCTGAATCGCCCAGAATCAAAAAAGCAAGGATGTCCAAATCAAAATTCATGGCAATGTTGATTGTTTTTTTTGACATTAACGGTATCGTGATGACTGAATGGGTTCCAGAGGGTTAGACTGTCAACCAGACTTACTATTTGTCAGTTTTGGCAACACTGCGAGAACGAGTTCGTAAGAAACGGCCCGAGTTGTGGAAGAACAACTCGTGGATTTTGCACCAGGACAACGCACCTGCCCATAACGCGCTATCTGTGAAGCAGTATTTGGCCAGTAAGCGCACTCCAGTGCTTAAACACGCGCCGTACTCGCCAGATTTGGCACCGTGCGACTTCTTTTTGTTTCCGAAGATGAAATCTGCTTTGAAAGGGACCCGATTTGAGTCGATGGAAGCGGTAAAGCAAAAAACGGCAGAGCTCCTACAGGCCCTCACCAAAGAAGACTTCCAGCACTGCTTCGATCAATGGAAAAAACGTATGGAAAGGTGTTTGGCGAGGAAAATGGAGTACATTGAAGGGGAGCATTCGAATGTAGAATAATTTTTATAATAAACCCCTTTTTCTTAACCAGTCTCGTTATTTAATAGCCAGACCTCGTACACACCTTTGACTACGGATTTTTCCCTTTTGATATATACAGTAAGAGGGAATGCCTATCTGTTAATCTCGCTGGATTATCAGCGGCTCTGCTTTGACAACAAATCACATTATAATGGTATTTTGGAATTATTTGCTTTATTGAGGCTAAGTAAAATTTTGCCATAGATACTACTGTGATCAAAAAGTAAGGTGACATTGTCATTTAAAATTCCCGGGCATTAAGAAGACAGGTAAATTTTTTTTTCTAGGTTGGTAGGACTGTCTATAACATTTGCCAAGCGTCTGTTTGTCAAAAGGTTTAATTATCTCCGAGTTACACGTATTTTTGTAAACAACCAAAAGTGAAGTTTTCGATTTTTACAATGGCTACCGACGAGGGCCACGTCCAAAAAATCAAAGATTTGATGCTTGAAAATCGTCGATTAACAATTAAAGACCTCGCTGATAGTGTTGGAATATCATTTGGCTCAGCCCAAACCATTTTGAAGGATGTTTTGTGTCTTAAACGCGTCAAGTCTCGATTGCTACCAAAATCGCTCAATTTTTTGGAAAAAAAGCGTCGCGCTGATGTGTGTAAAACTTTGCTGTCTGACTATCAGGACCACTTGAAATGCATCATTACTGGAGACGAGACTTGGATTCACGCATGCGACCCTGAAACCACCGACCAATCCAGCGATTATCGTGCAAAAAGTGAAGCAAGACCGAAAAGACCACAGCAAAGTCGATCGAAAATCAAGGTCATGTTGACAGTTTTCTTTGATTATCGTGGTGTGGTGCACTATGAATTCCTTCCGCCGGGCCAAACTGTCAACAAAAAATATTATTTGAGCGTTATGCGTCTTTTGCGTGAAGCTATTCGTCTGAAACGGCCGGAATTATGGGCGAACAACTCTTGGTTCCTTCATCACGATAATGCACCATGTCATACTGCATTGGTTCTTCGCGACTTTTTTGCCAAAAATTCAACTCATATCGTTCCGCAACCACCGTATTCGCCTGATTTGGCTCCGTGCGACTTCT
The DNA here is from genome assembly GCA_949987625.1 of Chalcis sispes. Lineage (NCBI taxonomy): Eukaryota > Metazoa > Arthropoda > Insecta > Hymenoptera > Chalcididae > Chalcis > Chalcis sispes. The sequence goes on along the minus strand of OX465096.1, from coordinate 37,432,002 downwards.
GGCTATTCAGCAAACTCAAAAGGCCAATGCGGGGACGCCGTTTTGACACGATTGTGGAGATGAAAACCGAATCGAAGAAAGTCTTGAAGGCTATACCGGAAAAAGACTATTCCGACGGTTTCGAGGACTGGAAAAAGCGTTGGCAAAAGTGCGTTTTATCGGACGAAGATTACGTTGAACAGGATGAAATTGATTTAGAAGAATAAATAAAGAATTTACATTTTATAAACAAATTCACCTTACTTTTTGATCACAGTAGTATGTGTTTTCCGCGTTTGTATTTATATAGGCAATATGCGTCCCACACACAGACATCGATAAGGTGGAAGAAAAATTTACAATACGATTTTAAATTTTTTCGCGTTGAGTTAACTGTACTTATCACACTATTCACCTTGTCTACTATGCCTATTGACTTATTATAATCTATAACGCACACGGGCTTCTGCACACTCTGTTTTCCTCCATATTTCGATGTTGTTGTAAAGTCGGTAGCATGCATACTTGAAATCATGTAAACTTCTCTTTTATCTACCCACTTCATCAGCAACAAACTTTTTGAAGACCGAAAACACGCCTCTCCTTTTTTTAATTTCTCTTTAATCTTCGGTATTTCTTTTCGTTGTTTCTTCACGGCCCCGCATACATTGGTATAATTATTGTGTAAAATGATAAATAACGCGGGACTTGAATAAAAATTATCAACATAGAGTGTATCTCCTTTTCCTAGGCACGGATTAAAGAGCGACAGAACTATTTCCTCCGATTTGCCAATTCCCGTGTATTCACTTTCTGTAAGCGTTAACATTCCGGAATAAACTATTATGTTTTGTACATATCCCGTTTTACAATCGCAAAGCATATACAATTTGATGCCAAAGTTGTTTTTTTTTTGTCGGAATGTATTGCTTGAAAGACAAGCGACATTTATACATTACAATAACAAACTTTCATCAATGCAAAGTTTTTGAAAAGGGTGTAACGCGTCCTTGAACGATTTTAGCAGCATATTAACTATGTCCCTTATTTTACTAACAAGGAAAGGTTCTCAACCCGGACCTATCGATTTCTTTGGTTCTGGGATATGTTAAAGTACATTAAAAGATAAGAGATACATGTTTTTTCTTATCGGCTAACTTCCACTTTTAAGAGGTTAAAATGACCCCTAAAAAAGGGAGTGAAAACCGTTTTTTGAAAATATCTCATAAACTAATAGGCATATTCTAACGATATAAACGGCAAGAAACTTATTACTTAATGTGGAAATTTACCTTATAATTTTCATCCCATAATTTTGCAACCCCTAATTTTTATGGGGATAAATTCAGTTTTTTAACGTATTTTCGATTTAGAAGGTTTCAAATTTTATGAAAATAATTGCAAATAATTTTTTTTTTTTACAAAAATAGAAAAATAAATTAACATGTCTTGGGGTTTATTAAAAATCACCCCTTCAGAACGGTAATCAACCCGTAAAACGAGATTTTAAATTCCTCCTAGTCTATTAAGAATATTTTAATGATTTAAAGGGCAAGAAACTTGTTATTTAGTGTAGAAATTTTGTGCGTAAATTTAATTCCATAATTTTGCGACCCCTAATTTTCATAGTGGTAAATTTAGTATTTATAACGTATTTTTTTATTTAAAAGTTTTCAAATATTATGAAAATAATTGCAAATATTTTTTTTTTTACAAAAATGGAAAACTAAATTGACGTATCTTGGGGTTTATAAAACATCAGCCCTTCAGAGGGGTAACAAACCCCTAAAACGAAATTTTTAATCACTCCTAGTCTATTAGGAATATTTCAATGATTCAAACGGCAAAAAACTTGTTATTTGATATAGAAATTTTGTGGATCATCTTTATGTCATAATGTGGCATTTGCTATATTCTAGTGGAATTAATAACATTGTATTCAATTTAAATATATCTTATTAATAATCTTTTGGGTTACTTTGAAAATTAAGTTTACTATTACTATAATTTTCATAATTATGGTTAAATCATGATTGATATGAAAATAATAATAAAATTATTATTACTTATATTATCATTATTACGGCTGATATTATTGTAACAGCTTTTTGTACAAAATAATAAGTAGTTGAATAAACATCAGGTAATATAGAATAATATTAGAATATAATTTGAATATAATTAGAATAGAATGTTGTATTTTATTCATAGTCACCAGTTAGGTTCACCGCAGAAAACTTGAATCATTCTACTTATTACACTAGCAGAACATCGAAGTTTTCATTGCTACAAAAACAATAATAGTGGTAACAACTAAAATTATTAAGTCTTTTAATTTTCTTAAAAAAATACAATATTTTTTAGATGTATAACATTAATAAATAAAAGTCCTAAAGTAATTCTTACAAATAACCAAACTAATTATATACACTTATCATATAAATATTTTTATAACTGTTATTTATTCTATATTATTTTCTTTGATTATACGAGGGCGGTTCGATAAGAACTTAGCCTATAAAAGAAAAACAAAAACTTGGAAAAGTGGCGATTTATTTCTCAACATAGTCTCCTCTTAGCTCGATACACTTGACCCAGCGATGCTCCAACTTCTTTAACCCGTCTGAAAAATACGTTTTTCCGAGGTCTGCAAAGTAGGCGTCCGTGGCGACGATGACCTCATTCGACTCAAATTTCTGCCCCGCGAGTGACTTTCTCAAGTTTGGGAACAAAAACAAGTCGCACGGGGCCAAATCTAGAGAATACGGTGGATGGAATAGCAGTTCGTAGCCCAATTCGACTGATTTGGCCGTGGCGATGGCGGAGGTGTGAGCCGGTGCGTTGTCATGGTGGAAGAGCACTTCTTACTTCGCCAAATGGGGCCTTTTTTTCTGCAATTCGGCGTCAAATCGGCCCGATAATTCGGCATAGTGGAGCCCTGTGAGCGTTTTGCCCTTCTCCAGGTAGTCGATGCAGATCACACCTTGTGAATCCCAGAAAATGGTGGCCATCACCTTTCCGGCCAATAGGACAGTCTTCGCCTTCTTCAGAGCACGTTTGCCGGGTGAAATCCACTGTTTCGACTGCTCCTTGGTCTCTAAAGTGTACCAGCGGTCCCATGTTTCGTCGACGATCACAAAACGACGCAGAAACTCCTTCGGATTGCGCTTAAACAGCGTCAAACACTGCTCTGGAGTGGTCTCGCGGTTGTGCTTGTTGTCCGGAGTGAGCGAACGCGGCACCCATCGCGCCGACAGCTTTCTCATGCCCAAAATTGCATGCAGGATATGACTCACGCGGTCTTTTGAGATGCCTACTGTCTCAGCTATCTCACGTACCTTCAATCGGCAGTCTGCCAATACGAGATCGTGGATTTGTGTCACGATGTCCTTCGTGGTAGCCGTTTTCGGGGCACCTGAGTGTGGCTCATCAAAAACCGACGTGCGATCACGTTGAAACTCGTTAAACCAATTTTTACGGTCTCCATCGCAGAAGCAGAGTCACCGTACACAGCATCCAAGCGCTCTTTGATTTCGCTGCACAATTTCCCTTCCAAAAACAAGAATCGTATCACCGACCGATATTGCTCTTTCTCCATTTTTCTAAAATCCGCAGACACGCCCGCTTCCACACGCGGTCAAAACAAAACTACGAGTCCGATTCGGCTGTAATTTTGACAGTAGCCGTCTATGAGAATGTACTAAATAATAGTGAATTTCTCTTGCGATAGTGACACCATCGGGTGGTGAGGCTAAGTACTTGTTGGACCACCCTCGTATAACTCACATTATTCCTTGTGTTGTAATATTAATATACATATAGTATTAATGTATAAATATTAGAAAGATATAAAAGATTAAACATTAACTTTTTTTTCTTGTACTAAAATTAAGTAAGTGTTTCACATTTCATATAGTTTAACAAATAATTAACAAGATAAAAAAATCTTATAGGAATTCTTTTTAATCTTTTAATATATTATGTAGCATTTGCATATTGTGTACATTGTAATTTATTTTTTATTTCCATTAAACTTTTATGCTATTAAAATTGAGAAGTGAATGATCGAAGTAAATTTATATACATTAATAGTTCAATAATTACAAGAATTTATAATTATTAGTGTTTTCATTTTAGATTCGAATATGAGGATTAATCCTACAAATGTTATAAATTTATTACTAGCATATTTCCAAACGTTAAAAATACCAGATAGCGTGACCAACCATAAAGAATTCCAATTAGCAGAAAAAATTTAACAAATATTACTAGATGCTAATGATAAATTTAACAAGGTGCAGATGATTGTCAAAGAGTCGCTAGATTTTCATGAAGAGTATAAAGACCATGATGCAACAATAGTCGAGAATGAAATACAACATCACTTTCCTGATCCTATCCAGAGACCAACAAATGAATGTACAGAAGATAATCAAGAAGTAGATTTCGATTACAAACAAAAAGCCGTGGAAGTTTGGAGAAGTGTCAAAAAGAAAAATTTAAAATATCGAAACTGTTGAGAACAGATTTAAAAAGGTGATATCTATCAGTCGACTGAAATGTTGGACCGACGCAATTGATAAAGGCTGCATCTATAGAGACAAAGTTGCAAGAATTTGACAATATACATTGCATCATTTTAAAACTGGTGTTGCAGAAGGTTTAATTATTTATGATCGCGATATACGTCGGTGGGCCTCACGCACTAAAAAAGAAATTCTCTCTGAAGATTTTCGATTCAAGGCCTTAAGAAGTTGGTTATTATGCTTTAAACGGGCTCATAGAATTGTATCTAGAAAAATAAATAAATTTATTGGGTGTACAACTTTGCTTCCGCCGTTTTGCAATAGATGGCTGTAGCGGTAAGTGGTAGTTGAAATAAATAGATCATAGATGTCATACAATAAGCTTAGGTATTTGTAAACATAACGCCATCGAAATATTAGTCGATTTGTGTCTGCATCATAAAGTTATTCTCGATTAAACATGTCAGCTTACGAGCCAAATTCTCGTCATTTGCGGGAGGTTTTAATTTTCTGCTTTAATATGAAGAAATCTGCGACTGAGGCTCATCGAATGCTCTCAAATACCTATGGTGAGGCCGCTATTAGTGAAAGAACGTGCCGAGAGTGGTTTCAACGCTTCAAGAACGGCGATTTTAACGTCGAAGACCAGCATGGCGATGGAAGAAAGAAGGTTTTCGAAGATGCAGAATTGGAGGCATTACTTGATCAAGACTCGTGTCAAATGCAACAAGAATTGGCAGGATCATTCGGAGTGACGCGACAAGCCATTTCAAAACGCCTGAGAGTCATGGGAATGATTCAGAAACAAGGAAATTGGGTGCCGTACGAGTTGAAGCCGAGAGATGTTGAACGGCGTTTATGTGTTTGTGAACAGCTGCTTGCAAGGCAAAGACGGAAGGAATTTCTGCATCGCATTGTGACTGGGGACAAAAAATAGGTTTGCTACGATAATCCCAAGCGCAGAAAATCATGGAGGTATCCCGGCCATGCTTCCACGTCGACGGCCAAACCGAATATTCACGGTTCCAAGGTCATGCTCAGTATTTGGTGGGACCAGCTCGGCGTAGTGTATTATGAGTTGTTAAAACCGACTGAAACAATCACAGGCGATCGTTATCGAACTCAATTAATGCGTTTGAGCCGAGCATTGAAAGACAAACGGCCGCAATACAACGAGAGATATGATAAAGTGATTTTACAGCATGACAATGCTCGACCCCATGTTGCGAAAGTGGTCAAGACATACTTGGAAACTTTGAAATGGGAAGTCCTACCCCACCCGCCGTATTCTCCAGACGTTGCTCCCTCGGACTATCACTTGTTTCGATCAATGGCACACGGCCTGGCTGACCAGCACTTCCGGTCTTATGAAGAAGTAAAAAATTGGATCGATTCGTGGATCGATTCAAAAGATGACCAGTTTTTTCAACGCAGGATTCGTATGCTGCCTGAAAGATGGGAGAAAGTAGTGGCCAGCGATGGACAATACTTTGAATCATAAATGTATAACCAGTTTTTTACAATAAAGCCTCGAATTTCGGAAAAAAACGGCGGAAGCAAAGTTGTACACCCAATATTACTAGGATAACACTAGAAAGTGATTTAAACCTTTACACAAAAGCAGATGCAGTCGTTGCTGACGTTAAATCGTGTATACTGTGACGTAGGCACCACGTCGTAGCCGATTTAGCTACGTGCGCCCTGAGTGCCTTGCACAAAAATAGTATTTAATTGAACTAATGTTTCAATCTCTCACACGCACTCTCTCTCTCTCTCTTACTCTCTCTCCCGCTATTTATGTCGCGATGATGCAGGCCGGCCGCCGGCGACTGTCTCCCAGCCGACGGAGGCCTATCGCTTCCCCAGGGCCGGGAAGTGGCAATCCCTTGCCTCCCTCACCAAAAACCCGCCACCTCACACTCTCGCTCTATCCCTCTTTCTCTCTCTCGCTCTTGCTATTTCGCACGAATAAATGAGTGCACTCACCCTTGCGGTTTACGAAGCTCGTCCGCTGGCCGTTGAGCTCCCGGCAGCTTCCTTTGGCACCGCTACACCTCGCTCTTGCGGCTCTCCCTCCGGAGAAGAGCTTCCGGACCACCAGTCGTCTCCCGCCGTCACTTCTCTTCCTCGCGCTGCACCCTCGACTTCGTCTTCTTCACTCTCACTCTCTCTCATACACACCTTTTCCCTGGCTTCACTCACACCGACGCTCTCTTTCTTCCCCTTCACAAAAAAAAACGCCTCACTCTCGCGTGAAACGCGGAAGAGCTCCTTACTGCGCGGGAGCAAACAGCTAGACTCCCTCCCAGGAGAGCACAGCGTAACTGCCCGTTACGCTCGCTCTTCTCTCCCCTTCTCTCGCGGCTCCCGAAATTCCTCGCCGATCGTCACCGCAAGTTCGAAAATCGCGCGATTTTCGAACGTTGCCGGCTTTTGGAAAAATCCGCATTTTCGCGGCTTAACAGTCTTACACAAGCTGGCAACCTGGAGACGGTCACGCAAGAATGTAAACACTTACATTTTTCGTCGACGACCTATGACGGATTCTCCGCCACAGTACGATTTGAATCCAGAATTTATATAATTCAGATCAGAGTGGATTCCAATTAGAAATGCATTTTCGAAGGACATTAGCAATTGAAGAAGAAAAACAAGAACAATGCTTGGTATCGTCGATTTCATTAACAACACACAGTTACATTATACAACCACTTATATCAGCCGCGGGGCAACTACTATCATCACTTTTTATAGTCTTAAAAGAAGAGAGTGGTCAATTTGGTCCTACTGAAGAAGCTAATTTATTTAGACCAGAAAACGTATACGTAGAAGCATCTAAATCTGGAAAATTAGCTACAAGTAAGCACATTTCAAACCACTTCTATTTAATGTGATAATAAATAAAGTGATAAATATTTTATGCGATATGATACTGAATAATTTTATCCTTTAATATTTTAATTACAGACCTTCTAAAGAGTTGGTTATAAAAAGTATTTTATCCAAATATAGGTCATCACCCTGAACTATTACTTGATTCTTGGAGTGCGTACTGTGATACAGTTGTAGAAGAAACAATGCCAGAAAATAAAATTGTTAATATTAAAAATATACCAGCGTGAACAACAGGAAAAATACAACCGCCTGATAAATATGAATTCCGCATCTGAAAAAACTTTGTTCGACAATTTTCCGATAAAGTGATTTTAATGGATTGTGATTTAAATTTACATTGAAGAAATAGCATAATTAAACATCAATCTTTAGTCCACAACCAGCTTTCATCATCGAGATATACGAATCTCTTTAAACATTCCTGGTATAAAAGTGGTTACATTGATGTAAAACCTGATGAATTTGATAATCCTATTGATTTTAGTTTTGGAGATTCTTGCATAACAAACTGCGAAATAGAAGACTGTACAAATATTGCTATTGTACGTTGTGGTCGGTGTAAAAAATTATTGTGTTTTAAACATTTTTATGAAGATTATCATTATTGCAAAACTTCGAAAAATAAAATTACGTAGCTGTAACTACTAATGAATAATCAATAATATATTATAATAACACGTAAATATCATTATTCCAACTAAATCCGTAGTTTTGATTAAATTTTGTCAAAATAAAAATAAATTTAATTTTATCATATAAGATAAATGGTTTTAAAATCTATTTGTATTTGACAAAAGAAGTATCATAAAATACAATAAAAGATATTGGAAGTACAAATTTGTTTGGTCCCTTTTCGAAAGATGGCTCTGGATATTATGAATATTTAATAGTAACAGATGAAGTCGATAGTTTCAGAGAGGTTAGACATCTGTCAATAATATACAGTTTATGTGGCTTCGAGTTTCATAAGAAAATCTTGTTTTTAACTGTGCTAAATACGTGGGTGGTCCGAAAAGTTTCCGACCTAACACAGATACAAGACATTTTTTCTTAATTTTTTATTTCTCAACATAGTCTCCTTGCAATTCTACACACTTCTCCTAGCGATGCTTCCATCTCTTTAAGCCATCCAAATAGTACTCGGCGTTTTTCTCTGCAAAATGACTGTTCATGAAAGTAATTACCTCCTCATTTGATGAAAATCTCTGTCCTCCGAGTATAATTTTCACATGACGGAACAAAAAGAAGTCGCTTAGGGCTAGGTCTGGTGAGTAAGGCGGATGGTCAAGCAGCTGAAGCCGTAATTCGTGGATTTTCGCCATGGCAACCGCTGAGGTGTGAGACGGCGCGTTGTCTTGGTGAAACAGGATTTTCTTTTTCTGCAAATGTAGACGTTTTTCCGCAAGTTTTGCCTTCAGCTTGTCAAATAATGATGCGTAGTATGCTCCTGTAAGGTTTTACCTTTTTGAAGATAATCGATTAAAATAACTCCATGACTATCCCAAAAAACAGTCGCCATCACTTTCCCAGCCGACAAAACAGTTTTTGCTTTTTTTGGAGCCGGTTCTCCCTTTGCAGTCCACTGTTTTGACTGTATTTTTGTTTCGGGCGTATAATGGTGTATCCAAGTTTCATCTACAGTAATTAATCGGCGCCAAAACTCGGATTTATTGCGCCTAAACTGCGCCAATAGAGCGTTGGAAATGTTCATTCGAACACGTTTTTGGTCTAACGTGAGCAAACGCGACACCCAACGTGCGGACAGCATTCTCATGCCTAAATCTTTATCTAATATGTAACAAACACGTTCTTTGAACATGTTCATAACCTCTGCTATCTCACTTTAATTCGGCGGTCGTCTAGCACCATTTGGTGAACTTTGGCGATGTTATCGTCAGTGGTCGCAGTTTTTGGACGTCCCGAACGTTCATCGTCTCCCAAGCTGTCACGGCCACGTTTGAATTCAGCTGCCCAAAATTTCTCTGTGGTAAATGATGGTTCAGAGTCCCCACACACAGAGTTCAACTCATTTTTGATTTGCGTAGGCGTATTGCCTTTCAAAAACAAAAATTTAATGACAGCACGATACTCAATTTTGTCCATTTTCACAACAATACTCACATCGACTCACTCAAACGACTGTCAACTAACAACTGCGCATCCAAAATGGCTGAAACTTTGGTGAGCAACTGTCAATAGATGAACAACAAAATTCGCTAGCTTTTATTGACGAGTGATGCTATCTTCACGTTGAGATCGGAAACTTTTCAGACCACCCTCGTATGTCCAATTTTGTGTTAACTAGGCAGCATTTGCGGGAGGTTTTAGTTTTCTGTTTTAAGTGGAAGAAAAGTGCAGCTGAAGCGCATCGAATGCTTGTGAAAGTTTATGGTGACAATACTACGTTGAATACAAGCCTCGCTCTGGATAGCCAAACAAATTTGAAGACAAGAAGTTAGAGACGTTACTCTATGATGATCCAAGTCAAACACAAGAGGAGCTTGCAGAATCATTGGAAGTGACTCAACGAGCCATTTCTGTACTATTGAAATCCATGGGAATGATTTAAAAGCAAGGCGATTGAATATCTTATAAACTGAAACCCAGAGACATTGACAGGCGACTTTTCTGTTCCAAGCAGCTGATTCAAAGGCAACAAAGAAAGGGTATTTACATAGAATTATTACTGGGGATGAGAAATGGATATTCTATGATAACCCCAAAAAGAAAAAATATTGCGCTATGTCCGGTCAATCGTTGCCATCGACCTCAACATCAATACCAAAGCCGAATATTCATGGTTGGAAGATCATGTTATGCACCTGGTGGGACCAAAAAAGTGTTCTGTTTTATGAACTGCTACAACCTAGCGATACCATAACGGCCAATTGGTATAGGCTGCATATGAATCGTTTTAGCCGTGAATTACAAGAAAAACGGCCGGAATACAAGGAAAGACATGACACAGTTATTTTTCTGCATTGCAACGCTCGGCCTCATGTCGCAGAAGTCGTGAAAAATATTTGGAAACGCTCAAGTGGGATATTTTGCCGCACCCACCGTATTCTCCGGACATTGCTCCTTTTGATTACTGGTAGTTCCGAAGGATGCATGGTAGGTCATCGGTTCAATTCTTTCGCAGAAATCGAAAATTGACTCCTGACTTGGATTACCTCAAAAGACGAGACATTTTTTCGAGATGGAACTCGAAAATAGCCTGAGAGGTGAGAAAAAGTAGTAACTAGCGATAGACGATACTTTGATTGATCTTTTAATTCTTTTTATTTTGAAATAAATGCATTTTTGATCGCAAAAAAATTGTATTTTGTACTCCTAATAGAATTAATCCGAACAAAAATAACGAGTGCTACATTATGAGATAAAAATGATTTAGTATAATACTACGGGGATGAAATTATGCACAAAATTTCTATATCAAATAACAAGCTTTTTGCCATTTAAATCATTAGAATATTCCTAATAGACTAGGAGGAATTGAAAATTTCGTTTTAGGGGTTGGTTACCCCTCTGAAGGGGTGATTTTTAAAAAATCCCGAAACACATCATTTTCAGCTTTCTATTTTTGTAAAAAAATTATTTGCAATTATTTTCATAAAATTTGTAAAGTTTTAAATCAAAATATACGTTATAAAAACTGAATTTACGCCCATAAAAATTAGAGGTCGCAAAATTATGGGATTAAAATTATGTGCGAAATTTTCACATTTAATAGCAAGTTTTTTGCCGTCTAAATTGTTAAAATATTCTTATTTGTTTATAAGATATTTTCAAAAAACTATTTTTACCGCTTTTTTTAGGGATCATTTTAACCCTTTAAAAGTGGAAGTTAGCCGATAAGAAAAAACATATATCTCTTATTTTTTGATGTACTTTAACATATCCCAGAACTAAAGAAATCGATAGGTCTCGGTTAAGAACCTTTCTTTGTTAGGCGATCCTCAGTGCACCCAAGTTCATGTGAAAAATGTATTAACCGTAGCAACGAAAGATAACGTTCTCTGACAATTATGTTACCAAAAATATTGCTTTGTAAATATTTATTCGTATTCCAGTACTCTTGTACTGTTAATATTTTGTTACGTGACATTAATAATGATAAAGCAAAGAAGCAGTACATTTCGTCTACTGCCGTTTTTTTTTGGGTATTTATTAGGTTGGAAACTATGAAACGAGCGTGAAGCTGAACACAGACTGAACAAAAAACGCCCATTTCATAGTTTCCAACCTAATATGTTGTTATTACTCTTCTGAGTCCAATAGTAATTTGTTTCAGATACAGTATATTCTACGAGCTCTTGCGAAATGAACAGCTCAAAGTAATCTATAATTTTGTGGGATCTGCGTATTTTGTAAAACCCATCTGTAAGGGAAATTGATGAATTTGTGATGTAAAATTATTGGATGTCCATGATATGTTGCAATAGGTGTCCTGAGCTTCATCATCAATTAACTCCGTTTCTGACTCCGACATGCTGAGTATGTTTCTCCGTCTTCTTTTGCATAGATGGAAATTATTTTCATTTTCCTTAATTGAATCATTTTCTGAATCGGTCATTCCGTTTTGAAACAGAATACTTCTTTTATTTGTTGTATACAATCTTAAAGGGCTTAAACTATTCCTAAATAGAATTTTAAACAAAGCCTTACCTAAAGATAATTTTTAAAAAATTAAGAATCATACCTTGAGCCGATCTGTTCCTAATTCTTATAGAACACGATGTGTATTCGTAGAAAAATGAATATAATCTGACAGATTATGTGATGAATATAATCTGATAGATCCGTAAGATTCGATAGATATTTTGAATGCGGTTTTGATGCGACACCAAAGAGTAGGTATAATATGTAATTATTCTAATATATCAATAAAATCAATTCAAAATGTTTTGCCAATAACGAAAAATTTGCTATTGACCACAGATGGTACTTGTACACACATCATATGGATGCCAGATACATCCAGCGCTCGTGCTCACAGGTCGCCGAGTGGATGCCGGATATATCCAGAACTCGTACGTACAAGTCGTCGCGCGGATGCTAGATATATTCGACTCACGAAGCGAAAAGGTTAAGGAGGTCAAGCATGAGTCCTGGTGGAAATAGTGTTCGGAAACCAGTAACATGAGCGATACCGCTAAACTTTTCAAGGTTCTAGCAGATGCTCCGAAAGGTAAACTAAAATTTATGAGGAAAGAAGACGGGAGTTACACAAAAACCCCGGAGGAAACCATGCTCCTGCTGATGAAAACCAACTGTCCAGACTTCAGGAAAGAAGATGGGGATAAAAATCCCCGTCCTTCTGATGCACTGGAGGAAGAAGAGATTGGAAAATAGCGGGAACATAATAAAGTAGTTACGGCACGAAGGGTTAGGAAGGTAATATAGGGTGATTCATTATGAGGTTTGGTTTTTAATCTCAAATAAAAGGCGTAAAGTTGAATTCTATAGTAAAAATTTTATTGTGAGTCGAAAGAAGAATCTATGACATTTACTTTTTAAAGATTATCTCATTTAAATGTTGACCGCGAGTACGCCGTAAATGGTCCATCCTGAGGGTCCAATTTTGGACGACGCGTTCCAGCATAACGATCGGTATCTCGCGAATGACACGAATAATGTTGGCTTGCAAAGCGTCGATTGAAGCAGGCTTATCCGTGAAGATCAGAGACTTCGCGTAACCCTAAAGAAAATAATCTATAAGTGTGATATCACACGATCTAGGCAGCCAATTTACTGGTCCAAAACGTGAAATAAGGTTCTCACCAAAATGATTTCTCAATAAGTCCATTGTTTCTCTCGCTGTATGCGAAGTAGCGCCGTCTTATTGAAACCAAAATTCACTGATACCACGGGCTTCAATTTCAGGTAGCAAAAAATCCGTTATCATGATGCGATAGCGGCAGCCATTGACGCTTACGTTCTAATCGGACTCATTTTGAAAGAAATATGGACCAATGACCCCACCGGCCCATAAACCGCACTAAACTGTGCATTTCTGTGGCTTTAGTGGTAGCTGTTGAAGCTCTTCAGGTTGTTCATCAGTCCAAATACGACAATTCTGCTTATTGACGTATCCATTAAGTCAAAAATGCGCCTCGTTACTAAACAAAATTTCGCGATAAAACAGCGGATTTTCATTGAGCTGATTCAGAGCCCATTCACCAAAAATACGACGCAAACCTAAGTCGCCTGGCTTCAATTCTTGCACGAGTTGAAGTTTGCATACCTTAAAACCAAGATCTTTACGTAAAATTCGCCAAGTTGTTGCGTACGACAAACCAAGAGAACGACGCCGAATCGATTATTCACGATCTTCAGCCACACTCTCAGCTACAGCCGCTATATTCTCTTTACTACGTGCTGGATGTGGTCTAATCGGTCGAGTATCATCCAATAATGCATGCTGGGTTCCAAATTTGCAGATGGTATTGGCTATAGTGGTTTCGGTAGGTTGATGATAAACACCATAAGTTGCTCTAAGATCACGAAAAACATTTCTCACAGAATGCTGATTTTCGTAATACAGCTGAACAATTTGGATACGTTGTTGCAGTGTAAGTCTTTCCATGATGATTTGTCAAACAATACTAAATAAAAATTACATTACAGTTTTACAGGAGTCACGCGTGATCTGCAAAAAAAAAGCCTATTGAAAATCAAACCTTATAATGAATCACCCTTTACAAACCTTTGAGCCCTACAAGGCGCCGAACATAGACAAAATTATACCAGTGCTATTACAACAATGCCTCGAGGAAATTATTGGCCCACTAACTGGGCTGCTTAGGAGCTGCATAGTCCTAGGTTATACGCCTAAGCAGTGGCTGAAGACTAGAGTGATTTTTATCCCTAAACTAGAGAGGCACTACACGAAAGTGAAGAATATTAGACATACTAGCCTAACATCGTTTCTCCTAAGAACACTGGAGAAGGTGGTTGACGGATTTCTAAAGGAAGATCTTCTGGAACTCTGGCCACTTCACGAGGGAAAGCATGCATATCGTACAAAAAGGTCAGTAGAAACTGCACTGCGATCTGTTATGGACCTCATTGAAGACCAAATTGCAGGCAAGGGGGTATGCGTCAGAGCCTTCTTGGATGTGAAAGGGACGTTAAATCGCAACTCCAGACAAACTATCCGAAGTCACTTACTCTGTGAGTGCTCGGCTTTAATGGCCCACAAACGGAAATAGTTTGGGAGAGAATTCACCAGGCCGAAGGAGATCTGGAAATACAGCCTTAAATGGGTTCTGGGATATTGCTCAGCGACGAACATGTCCGAGAGCACCCTAAGGCAAGGATGGGAAGAGTGTACAAAGGCAAAAGCTAAGGGCACTACATTCTAGGGCTCCTCCGAGTTTTTGTATTCTATTTTATTCTATTCTAGTTGCGCATCTAATACATACATGCGTATTTTTGCTTCAGGCTTGTATATATATATTCATTTCTAGTTATATATTTATTTATCTTGTTACTTTGTATGCCTTTTGCTCTCCCCTCCTTCAATCTACCGCTTATACAGGGTGACAAATGGGAAGTTGCCTAAGGTATATGCATCTCTTTTCCTTCTACTGTATCGTATAAGGTTAAGCTTACGTAGGTACATTCTAGAATGTTGTCAGTTTTTATTGAGACGCCGTAACGTATACGTGTACTTTAAAATGAGTGACCTTACAAACGAAGAAAATGTGTATCCCATCGAGTGCTTTTATTCTTAAGGTAAAAACTATACTGAAGCGTATAGAGGTTTTCGTACTAAGTTTGGAAGTAAAAGAGTAGCCAGTTAAAATACTCTTAGAAGGTAAGAATGAAAAAAATTATATTTGACTTTATCGTATGACCGCATTTTTTAATAAAGTTTTCAGATTTTTTTTTACTTCTTTCTCAGAGTAATTGATAACTACATTAATTATTATACTCTTGTCGATCGTCGTCATGATTTTCCTGGTTCTTCATACGCGGTTACAACAGAAGATAAGGTTGCCGAGGTCGAAGAACATTTCAAGAATAATCCAACGGATTGAATAAGAAAAGCTGCAGCAGCTTTAGAACTGAATCGAGAGACACTAAAATTAATAATAACAAATTTCATTAAGTTACATCTTTACAAAATTTTTTCCTTTCGCTAAGAAACGTGGATTAGTCAGGAACTATTATTTTATGCAAGATGGTGCTACGCAATATAGAACTCAAAAGGTATTTAAAGCTATTTACGAAGTTTATGGTGAACGCGTCATCGGTTTAGGATATTCCAAGTTTGCACACGGAGGCCCCCTTATTCACCGGACTTAAACCCGTGTGATCTCTTCTTATGAGGCTACCTGAAAGATTATTGTAATGCGGAAAAATCCAAGTCCAAAGATGATTTGAGAGAAGCTATTTGAAAAGGAATTTCTAGTATTTCTTAATCTAAAATTATACAAGTTTTTCATAGTTTACAAAAACGGCTCGATTATTGTGCAAGTTCAGATGGGGATCACTTCGAAAATATTTACCATTAATAGTTATTCCCTAGCCAGATTTTGTCGTTTTTTTAAAAACATAACATGTGTCTGTTGAAAATGTTCGATTAAAGTGAAACCTATTTTAAATAGAAATGACTACACTTCACTGATTGAATATGTATTTTTATTACTTTTTTCCCTGCACACATCTCAAAATAATGTGATTACTTTAGGCAACTTCCCATTTGTCACCCTGTATATATATATATATATATATATATATATAAAATATATTGTTAATATTTAGTCATTCTTAATTTGAATAATAATACTAAATAAGTTATGTTGGAAAGAATGATATCAAAATAGTACAGACATCTGTTGATAATTATGTAAACTGAACTGCCGATGTCAAGTGTTACTTTTCAAAAAAGAAGTCAGTCATTATCCTGCAACCAACGTGTTTTACTTATAGGTTATGGGCCCAGACCCATTTAAGTTGTAAAAACAATTTAATTGTAGTATTGTTCGTGTTGTGTAAGCTAAAAATGAGTTTTAGTTGTCTCGCTAACGTGCCAAAGTTAAAAGATCGCGAGAACTTCGACGATTGGGCGTTTGTAGTTGAAAACTTGCTAATTTTGGAGGGCGCCGACAAGTACCTAAAGCAAGAAGTGACGGATGAATATGCAGCGGCGGCATATGCAAAGGCACGCGCAAAAATGATTTTGACGATTGATTCATCGCTCTTTGTGCACATAAAGCACATAACGACCGCGGAGGAATTGTGGACAAAACTACGTTCTTCGTTCGACGATTCAGGATTTTCTTGGAGAATTATGTTGCTTCGTCATCTGATTTCTATAAGGTTGGAAAACTGTGAAAATATGACGAATTATGTGACACAAATTGTTGAAACGTCTCAACGTTTAAGCGGAACAGGCTTCGCTATAAATGATGAATGGGTTGGCTTATTGTTACTTGTTGGATTACCAGAGCGATTTATGCCAACGATTATGGCTATAGAACATTCCGGGATTCAAATAACCGTAAATTTGATCAAGTCAAAATTACTTGATATGGAAGTGGCAGATAGAAGTGAATCGGGACGTAACTCAGCATTAGCAGCAAAATGGCATAGAAAATCGACAAAAGGAGGCAGCACTAGTAAACACGGCGGACAGACAACGAATACGTCAAAATCAATATCAAATGTCAACAACACGAAAACAATAACTTGTTATCATTGTAAGGAAATTGGTCATTACCGTAACCAGTGCCCACTTTTGAAGGAGAAAACAGAAAATAAGAAACATAGTAACGCTTTCAACATTGTTTTTCTCAGTGGTGGATTCAGTAAAAGCGACTTCTACATCGACTCGGGCGCAAGCATGCACATGACGCCGAATGAATGTTGGTTGAAAAATCCTAAATTCTCATCAAATTTATCAGAAATCATTGTCGCCCATAAGACAAAGGAGGCGCGAGCGCGAGCTGAAGGCCACTGACTTAACCAGCTACTGTAAACACACTCGTTGACAGATTCCGCTCAAACTTGGCATAGTCATTAAGGACAGTTGTACCAAGCTAGAAAAAAAATTTTACCTGCCTAAATTGCCCCGCCAGATTTAAATCGACAAGTCCCGGTACTTTTTTGACAGAATGTATAGTAGAAGATGAACTGACTTATGCAGAAGCTATCAGCGGTCCTGAGAAACAACAGTGGTTGCAAGCGATGGCGGAAGAGCTACAGTCATTCGACGACAACCAAGTGTGGGAGATTGTCGATGCTCCAGATAGTGCTAGTGTAGTGAAGCGCAAATGGGTCTTAAAAAGGTAAATTGATTATGATAATATAGTGAGACATCGTGCTAGACTGGTTGCAAAAGGCTTCACACAAAAGGCTGGTGTAGACTATCAGGAAATTTTTTCACCTGTGATTAGGCACTCAACCTTGCGGTTACTGTTTGCTTTGAGCGTGCAATTAGATATGGATATTAATCACCTAGATGTCACAACAGCCTTTCTTAAAGGTTATTTAAAAGAAAGCATCTTTATGCATTTGCCAGAAGCTTTTTCTGTTAAGGATTCTAATAAAGTTCTAAAAATAAAAAAGGCTGTTTATAGTTTGAAAAAATCATCCTTAGTACCAAAGAGTAGATGAAGCATTGTGCAATTTAGGATACAGTAGATGTAAACTTGAACCTTGTGTTTTTATAAAAAGTCATAATAACAATGAGAAAACTATTGTTGACATTTATATTGATGATTTCATAATTTTTTCAAATAATGAGATAAAAACCAAGTCCCTGATAGAAGCACCGAATCAAAAATTTAAGATAAAAAGTTTGGGTCAAGTTAAACAGTATTTGGGCATGAAAATTAATATTAAACAGTATTTGGGCATGAAAATTAATATAAATAATGTTATTACAATAGATCAGGAGAATCATATTGAACAGTTAGCAAATAAGTTTAATATGACTGATTGTAATTTAGCAAACACACTCATAGAATGTAAATTGAATATCGAGATATCTAACATGTGTGATAATAACTTACTTTTTCATAGACTAATAGGTAGCTTGATGTATTTAGCGGTATTGACACGACCAGATATTGCATACGCAGTAAGTTATCTAAGTCAATTTAATAATTGTTAGTCACAGTTGCATTGGAATTATGCCAAGAGAGTTTTAAAGTATTTG
This sequence comes from Chalcis sispes, assembly GCA_949987625.1. Classification (NCBI taxonomy): domain Eukaryota; kingdom Metazoa; phylum Arthropoda; class Insecta; order Hymenoptera; family Chalcididae; genus Chalcis; species Chalcis sispes. Next base: position 37,413,432 of record OX465096.1, on the reverse strand, counting down.
TTGGAAATAAAAAATTATTGCTTAAGATATTCCAAGGAAGGAGCAGAACTGGTTGGTTTTGTGGACGCAGATTGGGCCAGTGATGCCATTTATAGATGTTCATATACAGGATTTTGTTTCATGAAATCTGAATCTGCTATTTCTTGGAAAAGAGAAAAGCAAAGAACTGCAGCTCTCAGTAGTTGTGAGGCAGAGTACGTGGCTTTGTCAGAAGCATGTAGAGAAGCTTTATATTTACAGAATGTAGAATGTGAATTGATAGGCTATTGCAATAAGATTGTTCTATATAATGATAATCAGAGTGCATTGAAGACAGCAAGCAACCATTATTCTCATAAGCGTTCCAAACATATTGATATTCGATATAATTTTATCAGAGATGTAATTAACAACAATAAGGTTCAGACAAAGTACCTGCCAACTTCTAGTATGCCTGCGGATCTGTAAACCATAGAATTGTCAGTAATAAAACACTATGAGATTATGCAAATACTTGGTATTCTTCAAAAGTAAATTGACTATTATTTATAATGTATAGAGTAAAAGATATTTAGTTTATTTGTTATTTTAATATAGTAGGGGTGTTGGAAAGAATGATATCAAAATAGTAGATAGAGAAATCTGTTGATAATTATGTAAACTGAACTGTCGATGTCAAGTGTTACTTTTCAAAATAAAAGTCAGTCGTTATCCTGCAACCAACGTGTTTTACTTGTAAGGTAATTTTTTGTTAGGAGGGTCTTTGATAGGAGGGTCCTTCGATAAAAAAAGGCCGTCCTGGACGGCTTGCCATAGGCCGTCCAAAGATGACAACCTAAGGAGCTGAATAGAAGAGGAGGAAAGAAAAAACCACACTAAGGACGGCGCCTTGCTGCCCAAGGCCTGGCCCCACTTCGACATCATGCCCGAACGCATTGCCGAAGTGGGTACAACAACCAGGCTAGGTCAAGAGGTTTTAGTGGGTAGGGCAAAGCTTGCGAGTCCCACACATCGGGGAGGCACGGAGCTTCCCTAACGGCCCGTAAAAAGGATTTCCCCTCCTCCATAAAAAAAAAAAAAAAAAGTTACTTATATATATATGAATAACAAAAAGAAGTCCTAAGAGTATTCTTAAAATAATACTCAAAATTGAAGGTATATACAAATTAAAATTAATAAGGATCGAAAATATAAATTGAGATAATTGAAAATTAATGAATAACGTGAATCGCAATTGATGATAAACTCAAATTATATAAATGATAAAATTTTATGTATAATAGATTTCATTTCTGTTTAAATTAATAGAATTATTAACAATAAATTATTCTTATTTATAAAACATAACCTTAAAATATATTCTTCTATTTTAACTACTATTATACACTAAAATTTTTTATATATTTTATATTTCGAAACATCATATATTTTTGTTAAATTAAAATTCATTGTAAAAGAAATTAATTATAGTTTATTATATTAAAATACGTAAAAATATTAGAAAGACGTTAAATTGTTTTAAGATTTAACAATTTACAGAAATTAGTTAAATAAATTTGAATTTAAAAGAAAAAAAGGAAAAAATGCATGCATGTATCCTTAGTCCTTCTATGCGCTCGTTGTTTAGGCTATGTACGAGGGCGGTAAAACAAATTTCAGACTGCTTGATAGGTTAGTTTGTATTTGGCAGCCATTCGAGTAAGACGTGTTTCGTGATTTTCGCTAAGATGGATAAAGAGCAGTATCGTTCGGTAATTTGCTTTTTGTTTTTGAATAGAAAAAAATGCGAGGAGATAAAAGCAAAGTTGGATGCTGTTTATGGGGACACTTCGCCATCTATGACCACAGTTAGATATTGGTTCAACGAATTTAAACGTGGGCGAACATCTGTTTTTGATGACGAGCTACCAGGACGCCCGGCAGACGTGGTTACCGAGGAAATCATTTAAAAAGTCTACGACATGATTCTCGCTGATCGACGAACGAAAGTGCGCGAAGTAGCAGAAGTACGGTCGACCGTACGTGTGTCGACCGGAACGGCAAATAATATTTTACATGATAAGTTGGCAATGAAAAAATTGTCAGCCCGATGGGTGCCGCAATTGCTCACGGTGGACAACAAGCGGATGTGGCTGTTAACTTCAAAGCAGTGTTTGGAGCAATTAAAGCGCGATCCGAAGGAGTTTTTGCGTCGAGTTGTCACCGTTGATGAAACCTGGATTCATCATTACACACCAGAAACTAAGCAACAATCAAAACAATGGATTTCTCCCGGTGAATCTGCTTCAAAGAAGGCGAAGACGGTCCCATCGGCCGGAAAGGTCATGGCGACGATTTTTTGGGATGCGAACGGCGTCATCCTCGTGGATTTTTCAGAAAAAGCAAGAAAGATTACTGGACAATACTACAGTGAGTTATTGGACCGCTTCGACAAAAAATTGAAGGAGACATGGCCGCATTTGGCGAAAAAGAAGGTGCTGTTTCACCATGATAACGCACCAGCACATTCATCTGGAGTTGTCGCTGCCAAACTGCATGAATTGCGTTATGAATTGCTGCCGCACCTCTCGTATTCACCCGATCTGGCCCCCTGCGACTTTTTCTTGTTCCCTAACATGAAGAAATGGCTCGCGGGAAAAAAATTTAGCTCAAACAAGAAAGTCATCGCCGAGACAGAGGCGTATTTTGGAGAGTTCGACAAATCCTATTTCTTGGAGGGCTTAAAAAAATGGCATGAACGTTGGGAGAAGTGTATCTTTCTAAAAGGAGATTATGTTAAAAAATAAAAAAAAATTTTTTGAAAAAATTGTGTCTTCATTTCTAACACGGGTACTTATTGAACCGCCCTCGTAGTGAACAGGTGCACATCTATTTTCAGGCTGTGGAGAGGAAGTAGGGATAATTCGCCATCGTAAAACTTTAGGTACGAAGAGACAGGAAAGAAAAGCAGAAAATATTTTTTGATTTTCGTTTGAGGATGTATCACTACCGAATACACTCAGAAAAAATCCCATGGCTTTGTAAAAACCCTTAGTTTGGTTGGCACACCTTTCTTGGCACGCTTGCACTCACTCTACAAAGCAAACTTAACATGTCAAACCCTATAAGGAAACTGTATTGCTTGGAATTTGTTTTTACATTGCTCTTTAAATGACTATATGCTTGCACGTATCTTAAAAAAGCATGCCAGATTAATCCCTAACCTATTTGGTAATAAATCATTTATTCTCGTATTTATTGTGATTATTGTCGAATATCTTAGCTTTGTCATCTATAGTATCTAGCTAATGAAATTTTCTAATCAAGCGTCGTTGCCTTTTAATTTATTTTGATATTATTTTCCGAATACACATTGTTTTCGTCTCTATCTTTCGTTACCTTGCTTCAGTATTAAATTGAGTTATTTTTGGCTTTTTAATTTTTTCAGTACCAGTATTTTCTTTAGAAGTTGCTTACTAGTATTATCCTGGCTTGTTTTGCTTTGACTTCCATCTAACTAAAATCTAGGCTTTCTCATAGTTTTAAATTCGGCACGTAATCTTGATAATTTAGATTTTTTTTTCTTTTTTTTCTGCCACGCCAAGACTAAATTCATCGTTCGTTTTACGTTGTTGAGTTTCTACAGTCGTTTTTTGAAACTTTGAGCTTAAACGAGCGTCCCCGTAATTTATTTATTTAATTTTTAAGGGTGTACCTGATAGTTTATAATGACGTCATATAATACGAGGATCCTAAACGCTAACTTCATTACGATTATAGAAGAGAAACGAAAAACGTTGCAAAAGACGTTTGCGGCACTTACCGCAGAGCAACTTAAAAATTAAATCTCCCAGACGAAGATCATCACAACGCATACCCAAGAAAAGTTATTGAACCGTTTGATCAGTTATGATCTAAGGAGACTAAATCGCAATCAAACCGCGAGCTGGGACTACGAAGTCGATTCAGACGCCAAGCGTAAAGACACCCGAATATTGATGGAACTGGATAAGCCATTCCTGGACAATTCGGTCGTCGAAGAAGAACATAAAGCACCAGCTAATAACAAGATGATGCCAAATGCGGATACCCTGAACTTTACAGTATCAAATATACATCATTGGCCAATCAAAAAGAAAAACGTACCATCTAGTACACTAATGGTACCAACGTTAGCGGAAGTCAATCAAGCGGTCGCTTTTTTTTCTTGGATCTTGATTTATTCAAAGGTAGAAAATACATTTTTTGTAAATGTAAAAATCTTACCTATCATGGCTGATTATACGCTACAGGCAATTCTTACTATGATTTAAATTCTTGGCAAGTGTCAAGATAATTATCAAGCAGCAGATAGGCGTTATGCCAAAGAATATCCTAATTTTCACCACCCAGATAGAAAAATAATTAAGCATTTAATGACGAGAGCTGAAGAAGGCTCCACTATCTGAAAAAGGCATGAAACTGAAAGTAAAAATCATATTATACTAGGTGTAGCAGCTCTTGTTGCTGAAAATCCCCACATGTCTACGCAACAAGTTGAGCAGCGGCATAATGTTGCCAAGTCTACAGTGAATCGCGTATTAAGGGGTTTAAAGTTTCATTCCTATGATATTCACCTCACTCGAGCACTAGAGATGAGAGATTAAACACGACGTTTGAATTTTTGTAGATAAGCAGATAATATAATATAATATGCGACGAAACCCTTCTTATTTTGACAGTTTTATTTATAGACAAGGTATTAACTTTGACAATATTTATTATTATCCTCATTGGCAGCGAGATCATTGTATCCAGAGGCGGTGGTCTCGAACTCTCCAATTTTATTGAAACTTTGATATTTTGTAGAGCATCGAAAAATAAGAGATGTGTATATCTTTTTATCTGCTAATATTTACTTTAAGGGAGTGGAAACCACACCTAAAGTCAATAAAAATGCTTAATGAAATCGAGTTTCTTCGTTTACAGGTTCAGAAGCTTGGATTTGCTTGGTTCAAAACCAAGGCTTTTGACCAGTTTGCAATTTTGGACGTGTTGTTCAAAAGGTTGAAAACTAAATGGGGGGAGGGGGGTTGAAAGGTTAAAAGCGTGTGCTTAAAATTTTGGAAAGAGTAAGATCTGTCTGTGATTTAGGATGTGTTGAGTTAGGGGCTTAAGAGCTTGTGTTTAAAATTTAGATGAACTCAGGCCTTCGGCTTGTTTGCGATTTAGGATTTGTTGAGTAAGGAAGTTAAGAGCTAGTGTATCAATTTTTCAAAAGAGTCAAGCCTCCGGCCTGTATCTTACTTTTTATTGAATTTTTGAGATAAATGTTTTTGTTTTTGTTTCTGTTAAAATATAAAAGACTAAATTTAAGTCGAATGATTGTATAAAAATAGTGGCAATGTAGTACAATAAATCTACTGACATTGCAACGTATGTATTAGGTAATGAACCGGTGAAATAGCGGAAGTAGCTAAGTCGAAAATGTATGTACATAATATAAGAAGCTGAGAAATACCGGGCAAAAAGTCGTAAATCGTCAATCGTCGAAGCAAGCATGGAATCGCTACACGTAATTTAATTGTCACACGATTTATCTAATAAAGATTTCTCAAATTAAGTATCAAGGAACATTTTATTTCTCAACATGATAGTAGAGCGTGGTTACAAAATAATAATAATAATAATAATAATAATAATAATAATAATAATAATAATAATAATAATAATAATAATAATAATAATAATAATAATAATAATAATAATAATAATAATAATAATAATAATAATAATAATAATAATAATAATAATAATAATAGTGAAACATCAGTAAGCAAATAGGAAAACTTACTGAGTACAACTGGGGTACCAAATAAAGTTTAAAATATTTTAAGTTAGCTATAACGAAAGCTACTGAAAATATTAATGAGTCTTAAAGAAAAGTACTGAAATATACACTTAGTTCTAAAGGAAGAGTTAATAAAATTTCTCAGTATATTAATATTACAGCAAGTGCTTAAGTTTATACCCATCGATGAATTAAGAAAAATGTGTAAGAAAATTGAAGGAAACGAACAAGTTTACACAGCAACAAAAAAGAATTAATTGAAATAATGTTTACATATAAAGAGGAAGCAGTTTATGAAATTTTAAAACTAGACGACTTAAGAAAGGCAGCAAAGAAAATAATAAAAGAGAATCTAGAAAATAAAGAAATAAAAGATGCTCAAGAAGAATGCTTAAAAGAAGAAAAAAAAAAATAAACGAGAAATAAAGTTAACAGTAGAATTTAAAAAAATGGAAAGCAACGATGAAGGTAAAATTCAAGTAATTGATGGTAGAAATCATAGTACCAGGTGAACAAGTATGGAATGCGGATTTTAAAAGAGAAAATAACACGTTAAATTTGGTGGAATAATAAAGTGTTTTATTCAAAGTATGTTCCATCGCTTTTTAAACATTTTTCCCATCTTTCGGGCAATTTGTGAATACCACGCCCGTAGAAATCTTCCCCTTTTGCCGCGAACCATTCATCGAGCCATTTTTTGACATCTTGATAGGAATCAAAGCGCTGCTCAGTAAGTACGTGACCCATCAATGCAAACAAGTGGTAACCAGAAGGAGCCAAATCTAGTGAGTAAGCCGCATAAGGCAGAACTTCCCAGTTGAGTGCTTCCAATGTGTCGAGAACCAGTTTTGCCGTATGCAATGGAGCATTGTCGTGGAGAAAAATTAATTAGTGTTGCCTCTTTCGGTATTCTGGCCTTTTTTCAAGCAGCAAACGGTTTAAATCGGTTAATTGTTGTTGGCAACGTGTAGTATTAACCGTTTTCCCAGGTTTCAATAGCTCATAATATACCACGCCCCTCTGGTCCCACCAAACACAGAGCATCATCTTTCTGCACAAAACGATTTCGTCTTGCGGTCGATGTGGATGGTGCTCTTGTGTCTACCCATGATTTCTTGAGTTTGGGATTTTCAAAATAAATCCACTTTTCATCGCCTGTTACTATTCGATGCAAAAACGACTTGCTTTTGTACCGAGCGAGCAAAATTTCACATGTGATTTTGCGATTTTCCAGTTACCTGTCATTCAACTCATGTGGTACTCATCTACCGCTCTTCTGGATTTTCCCTATCGCTCTTAGGCGACTGGAAACAGCTTGTTGGAAAACTCCTAATTGCTGTGCGAGTTGTTTTTGTGTTTGCGAATCATCTTCGTCCAACAATGCTTGCAAACCCATATCTTCACCTTTTTTGAAACGCGGAAACCATCGTTCACACGTATCTTGCCATGGAGCATGTTCACCATAAGCTTCTCGTAGTAACCGAAAGGATTCAGCAGCAGTTTTCTTCAAATGAAAACAAAAAATTAATGCTGTCCGCGAATGCTTTTTGTTCGGTAAATTTTGACATATTAAACACAATAATACAACACGATGCACACACTTTTTCAGTTTATCACTAATGCGCGTCTGAACTTGTTGATGACACAACAAAATGGCGCAGTATCAAATCATAACAGCTTAAACTGCATTGGTATACTATTTGTTGTCTAAAATCCGCATTTCATACTTGTACACCTGGTATATGGAAAAAGAGAACGTTACTATTTTTAAAATGGAAAAAATGTAACGCGTCAGCAATTGGAGAAAAATTGAGTAATGAAGATATAACAAATTGAGAAGAAAAAGATTTTAAAGCAATGACGACAAAAATAAATTTCATAGATGTTCGGGCCAATTTTTAAATCCATCGCTTTCATTATGTGCAAAGTTTAAGAAAAGCCATTGTTGTACATGCAATCTACAATATCCACAGCTATATCCAACACAGTTTTACCACTAGAAGTAGATTTTGGGTCCAATGCCCGCACAGTTGAATTTAAACTTTCATTACAGTTTTGAGTATAACCGCCGATGCATCGAGTAAGAAGAACGTCTTTGGTCAATTCTTCGTAGACTGGCTTGATAGCTTTATAAACTTCAATTAAAAGAGCTGGCTTATGTTTATACTCAGTCAAACTATTCGTAGCTTTAGCATTTTGCCATGAGCACCATTCGATCCGGTCATTAGAGGCTCCCTGCCTACCTGCCAGCCTTGCACTATTCTTTTAAAAATAAGTACTTAGAGATATTTGCCGGCCATAATCTTTTGGTATATCATTTTTGAGGTTCTAAGGGAATATTTAAAACAAAAACAAAAAAAAAAAACAATTTTTTGAAAATCCTAGAGTGGCCTAAGGCCTTAAAAAAACTAAAATTTTGTACTTCCTTTAGAATAAAATAGTAAGAATAATGATTTTTAGCACTTGAATTTGACTATTATACTCGATATAAATTAATTTTATTAAGATTAATTTTCATGTTTAAATAATAAAATGATCAATAGGAATTATTTTAAAATTATACAATATTGAATTTATAAAAAAAAGTATCAGCAAAATCAAGAATATTTAAAACAAAGTTAAGAAGTACTCACTCGCTCTCAACTTCAGCCACTGTGCACTTATATTGAGCAGTAGAAAATAAACAAATGTCAGCAAATTGTCTAACTGACACTTTGATCTTCTTAACTGTACGATTGCTATTGTTAGCTATATGAACATTCACGGCAATGTTTTCACCATGATGATAAAGTTCCTTATCAAGCGAAGCTTCAAGATGAAGTTTACTTGGTGACATCATAAAATATTTGCTAACTTCGGTCGAGGGTTGTTCACCTTGTTTTGAAGGAGCATACATGATTTTGCGAATAGCTAATCTTACACTTTTACGTTTATGAAGCTGATCATCTTGTGTATCACCTATAAAGGCTTTTAATTCATAGTCAACACCACAAGGTTTACCAGTATCACCAGGAGCTGGTTGTAACGTTACTGAAGCTGGACAATGAGGTGGTAGTTCAAAATAAAATGGGTAAGCATTGCTGCCTAGCTTTCTTATTAAGCGCTCTTGTAATCTCGTAAGTTCCCGCTGCGTACCTACTGGCACAGGATAAATTTGTTTAGCAGCAAGGTATAAATCTTTTTTAAAAGTAAGACCTAATACATCAAGATCTTCTCGGCCATACTTAAAAGCTGCTAATACATGACCAAATACTTTTCTATCTTTGACATAATCAGGGTCTATTAGTACCACTCCATCTGTATAAAAATCAAGAGATTGAAAATTAATTAAAAATGATATTCGCAAAATTATTAACATTTTTAACTTAATTTTTTTTTCTTTGAATATATCGATTAAAATAAAATACATATGATTTCAAAAATTTCTTTTAATGCATATTGAAGCTATATATAATACAATACAACAAGAATAGCATCGAAGACCCTAAAACTCATCTTTTTTTCTTTAACCTATACTAAAAATAAAAATCAATAAACTAATCAAAAGCAAATCGGGCTTGTGAAATGAGGATCTTATTATATACAAAATAACATAAATTTTTTTAGCAAAAAATATTGGTATCCTCAGCATCACCAGCAAGCTTTTTCATAAAATAAGTCACCCCGATTTCATTCTATCTTTGGTCGAATATTCAAAAACGCCAAAATGCATCATGATATTATCTTATCAAGAATAGATGTACAAATTTTCATATATTCAACTGACATCGATTTTAAGAAGTAAACATTGTATAGAAATTCTCCCTTAATTTTTTTTTACCCTGTACAATATTGAATTTTAAAAAATGCAAAACCATTTGATTTCTTACTACAAAAAGGTTTGTTTGCCAAATAGCATATTCTAAATCCAAGAAATTGTCAGAAATGCATATCCGATCAAAATAGAGAAAAGTTTTTACTTTTTAGCATTATTCTCTCAAATATAAAAAAAAAAGATATGTGTATGAAGAAAAAAAAATAAATTGAATTGACGTGTTTTGCTAATTTTCAAAATAAACAATAATTTTTTAAATAAAAAATAACTTTATGTTTTAATTTGTGGGGTCCAAATAAATCAAAAGAGAAGGCTATTATCTAAGAAGACGTTCTTTTGAACAATTTGAACTACTTTGTAAACAATTCATTGAAAGTGTACATGATAAAAATTTCCTATTGTGCCAAATTTTAAATTATTAGATTATGCCGTTCTATAAAATTTCTGAGATAAAACAGGTATCTCACGAGGGTACTCTTGAGTAAATGAGATTTACTCTCTACCAGAAAAGAAAAATAATAAAATATAATTTAATTTGTTGTAAGTAATGCCGTACAAAAATAGTTTCTAGCAAGTTAGCCGCGCGACGAATCTAAATTTATTGTTACTCGTCACCGCGGCGAAAGCTACAAAAGAAATAACCATGCAGCTAAATAATGAGATCCGCGGGAACTCGCAAGCACTAGTAAAATTATGGATCGAAACGCTGACGCAACAAAATGGAAGCAAATACAGGAACAAATCGCGCGGCTAGATATGACTAGAGCAACGGCACTCGCCACGCAGGTAAGACGTCAGGTGCACACACATCTGTGACTGATTCATTCGGCAGCAGCAGAAGACAACGAAATAAACGCCGTAGTGCAATGACAATCGAAGTACCACTAGTACGAAGTAAGACTATTTTGGGAAAAAGGCTCGCTAAATTCGCACATGGCACACTCTTACAGATGAAACGGAACATGCCACTTGTATGCTTCTTCCGTATGTTGTGTTTTTTTTTAAATTTTTTTTTAAATTTATTCAATTTTTTTTTTTTTTCCATAGTTAAGGCGTACAAGTGCTGCTACTCGTATGTATAGCATGGCTCAAGCAATCTGCCGCCGCGTTAAAGTACGCGTGACGTCACGCGATAAGCTACTTCAATATAATATATCTTCTCCAGGAAGCGCGGAGTGCTGGTGGAAGTGTCATTGCGGCGGAGTGATCTGAACGACTCTCTTTGATGCACAGCGGGAAAAAAGTCAGAATTACTGTTCAAATATCACTGCAGGACTCAATTATGATAAGATCTTAAAATTTTTTTTGTACATCACTATACAACGGTACAGAATTGAATACTCAGAGCCAATTATTGAAAAAAATGTTTTAACCACTTACGCTATAGAGACGTGTCACGCACGTCAAGATGCTTTTGTTCCAAAGCCGCCAGCGACGGATCCATGTCCGGAATTTTAGACGAAAATTCTTGTAGTTTGCGATAGATCTTATTATAACGCTGAAGAATTGAATACTGCTCGCAAACGTGGTGCGGTGTCAATGTAACGATTTGCCGCATGTATCTTGTAGAGCGCGGCACAGCAACCGAAAGTTAAATCATAGTGCAAGTAGTTAAATTAATAGTATTCAATAAAATTTGGAAAAATATAACAAAACAAACCTAAACCCATAAATTCTAAACTCATACACCCCAAATTCATAAACCAATACATCCTAAACCCATAAACCTATACCCTATATATATACCCTATATATATAATGCTAAACCCTTACACCCTAAATTCGAAAAGGCTAATCCCATCAACTCCTGACTTATAAGTCCTAAATCCATAAACTCAATATCCATAAACTCTAAGCTCTAACCTCTAAGCGGAAAACCAATACACTCTACACCCACAAACCTATAAATCCTAAACTCAAATTTCCTAATGTGATTCAACAAAATATCATGCATTATTTAGCACGCAACAAAGATCTTAACGTGCTATTCATGCGATATTTGCAGAAAAATTACGATCAGATGGATTCATATAAAAATTCAAATAAAAACTGAAGTCTGTCATGAGTAACAAATATATTTTAACAATACTACAAGATAGGTAGCTTAATAGTTATTTTATTGTAGATGTTATTAAATATATTTATAAACGAGTCAAACAACAAAATACCGATTATTCGACTGCTTTCAATACAACAAAAAGAAGAAGACTAAAGTCAATCGAAGAACACTAAATAAAAACAAAACTTTGTCTGAAGTAAATGTGATCAAAGAAGTATGAAGAATCTGAAACTAGGCAATATTGAAAAAAGTTTATTCGAAATTTATGCTGACATGAATTTCACCATGGTTAATCAGAAGGTACGCCAGGCATTAACTAAGACTCCATGAGCTGCTACCTGTTACATATATGGAGCTTAACAAAGTGAAATAAATACTATTAAAATTGTCAAAGTTAAGCCAAAAAAGTGTATGCTAACTATAATATAATTCTAGATTCTCGTTATAACATGCTAGGATTTGACTAATAGGTTGCATTCTTCACATGGCCTACCGCTTAGATTTTACAAACACTTTTGCAAGAACTGCAATACAAGAAAATTTAATGAAAAAAGCTAAAGACCGAATAACTAATTATTTAGGTAGCAATTGGGCTTAGCAAAGAAAGCGCGTACAAATGCGAGTATCTATAAGATTCGTGTTGTTTGAGCGATATGGAGAGTTTTTGTGAGACCAAGTATTCTACTTATAGCCCATGTATGTTATAGTAAAAAAAGATATAGCATCAAGCTGTTGAGAACGCAACATCTATCTTTCTTCGGCTTTCTCCATTCCTTAGGCGGTTGATAAAAATAAGTATCGTTAATAGCGTACATTTTTATTGAATTTACACGTGATACATTTAGCAGTGAAAAAAAAATTAAAGAAATAGAAAGAACAAAAAAATTATGTGCAAAATTTTAAAACGACAACGAGGACAATGTTACATAGGTTTATGGATTTATGAGTTTAGGGTTTACGGATTTACAGATTTAGAATTCAGAGTTCCCGGGTTTAGGGGTTTAGGGTTTATGGATGTAGGTTTATAGGTTTAGAGTTAATAGGTTTGGAGTTTATTGGATTAGGGTACATGGATTTAACGTTTATAGGTTTATGGGTTGGTTTGGGGTTTATAAGTTTGAGAAGTGCGGGATAGCTCTGGGAAAGTGCACAAATATGGCGCGATATTTTCTTGCATCACAACTTCTAAAAATTTCAAAACAACACTACCTCTAAAAACTTCCAGACACAGACATTACCACTTTAAGTTTTTCTAAGACAAACGCTTAACTTCCAAGGATTTCAACCTTTCGACTTGCACAACCTTTTTTAAAGTAAACAGTCAAATATTAACGAGCCAAGAAGCCCTGCACCCTTGACTGCATTCCAGTAAAAATAAAAATGATAACGCAACAAAGAATAGAATAAAGAGTACTATTATCTTTTTACCTTTTCTTACGCTTGGTAGGCCCTTTACAAGGGCGGCATTAGATACTAGTTTATTATTTTTCTTTTTTCTTCAACTGATTCTTTTACTTTAATTTAGTGTCGAACAACACATCTTTCATTATCGTAAATAATTTTCTCGGCCATCGTGCGCTGATAAGCTTAAGTATTTAAGTGCTAAAAAGTTAAATTCACAGTCTAAGTTACAAAGATTCTATTTGCAAAATAATAACAATCTTAAAAATTTGTAGTTTGTGGTTTGAAATTTGTTTAAAATATTTAAAATTTGAAGATCAGATTTCTCCTGTGAAGGGTGTATAATAGTAATTAAAATGGATGATTTTATAGGAAAGACTATGATTTCCATACATTTTTTGGGTAGCTAAAATCGAATTTGGCCTGTTTGACCTAAACAGGTCAGGATCAAGGTAAAATGAAGGTCAAATCTTAAAAATTAAATTGGCGTTTTTGGCGTTCTTTCAACTCTAACAAGTCAAGTTCAAGGTCATTTAGAAGTCATACTATGACTAATAAACGCCACATGAATTTAAGCCTAATATGCTGAACCTAATGAACCTAGAGTCTAGAATTCTAAACTTAGAAACTACAAGTTTACAATCCTAAGCCCACAAACCCAAGTCCACAACTTTCAGACTAGAAACTATAAGCTTACAACCCAATCTAATAACTCAAGCTCACAAATCAAGCTCATAACCCAAGCCTACGAACCTCAAATTCACTGTTTTAAGCCTATACACTTGAAGTCAAAATTTACATACCTCTAGATCATAAGAACTCCAAACCTACACACCATACTCACACACACAGCCTACTAGCCTCAAGCCTACATCTACAATTTTAAACCTGTAAATTTTAAACCTATAACCACAAATTTACAAACTCACAAACCTTACCAGCTTGGATTTAGTGTAGGGTTTTAGATTTGGTAATTAACTTGTAAGCTTCGGTACCTGAATTGTAAGTTTAGGATTTATATTTTTATAATTGTTGGGATTATTTATAAACTTTATTTTGATAATGAAAATGCAACTTTATTTAAAAAAAAACGTTTACAAATGAATCATTCGAAGTATTACCCATCGCAAGCTACAACTTTTTCTCATCCTTCTGGCAGAGCTCGAATACCGTTACGGTAAAAGTGTTCGTCCTTTGAAGCTACCCACGAATCAAGCTAATTTTTGATATTTTCATATAAACTGAATTGCCGATTAGCACCATGTGCCATCGAACGGAACAAGTGATAATCGGACAACTCAATACTTGGGGAATGTGGCGGGTAGGGTAATACTTTCTATTTGAGCGTTTACAAGTAGGTTTTAACGGACCGGCAACGTGAGGCCGAGCGTTTTCATGCAGTAGAATCACTATTTTTTGCCTGTGCTCGTATTGTGACCGTTTTCGCGTAGTGTTTAACTCAATCGTATCAATCGAATTCGATTCCGTTGTCCAGTGATAGTTTCGTTTGGTTTCAACAGCTCATAATAAATAACGTCGTCCAGATCCCACCGAATACGCAGCATAACCTTCGCAGCATGAATATTGGGCCGAGACGACGACGACGTAGAAACATGACCGGGTCAGTCCCCATGATTTTATTCTATAAGTTTCTGTAATAAATCTATTTTTCATCACCTGTCACGACGCAATGAAGAAGACCCTTCCTTTTTTGCCGCTGGTGAAGTTGTGTATAGGCGAGAAAAAGATGCTCAACGTCCTTTGGCTTCTAATCATAAGAAACCTAAGTTTCCTGCTTTTGAATCATTCCCAACGCATGCAATCGCTTGAAAATGGCTTGGCGGGTAACTCCTAATACTAAAGCAAGCTAATTTTCCGCTTGGCAGGGATCCTCGTGGAGCAATGCCTCCAATTCAGCGTCGCCGAAGATTTTTGACCTTCCTTCATGGCGCACGGTCGTCAATATCGAAATCACCATCTTTGAAGCAACGGAATCAATCATGGCACGTTGTTTCACTAAGAGCAGCATCTCCGTAAACGTTTTGGAGCTCCCGATGTGCTTCAGCCACCGTTTTCTTTGAATGAAAGAAGAAAAGCAACACTTTCCGCAAATGAAAATTATTTGGTACAAAATGAAACATTTTTACACAATCAAAAATATATGATGCCAAAACAAAATCACTAATGCGTCAAAGCGATTCGTTTACCATATGCCTAAGCATGCTTTATAACGTTCTGGATCTCGAGATCGACAATCACTTACTGCTGAAGCTATCTATTGACAAACAGTGGAGACTCAGTTGCGTACCTAATACATTTAATGTGAATTTGTTGTTAGCGTTACCCAGGAACGATGGCGAGGACGTAGCAAGTTTCGTTCTCTATGGGGTGCTTAATTAGCGAGAGTTTCCTTGCTTCTAACGTTAGGGGATGCTTAATTAGCGTGAGTTCCCTTGCTTCTAACGTTAAGGGATGCTTAATTAGCGTGAGTCCCTTTGCCTTTCACGCTTTGCTAAACCTATGAACCTGGAGTTTAAAATTACAATCTTCAAAACCTCAAGCCTACGCAACCCAAGCCCACAAATCTCCAGTCAACAACATTAAGCCTATGAAGCAGACCACCAACCTCAAGGTGACAATTTCAAGTCTATATACCTCGAAACTTACGATGCCTAAAAGGTTTGCTATTTTAAGCTTATGATTTTGGGTTTATAGGGTATATTTAATTTTTCCATTTAAGGTTTTTGGGCTTAGAATGTGTGGGTTTGGGTTTGATAAGTTCAAAATAGTATACTTGAGGTTTATTTGTTATGGGTTATGGGCTTAAGATGAATAATGAGGCATTAGCTATAGATTTGATCTATTTATTATGGTTGCACCAACTTTAGTTTATAAATGCAAAAATTGACGAATGGAAATAACTATTTTATTATAAAACTATTGTGGCCACAACAGTTTAAGTAGGTTTCAATAAATTATTTGTAATTTTAGAAGTTATTAGTATTAACGATCATTTATTTACTGAAAAATCACCTTAAAAAATATATATTCTACTGTAAAACTTTGTGACCAAAAAGTTTCAAGCTTAAATTGTAATCTATCATTTGTAATTTAAGAAGTTTAAGGTATTGCCGATAATTTTCTTTAAATTTCGCAACAATAATTTTGTTATAATAAATTTTTCTATCTATCTATTCTATCTTACTATTCTATCAATCTCAAGTACGTCTGGAATTTGTGAAAAAAGTCTATTTTAATATATAGAAGTATTTGTTAATATGTATTTTTCTCGACAGAATGTCTCTTAAATATTAATTCTGTTAAAAAAATGGTATTTTCACTTATAGCATTTATTTTATTGCAAATGGAATTGAAATATATTTCAATCAGTTTGATAAATTTTGCGTTCTCTTTCAAATATGAATCAATCAATCAACAAATATAAAATGGCTATGAATTCAAAAAATATCTTTTAACTTTTAAATTTTGCTTTCAATAACCCAATGTACAACAAACAGTCTAATATTAATGATTTGGGAACATCTATTGCACAATATACAAGGTACGTTCAAAAAGTAAGAAGACTTTATATCTTATGAAAAAATATTAATTTTTTTATCGATATGCATGTTATCCTCTTCAACGTAATTTCCCTCAGATACAATACTTGGGCCAACGCTTTTTTAAATCTTCGAAGCACTTCTTAGAAGCACTTCATGGCGTAGCCTTGAGCTCTTCCAGCGATGAAGTTTTTATTTCCTCAATCGATGCAAATGAGCGTCTTTTTATAGGTCTCTTCAGTTTTGGGAACAAGAAAAAGTTGCAAAAGCGTAAATCCGGAGAATATCGTGGTTTGGGCATGATGGCCGTGTTGTTTTTGACCAAAAAATATCTCACAAGCAACGATAAACCAGCAGGTGCATTATCGTGATTCAAAAGCCACGAATTGTTTTTTCACAACAACAAACGTTTTTTTCATATTGCTTCTTGCAAACGGCGTATTACTTCAAGGTAATACTTCTTATTGACCGTACGACCTTGACATAAAAACTCCTGATGCACTACGCTACGGTAATCAAAAAAAAAAAAAGCGAGCAAAACTTTGACATTTGTTCGAACTTGGGATCCTTTTTTCGGCCTTGGCTCTCCTGGATGCTGCCAATGAAACGATTGGGCTTAGGTTTTGACGTCATAACCATATACCCATGATTCGTCACCAGTTACGACCCTTGTGAGCAAATCACGATCATCGCTGACGTCATTTAAGAGCTCCTGAGCAATTCTCATGAGACGATTCTTCTAATCAAAATTTAGAAGTTTCAGAAAAAAACTTTGCTGACACACGTCTCATGCACAAAAAATCTGAAAAAATTACATGACACGAGCCGACCGATATGCCAACATCCTCAGCAACTTGTCTTATGGTAATTCGACGATTTTAAAAAACAATTTTCTTCACAGCTTCAACATTATCATCTGTTGATGTACTGGGGCGTCCAGAATAAGGTTCGTTATTGGCATCTTCTCGGCCATCTTGGAAGAGCTCGTAGCACTTGTAAATATTTTTTTTACTCAGATCAGACTCACTGTATGCCACTGTCAACATTTCAAGTATTTAAGAGCACTTGATTTAATTTTTACAAAAAATTTGATGCAAATTTTTTGCTTCATTTTTTATAATAATAGAAAATAGCAGAGCACACTAGAACACGTCTAACCTTTCTATCTGTCAAAAACCAACTAAGTATGCTATACACTTAAAACTGTAAACCTATGTTCAGGAAATGTGTACCAACACAATAACAATAAATTGATAATCGAATGTTGTTGCCACGCGATTTGAAGTCACCTTACTTTTTGAACACACCTCGTACTACTGATATTATACAAAAAGCTATTGAGAAAGAAGTATTCATAGACACTTACAATATTTTATGTTTGATTGAAAATAGTGTAGTCGTCGATGAAGCTAATCAGTTGAAAATAATGAAATAGATAATTTAAATGAATCATTTGAAGTAGATAGTCAAGAAGTTAATAATGTGGATATTGAATATAAAAAAAAGCAATCGACTTTTGGCGTTCTTCAAAAAAGGCGCGAAGAAGTTTATGTTTATACAACACATTTACAAAAAAGTTAAAGATACAAAACAGTTGTACAGATGGGAACGTCAAATAGCTGATAATGATGTGAAAAACAAGTAGTTACAGTTCATTTCTAACAATGTTCTTTAACAATTTCTAAGAGCTACAGATAAATGTTTAGCTATTAATGATATCGATTTAAAAAGATGAGCATTGGCAGCTAGAGAAGAAGTAGGGTTATCGACTAAATTATTTACGGATTCATCTAAATAAATTCACATTTTTAAGCGAAAGAAGGGTACAGTTTCAAGAAAAATAAATAAATTTGACACAGATACAAATATCTTATAAAACTGAAATATTGAAAAAGACATCCGATTTTACTAAACAGATCAAATTAGAAATTACTCGGATCATACTACTATGATCAAAAAATAAGACCAATTTTCTTTTCTTTATTTATTCTTTTGAATCTATTTCGTTGCCTTCAAAGTAGTCTCCGCCCGACACATTACACTTATGCCAACGTTTTTTTCCAATCCTCGAAACAGTCAGGAAAGTCTTTTTCCGGAATTGCCTTCAATTGACGCAGCGATTCTCGTTTAATCTCCTCAATCGAGTCAAAACGATGTCCCCGGAGTGGTCTTTCGAGTTTATTAAACATCCAAAAGTCACACAGCGCTGAATCAGGCGAATACGGTGGTTGTTAAACGATATGAGTTGAATTTTTGGCCAAAAAGTTGCGAATAATCAATGCGGTGTGAGACGGTGCATTATCGTGATGCAAAAACCATGAGTTGTCTTACCACGATTCCGGCCTCTTTTTGCGAATAGCTTCACGAAAACGACGCATAACACTCGAATAATATTCCTTGTTAACAGTTAGGCCCGGCGGAAGAAATTCTGAATGCATAACACCACGATAATCGAACAAAACTGTCAACATGACCTTGATTTTTGAACGACTTTGACGTGATCTTTTTGGTCTTGCTTCGCTTTTGGCACGATATTAACTCGATTAATCGGTCTTTTCTGGATCGTAGGCACAGATCCATGTCTCATCTCTCGTAATAATGCGTTCCATGACGTTATGCTAGTCAAAAAGCATCTCTTCGCCCACATTAAAACGACGTTTCTTTTCAAAAAAGTTATATGTTTTTGAAACCAATCGAGATTTCACGCGTTTGAGACTCAAATGATCTTCAAAGTTACTTAAATCGATTCAAATGCAATGCCAACAGTATCAACAAGGTCTCTTATTATTAAGCGACAATCTTTGAGCCCAAGGTTTTTGATTTCTTCGATGTGTTTTTCATCAGTTGATGTCAATGGTCATCCTAAACGCTCTTTGTCTTCAACGCTGTCTCTGCCTTCTTCGAACTGTATGTAACACATCGTTCAATAAGTCCCGAGACTAACCCAGAGATGGTGCTAGTAGTACAAAACTGGCCACGTTTCCATAGAGTGCGAACCTTTACATGAAACGTGTAAAAATTTCACGTTGATCGAATCACAGACAGCAGAGTTATCGAGGTTAGAGTAAAGTCACTTTGTAATTTGTTTGAAAAATGGAAAAAAGCGAGTTTCGCGTGTTGATAAAACATTGTTTTTTAATGGGTAAAAACACCGTAGAAGCCCAGCAATGGCTTGAAAAACATTATCCGGACTCCTCTCTATCCAAACCAACGATTTGTCGTTGGTATGCTGAGTTTAAACGTGGTCGTACGGACACAAACGATGCGGAACGTTCGGGTAGGCAATTGGAAGCCGTTACACAGGAAAATGTGAGTAAAGTGTTAAAAATTGTAATGAAAAATCGCAAAGTGAAGGTCCGTGAGATTGCAGAAATGACACAGATATCATCTGGAAGCGTATTCACAATCCTTCATGAAAAATTGAGCATGAAAAAGGTTTTTTCCAAGTGGGTGCCGCGATTGCTTTCAGTGGAACAAAAACAGCAACGAGTCGACGATTCAGAGAGCTGTTTATCGCTATTTACTCGCAATAAAAAGGATTTCCTGCGTCGATACGTGACCATGGATGAAACAAGGATACATCATTTGACTCCGGAGTCGAATCGGCAATCATCTGAGTGGCGCATGGCTGGCGAAAGCCGCCCAAAGCCTCCAAAAACGCAGCAGTCTGCTGGTAAAGTCATCGCGTCTGTTTTTTGGGATGCACATGGCGTGATTTTCATTGACTACCTGGAAAAAGGTGAATCGATCAACAGTGATTATTATATTGACTTGTTGGTACGTTTGAAGGAGGAGATCGCAGCAAAACGACCGCACATGAAGAAGAAAAAAATCCTTTTTCACCAAGACAATGCACCATGCCACAAGTCCATGAAAACAATGGCAAAATTGAACGAAAAGGGCTTTGATTTGCTTCCCAACCCCCCGTATTCGCCAGATTTAGCCCCCAGCGACTACTACTGGCTCTTTGCTGATCTCAAAAAAATGCTCCAGCGAAAAAAATTTGGCTCGAATGAGGAGGTCATTGCCGAAACTGAAGCCTATTTTGAAGCAAAGGATAAATCCTTCTATAAACATGGTATAGAAATGTTGGAAAGATGTTGGAAAGATTGTATTACTCTAAAAGGAGATTATATTGATGAATAAAAATGATTTTTAAAAAAAAATGTTGTTTTCGTTGTTAGTCTCGGGACTTATTGAACGATGTGTTACCACTTGTAAACATTTCTTTTCGACAAAGTCTGCTCACCGAAGCCCTTCTGCAACATTCAGAACGTTTCTGCACAAGAAATTTTATTCTGAAGACAAAATTTAATGCAACTTCTTTGCTCACTAAAATCTGACATTATAAAAATCCCCGAAATCACTTTTTAATGTTCATAAAAACGAGCGTTACTTGCAAACTAATAAATATATTGACATGAAATTTGGCACAGATGCCTCTCACAGTGCTATTAACTTAAAAAGAAAAAAAAGAAAATCGTCAAATCGATTAACCCGCGAAATTCAAATTGAACAGTACAATGTTTATAACTCTGACCAATAAGGGTTTAATTTTGAATTTCATACTGGTCATTCGCTTGCTCTAGTCGGTACCCCAAAGATGAAATGTGTTGCCCGATTTCTTAATTCTTTAACTCACAGCTATACTATTTAACTTATTATATCAAAAATTTACAATTTGCAAAATTGAAAAAAATTGCTCAAAACTCTTCGAACAAATTTCAGTGCATTCTTTGAGCAATTCTAAGAACTTTTTACGCTTAGTGATTTTTCCCGTAAGCTCATATTTTTCCAGAAAAAAATTAATGAATGTATGCTAAAAAATTTTGCATTCCGGACGCCATTTTGAAAACACTAAGGCAAAAAATCGATATCTAAATCACGTATTTTTAAAGCTTAGACATTTATTTCACGGGTTATTAAGGTTTCAGGTACATTGCAGACCGGAAACACCTTCAAAATTTGATTTGAAAAAAAAAAGTGTGAAAAAATCATTTCTTCTGTTAAAACTGAATTTTTTCATAGCTATTACATTTTAGAGAAATTTTGAGTTCACCATCGGAAAGGGCGGACCTTAAACTATAAGAATATGTACTTCTCAATTTTTTTCAACGCGAATAGCTTTAGTTATAGAGCCTCGAAGAACGATATGTCTCGAATAGCATTCAGGACCGAAACGGGTTTAGGTGCTTTGTGGGCTTGAAATTTATAGGTTTAAAACTGTGAACTTGAGGTTGGTGTGCTTGGGATGTATGAACTTGAGTTGTGAGCTTGAGGTTTGAAGGCGTAACATTTTTGGTTTGTGGCTTTTGGCTTTGGGTTTATTTTTGGAGTTTATAAATTGGAGATATGTAAATTCGGACAAGAAGTTCACAGGTTTAAAATTGTAGACTTGAAGTTAGTGGACTTGGATTGTGAGCTTGGGTTATCAGCTAAGCTTGAAGTTGTGGATTTGAGATTTGTAGGCTTGGGATTGTGAGCTTAGAATTTTTAAGTTTCGAATTCTAGACTCTAGGTTCATTAGGTTTAATATCTCAGGCTTAACATTATGTGAAGATTACTAGTCATGACATGACTTACAAATGACCTAGAATTTTACTTATTAAAGTCAAACGGACACCATGTTTGGTACTTAGCGACCAAAAAAAATCTGCTAATTAGTACGACTATTCGTTTTAAATCTAATTTTTAGAATTTGACTTTCATTTGACCATGACCCTGACTTGTTTGGATCAAAAAGAGATCAGATTCGGTTTCACCAATTAAAAAAACCTACTTGCTAGTTAGACTACTCGTTTTAAAGCTGATTCTTAAGAATTGAGCTTCAATGACCTTCACATTGACCTGCTTAAGTCAAACGGATACCAGATTCAGTTTTAGCTACCCCAAAAATGTATGAAAATGATAGTCTTTTTTATAAAACCATCTATTTGTATGGTGAAAACAAGTATTTAGTTTTGGTTACTTTACTATACTAGGTGGTTCAATGTGCAGCCGGACTCGATCAGATTGCAGCACTGAGCTCGATCAAACTATTTATGTTCAACAAATTGTTTTCTGTTTGAATTACAGTGGACCCCCGGTAATCCAGCCCCCGTCTAATCCGGCACCCCCTGTAATCCGACATGTCTATGTATTATTATTGAATATTTTTTTGACAATCTTCGCTAATTTAGATAATGCATGATTGAGCAGGTTACAACTTGTACGCGCGACCACTATTGTGCTCGACGCGTAGGTATTGTTTTAATTCTGATTGCTTAGTTTGAATTTGACTACATGTGATGCGGCCTAGCGTGCGTTCATTGTTTATTGTTTATTCATTGTGTATTACGTATACGTACCTAGTAATGTCGACACAAGCCCAGAAGCAAAAGCACAAAACACTGACAATTAAAGAAAAATGTGATATTTTAGACCGCCTAAATCGTAATGAATCTTTCAGTAGTTTAGCAAGTGAATACGGCGTAGGCCGATCTACAATTTATGACATTAAAAAAAACCACTAGAAGATAGAGACCACTAGAGAAGATTAAAAACTTCGTGTCAACTACTGACTGTGGGCCAGGCAAAAGACAGACACTCAAGAAAGCTGAACATCCAGAAGTGGAAGAAGCTTTATACATGTGTTTTCTTCAGGAAAGAAATAGGCATGCGCCCATTTCGGGACCCATGTTGGCCATGAAAGCTAAGTTTTTTTATAAGAAAATAATAAAAAAAAATGATTTTGTGGCTAGCAAGGGATGGCTAGAACGTTTCAAAAGTCGTCATGGCATACGTTTAATGACTATTACAGGAGAGAAACTTTCTAATGATGCCACCTGCATAGAGCCATTTAAATTAAGATTTTTGCAAAAGGTGAAAGATTTAAATCTCAACCCGTCACAGGTGTACAATGCAGACGAATCAGGGCTTTTTTGGCGTGTGATACCTAACAAAACTTTCGTTTCCTATAACGAAAAATCCGTACCTGGACGAAAAGTAAGTAAAGAACGTGTAACCATACTACCATGTGCTAACGCTGCGGGTACACACGCGCCAAAGATGGTGGTCGTTGGAAAATCTAATAAACCACGTGCATTCAAAAACATTGATTTACCTGTACACTATTATGGACAAAAAAGTGCGTGGATGACAAAAGACCTTTTCAAAAAGTGGTTTGATGAATGCTTCGTACCAGAAGTTAGAAAATGGTTGAAAGATCATAATTTTCCTCAAAAAGCGTTATTGCTTCTTGATAACGCTCCCGGTCATCCGTCTGAAGAAGAACTGACAACTGAGGATAAATGTATCACTGCGATGTTTCTTCCGCCAAACTGCACTGCACTAATTCAACCCATGGATCAGCATATCATTCAGTTTGTCAAGCAAGATTATAAGAAAAACCTACTTCTCAAAGCCGTATCAAAAGACCAACCAATAGAAAAAACGTTAAAAGAATTTAATATGAAAGACTTGGTTTTTGCTCTTTGTGAATCGTGGAATGCATTACCTTCATCAACTATTACATCGTCTTGGAAAAAGTTATGGGCAGATATAGTCACCACTTCTAGCAACGATCCACAAATCAGTGTAACTTCGGAAATAATAGAGCAAGTTGCTGCTGAAACACAGATAAGTCCGGAAGATTTGGAAATCTGGTGCCGTGGAATGGATAAAGAGAAAAATATTTTTCATGAAATGTCTGACGAAGAGATTATAAAAGAGATTTCTAGTTATACAACAATAAATCAGGAAGATGACGACGAAGTAATTGCAACTACTCCGCAAGTGACAGCACGAGATGCAATTAACGCCTTTGAGCTGGGTTTGCAATCGGCTGAAGAGAATGGTGCATCCTACAACGAACTTTTACTTTTGAGAAGACTGAGGGACAAAGCTTTGGTTTCGCGTTTCAACAATGTTAAACGAAAAAAAATTAATGAATATTTTCATACTTCATAAATTGATTGATTCATATTATGATTTTTATTCATAAGTTTTGATTATTTTAGTATGTACATTTGTTTGTACACGATTATTTTCTAATGTAAAGTTATTATTTTTTGTAAGTTCTATGGCATTAATGATGTTACATAATTTTATAATAAAACGTAAGCTCTCTATTGTGTTGTTTAATTTACTATATTTGACATACATAATGAAGTATGATTTGTACTTCAGAATATAACATACAGAATCTTATGATTGAATCTGTAATTTGTCGGATTACAAGGTACTCTTTTGTAAAAAATTCCGGACTATAGGGGGTCTTAGACAGTACTCTATAATCCGACAAATTCGATAGTTCCACACTGCCCTGCAAAACGTTTGTCGGATTACCGGGGGTCCACTGTATATTTAAAGTTTCAGATTAATCTGTTAATTATTCATAGAGTTACAATTTTTAGAAGCAGTCTACTTCGAAACTTTCTTGAAACACAAATAGCGTTGAATTTCGTGCACTTATCAAACATTATTTTTTACGTGGAAAAAATGCAACAAAAACGAAGGATAAACTAGATAAATATTATGGCAAATCAGCTTCGCGAACAACTGTTTGTTATTACTTTGTTGAATTCAAAAGGCGTCATTCAAACAAAAAGTGAACATGCTGGTGGACCAGAGAAAACGGCTACTATTAATCATACTACTGTGATCAAAAAGTAAGGTGAAATTGTCATTTAAAACTCCCGGGCATTAGGAAGGCGGGTAAATTTTTTTTCCTAGGTTGGTTGGACTGTCTATAACATTTGCCAAGCGTTTGTTTGTCAAAAGGTTTAATTATCTCCGAGTTACCCGTGTTTTTGTAAACAACCAAAAGTGAATTTTTCGATTTTTACAATGGGTGATTTTGTTGAGAAAAGAACTTGCATCAAATTTTGTTTACGGAACGAATATTCTTGTGCGGACACGTTAAAAATGTTGCGGAAGGCCTTTGGTGATCAAACTATGGCACAAGAAAACGTTTATAAGTGGCACAACAAGTTCAAAGCGGGCCGAGAACGCGTTAAAGACGAACCGCGCTCTGGACGACCATCAACGTCTACCGACGAGGGCCACATCTAAAAAGTCAAAGATTTGATGCTTGAAAATCGTCGATTGACAATTAGAGACCTCGCTGATAGTGTTGGAATATCATTTGGCTCAGCCCAAACCATTTTAAAGGATATTTTGTGTCTCAAACGCGTCAAGTCTCGATTGGTGCCAAGATCGCTCAATTTTTTGGAAAAAAAGCGTCGCGTTGATGTGTGTGAAACTTTGCTGTCTGACTATCAGGACCACTTAAAATGCATCATTACTGGAGACGAGACTTGGATTTACGCATACGATCGTGAAACCACTGACCAATCTAGCAATTATCGTGCAAAAGGTGAAGCAAGACCGAAAAGACCACAGCAAAGTCGATCGAAAATCAAGGTCATGTTGACAGTTTTCTTTGATTATCGTGGTGTGGTGCACT
Source organism: Chalcis sispes (assembly GCA_949987625.1). Classification (NCBI taxonomy): domain Eukaryota; kingdom Metazoa; phylum Arthropoda; class Insecta; order Hymenoptera; family Chalcididae; genus Chalcis; species Chalcis sispes. Next base: position 37,387,365 of record OX465096.1, on the reverse strand, counting down.
ATGAATTCCTTCCGCCGGGCCAAACTGTCAACAAAAAATATTATTTGAGCGTTATGCGTCGTTTGCGTGAAGCTATTCTTCTGAAACAGCCGGAATTATGGGCGGACAACTCTTGGTTCCTTCATCACGATAATGCACCATGTCATACTGCATTGGTTCTTCGCGACTTTTTGCCAAAAACTCGACTTATATCGTTCCACAACCACCGTATCCGCCTGATTTGGCTTCGTACGACTTTTGGCTATTCAGCAAACTCAAAAGGCCAATGCGGGGACGCCGTTTTGACACAATTGAGGAGATAAAAACCGAGTCGAAGAAGGTCTTGAAGGCTATACCGGAAAAAGACTATTCCGACTGTTTCGAGGACTGGAAAAAGCGTTGGCAGAAGTGCGTTTTATCGGACGGGGATTACTTTGAAGGGGATGAAATTGATTTGGAAGAATAAATAAAGAATTTACATTTATAAACAAATTCACCATACTTTTTGATCACAGTAGTATGACTGAAGAAGTTCACGGCATTGTTCTTCATGATCCTAAAGTTAAAGTGCGTGCGTTAGCTGAGATTATAGGCATATCAACTGGATCGATTATTTCCATTTTATATAAATATTTTGAAATGAAATAACTAACCGCAAGATGGGTGCCGCGTTTGCTCACCTTCGACTAAAAACGATTAAGTCCTCGTAATTCAAAGCATTGTTTGGAGCTATTCGAGCGTAATCCAAAAGACTTTGTTCGCCGGTTAATACCTATTGGTTAATACTCACCGATTAATACTCACACCAGAGTCCAAACAACAATCAAAAGAATGGATAGAAGCTGGTGGAAGTGCTCCCAAACAACCGAAGACCTAAAAATCGGCTGGAAAGGTTATGGCCTCCGTATTTTGAAGCGCACATGGAATAATTTTTATAGATTTTTTGGAAAAAAGAAAGACAATAACAGGAGAGTATTATTGTTCGTTAATGAACCGATTAAGTGAGGAAATAAAAACGGCAAAAACGGCCTCATTTGATGTGGAAAAAATTCTGTTTTGCAAGACAATGCATCAATTCACAAATTGTTGCGATCAATGGTAAAAATTGATGAACTGGACTTCGAATTGCTTATCCATCCGTCTTATTCTCCTGGCCTGGCCCCCAGTAATTATTACCTCTTCCTAAACCTGAAAATGAGGAGGTCAAGTAGGAGATAGTACAGTATTTTGAGAGTCTCAATCAATCTTATTTTAAAAAAGGTATTGAAGTGTTTAGAGACCGCTGGGGTAAGTGTATCAAGGTAACAGGGGAATATGTTGAAGCAAGATAAAAATTTTACCAGAAAAAACGCATTTTCTTAGTTAGTCCGGCTTCATGTTGAACCACCTAGTAAATGTTTACTATTATACACCTTTCAAGGGTGATTTATACTCCAAAATGTGGAATCGGGCCACTATGAGAAAAAAAAGGTTCTCGTATTTTTCCATTTTTTAGTAAAAACGAATAGCATAATTAGTTACTTTAACAAAACATTTTTGTTAATTAATTTGAACAATTTTACAATAAACAATTAAATTGGAAAATAAAAACACACGAGTATTTTAATTTTTACCATGTCCGCATGGCGTGGTTTTTTTGTTATTTGCAATAACTTCATCATGGGACGGAATGGGTTCTGGTATCAAAATTGTTTATAACGATTTATAATATTATAAAATGAGTTGCTCCGATAAATAAAATGTTACTATAATGAAATTTTTTTTCATGGCTTTTTCGTAGAATCGAATGGCATAATTAGTTTTTCTTTAATTGCGAAATTTTTGGTAATTTGTTTAAACAATTTTACATTAAATAATTGGCGTGGCTATTTTTATTCTACATAACCTGGAATTCTGATGGATTATAATGAGTTATTAAGTGAACAATCGTCAAATTTTAAGTCTTCTCACCTCACTTAGCTATAAGTTACAGCTGACATCTAAGTCCAGTGAAAAGACTTGTACTTTTACAAAATAGTAGCCCGAACTCGATAGCTTGGACTGTTTTCTTGCTATGATGTACGCAGATTAGAAAACTCGTGTTTCGAGAAAAACGTTTGTTATAGCGTCTTCTTTTTATTTTAAACAATTTTAATATATTATTTATATTTTATTTTATTATATTATATATCAATAGGTTGTTCAAAAAGTTTTGAAAGCGACATCTATAGAGCAGTAGAAGAACCAAAATTTTTACGCCATTTAATATTTTATCTTTCATATAAACATACCCAAAGTTTCATTCCACTCTGTCAATTCATTGTTTGTTTACAAGCCATTTGAAGTTGACGTGTCAGTTTTGAAAGCGGAAATGAAGATACTTTTTTTTGTTGGTGAAATCACTTTTATTGCTCAGTATAATCTCCCATAAGTTCAATACACTTGGTCCAACCAGTGTATTTTTTTTATTCCAGTGTATTTTTTTTACAATGAAAAAAACCGAATATCGTGCAGTGATAAAATTCTTTGTTCTGGAAGGTTTATCAGCAACGGAAATTCATACAAAAATGGTGAAAATGTTAAAGGAATCGGCTTCTTTATTTCCAACTGTGCATCGATGGGTTTTAGAGTTTAGACGTGGTCGAAAAAGTGTTGAAGACGATCCACGCTCAGGACGTCCAAAAAGTGCATCAACACCAGCATTCATAGCAAAAGTACAGGATATGGTTTTGGAAAATCGTCGATTGATCGAAAGAGATTTAGCAGAGGCCCTAGACATCTCATTAGGAAGTGTGAGTCATATTTTAAATGAAGTTTTGGGTTTCAGAAAGCTCTGTGCACAATGGGTGCCGCCTTCGCTCACAATGGAACAAAAACACGTTCGAATGCGACTTTCTGAGCAACATTTGGAGCGTTTTCGGAAGGATAAAGAGGATTTTTTGCGTCGATTCATCACTATGGATGAGACTTGGGTCTACCATCATGACCCTGAATCAAAACAAGAGGCTAAAGAGTGGTGTCAACCAGGCACTTCGGCACCGAAGCGAGTTCGTGTCCAGAAATCGGCGAAGAAGGTGTTAGCGTCAGTTTTTTGGGATGCAAAAGGGATTTTGTTGGTGGATTATCTCCAAACTGGCAAAACAATAAATTCTGAATATTATTGTAACCTTTTGGACCAATTGGATGAAAAAATTAGTGAAAAAAGACCCGGTTTGCACAAGAAAAAAATCATTTTTCATCAAGACAATGCACCCGCTCACACAGCTCAAAAAACCATCACTAAAATAACCGAATTAAAGTACGAATTGCTGCAGCATGCACCTTATTCGCCTGATTTAGCTCCCTCTGACTTCTGGCTGTTTCCACACCTCAAGAAATTCCTTCGTGGGAAGCATTTTTCATCAAACGAAGAGGTTATAGCCGTCGTAGAGGAGTATTTTGCAGGCCTTGCAGAAAGTCACTTCCATGATGGGATAAACAAGTTGGAAGACCGTTGGACCATGTGTATTGAACTTATGGGAGATTATACTGAGCAATAAAAGTGATTTCACCAACAAAAAAAAGTATCTTCATTTCCGCTTTCAAAACTTTTTGAACAACCTAGTAATATTATTTTAATATATACTTACAAACTTGCTTATTCGTAACCCCGATATAGTTCCTTTATACGTTTGTTTGTTTTGAAAAAATTGAAAATTTAGCTCACTTTCTGTTGATTTGAATTAGAACCCTCCCTTAAGGGGGGAAGACCCTTGAGAACTTCTTGTTTTTGCATTTTTTTTTTTTTTTTTGACTTTAAAAATTCATTTACAACCTATTGAATATATTTTCAATATTTGAAGCTCGATAGAAAATCCAAAAAGTCCCTAGAAAGTCAGTAAAGTGATGAGCGTCGAAAGTACCGAAAGTAGGTAAGCGAGCACGCGTTCTTTACGGCCTATACTTGTTAGTGTCTTACCCTTAATTTTTTAATTGATAATTTGCTTAAACGTTGCGTTGGCGGTTTTATCCAAAAACGAATGAGTCGTTTAATTCAACTGTTTAGCTCCCAAGCACTTGTATTGTAACTCAAAAATTATTGAGATTGCAGCAGTTTTAGCTGCAGGAATATTCAACGATGGCTACTCATTCGTACTCAAAGACATGAGTGACCTGGATTTAACAATAGGCTTGTAATGTAAGATTTTCGCAGACTCGTACAATAGCAATCAAGTGAAGAGGCAAGAGCGATGTTCATTATATTCGATAATAGAGGCCAGAACTGCACAGAATGCCAGACTGCACAATCATGGTTTTATCATCGCAGAGTAAGCTTGGGTGACTGTAGATTGATTTTAAATGTATTTTACAACAGAAATTTTATCGCTTTTTTTCGAAACATGTTTCTTTCCGCCCTGTCGAATATGACTTACAAAATAATTAAGATATCAACTTGAAATTTTGCACAGATATTTTTTAACGTATTGGCCTTTGGATGTATTTAAAAATTTATATTAATCATTACTGAAAATATTGTTCGAAAGGGAAATACACACTGATCCAGAAAAGATGAGCACAATCAACGCTCTCTCGCTACCGACAAATTTATGAGAATTACGTCGTTTTGCTGACATGACCTTGTAGTACAGGCATTTTGTCGTTCAAGTATTACATCTAACCGCACTCCCGAATCAATTGTTGCAGAAGAACGCAAAATGGCTACGAGAAGAACTCCAAAAAGTTACGTTTGAAGATTAGAAATATCAGCTAGTCTAGATATCAGTCCTGATGTGCCCTGACTTTTTCATAACATTCGTCTTGTAAACCGACGCAAGCAAACGAAGACTGTAATGGTTACAGCAGATTGACAATTCGTCCAGCCGACGAAGAGAGTGCGAGCTCGCTATCGATGAGAAACCGAGAATACAATTTCTAGCGCGCTCTCGTAACAACTCGTCACCCCCATCAAGATTGGAGAGCCATGTGAATGGTACATGAGGATCCTATAAGTAGTTCTAAAACGACTTCAGGAAGCGCCGGAGTAACGCTGTTTGTAGTATATAAAAAAACTTTAAAGAGAGAAAATGTTAGTTCTCATATACAAAAATATTAAAAAAAAATAAAACAAAAGCTCTGGAAACAACATTTTTTTGATTTTTATTCACTGTTTTCTTTTTAATATTTCTAAACTATAGAGAATTCAGAAGAATGTTTCGAAAATTAATGTTAAATTAGTATCTGGCAATGTTCATTATTTATTATTGAAAAACAATATAAATTTAGAAAAATTAAAAAAAAACACTCAACAAAAATTTAAAAACATTATTTTTTTCCAGATCTTGATTTGAAATTTTTTTGTATATTTTTTATATAAAAACAAATGACTTCTCTTTTTAAAGTTCTTTATGTAGTGTATAATTGAGATACAAGCCATTGTAAAAACGCTTTTTTTCGTTAATAAGGCCATAACTCGCTTACAAATTCACAAACTATAATTTTGTGCCTCTTCTTTTAAAGAAAAACCTTTCATTTACTCTATTCAATTGTCTAATGATTTTTTGTTTTCCGGCATCTTCACATGAATTTAAAAAGAGATAAAATTTAATTGTTTATTTTTTTGATTGTAAAAAAATTTATTTATTTTAAAAATTACATAATTCTGATAATAGTTAAAGCCGGCGTAATTAACCTTTAAAATATCATTGAGCTTCTTTTTCTACAACATTTTTCCTTAAAGTTATAAAACTTTGAAAGTTTGCCGATTTTGGTTTGGGGTTGGCAAAAGTATGTGAAGAGGAGTGTATGTGATAACTGCATCCGACCGTCTCATTATTTCTTATTCCGCTGTGAATCCTGAGACTGCAGCGCCCAGCACTGGAGATTAATTGTAGCAAACCATATTTTTCTTACAATATTACTGTAATTCACGAAGGCAGAAAAAATAACAGTTAATAATATAAAGCTACGCATACTTGCACTGAAGACAAGGTTACGCCCTCGCATTTTATGTACAAGCGAAAGAGAGAAATCATAATATAGGATAGAGAGAGATGAGTGAGCTTAGGATTCCTCCCACTCATGCATTTTCCCTTCTCTAACTTAAAATACTAACTGAAATATTCTTAATTATACGCAAGTACTTTAGAATTGTTAATTACAGTATATAAAATTAAGTTATCGTATAAAAATTATAAAGCTTGTAACGCCACTGGGGATCAGGGTGGCGTACAAATGGAAAAAGGGGGGGGGGGGAGCGGGGAAGCGGTTTGCTTGCTTACCAGTAAACTACTGATTTAAAAATTTAACACTCGGACACATACGTTTATTTAAGCTAAGATTACCTAATACAATAATTTATCGCGTTTTTACGCGAGCCCAGGCCGCCAGCTACAATCGTGTAGCGCGGTTTCTTGCGCGGCAAATACTCTGCGCGGCTAACTCACGGCTAGAGCGGTCGCGGGCGTTCAGCATACAAAACGGCCGAAAATGGCGTGTAACACGCGACGCGGTCGCACACACGCAGCCGGGAAGGATACGGGGACGATTCGGGGAAGCTGTGCCTCCTGGCAGCTGCCACTGCACCTTGGCACTCACCAGATACTCCAACACGCTCACGGCTACTATCCGGACGCTCGCTCGTTTTGCAAAAAGTTATTCGTTCGCGACTGCTGGCTTCGACTATCACGAACGGAGTTTCGACTGCTCGCTAATTGTGACTTTTCGCTACCGCGGACCCGAACGGAGTGAAAGAGAAGCTTATTGCGTGGCACTTTCGCGAGCGCGGCTTTTTGATGATCGTTCTGCGCCGGTGCAACGTACGTGTAAAGTACGTTACGCAACGCAGCCGCCGCGCGCGCTCAGCGCTGGCAGCAGTTGATATTACTGCTCGCCAGCAGCGCGCGTTGAGGTTATCCGCTCGCGAGTGCCAGTTTTGTTGTTGTTAATTCCCTGGAGCGGCGAGAATCTACCTCAGATGTACGGAGGATCAAGGTAAGTCGACGCGTTCCATAGCTGGTAGGCGTCGACTAATTTGTCTATCTTCTTTCTGTTTCAGGTGCGGTCGTACTGCGGGTCGACAGCTGCGGCTCAGACGAAGAGCGGTTGAGAAAGCGAAGCAGCGGTGTCGGTGACAGCTATAGCCTGCTTGCAACGGCAGCGAGGCAGCACTATCAGACACCTCCAGGTGCGTATTTACTTGCACTCATGCTGTGCTTCTATGTTTTGCCTGCCTTCTAACCTCCTCTTCCACTTTCCTTTTGTATTGTGTGGCAACTTGTACTTCCTTCCAAGGTGCAGCTGCTATTATTATTCTCTTCTTTATTTAATTACTGTCTGGGAGGTTGCAGGTACGGAGATCACTACAAGGATAGGATAGAGCATGGAAATGGAACCTGCTGCAGTGTGTGCGAGCACTGCCTAGACTAACCAGGGCTCCTGAGACTAGCTCCTCGCTACAGGTGTTACTTGAGCTGGAAGCCCCTGTACCTGGAGAAGGTACAGTATGTACAGCCCTGCGTGGCTGTTAGTTAGGATAGTGCGTGGCAGTCCTGCGAGGCTGCCAAGATTGTAACAGGGGGGAAATATTTTAGCTACGAGGAGGCGCATAAGCTATGCTTTGGCCTCCTCATGTGACTGGTGCAAAAACACCACGTCACAAGCTGTAAAAGTAAAAGTGATTGAAATATTACTTAAAATCAATTAAAAAAAAATAATTAAAACTAAATACAATACAATAATAACTTATTTAGAATTATTCTTAATATTAATAATGACTAAATATTAAGTTATTAGGTAAATATTAAGTAAAAACAAGTATTAGGTGCGCAACTAAGTTCTCGCTGTTTTTCTTGATGAAAATACAACATTCTTATAAAAAAATGGTGACAAACGAACCAAAGTATTGCCCATCGTTAGTTACAACTTTTTCCTATCTTTCTAGAAAAGCTCGAATACCGTTATGGTTACAGTATTTGTCTTTTGAAGATATCCACGAATCAAGCCAATTTTTGATAATTTTTTCATATAAGCGGAATCGCCGATCAGCCAGACTATGTGCCATCAAACGGAACAAGTGATAATCGGACAGCGCAATATCCGGGAAATATGGCAGGTAGGGTAAGATTTCCCATTTGTGCGTTTCCAAGTAGGTTTTAACGGGTCTGGCAACGTGAGGCCGAACGTTGTCATACAGTAGAATCATTTTTCCGCGTTTCAGCTCGTATTGTGGCCGTTTTTTGCGTTGTTCTTGGCTCAATCGTATGAATTGAATTCGATACCGTTGTCCAGTGACGGTTTCGTTTGGTTTCAACAGCTCATAATAAATAACGCCGTCCTGATCTTACCAAATACACAGGACAACCTTACAGTTTGTCGAGTAAGAGCGTGGTCGTGTTAATTTATAAAAAAATTTATTTGATGAAACTTTCATATTTATATATACATTGTACACATTACAAACAATGATGTAATTCGGTCAATAATGTGTCCAGTTACCACCGGCGTCGATAATTGCCTGGCATCTCCGAGGCATGCTTTCTACTAATTTGACGGCGTATTCTAGTGGCAAGGATCTCCAGATCCGACGAATTTCGTAAGACAACTGCTTCAAAGTGTATGTGCGTCTTCCACGAAGCTTCCGTTCAATATATGCCCACACATTTTCAATAGGGTTTGCATCGGGCGACTGCGACGGCCAATCTAATGTAACGATGCCAGATTGAGTCTTCCACTGAGTACAGAGCTCGCTGCGGTGTTTAGGATCGTTGTCCTCCTGCAGAATCCAATCTTCATTTTTTGTGATGAACCATCGTTTGGCAGATGGCAGTAAAGCCTTTTTGTAGATTTTTATCATTTTCTCGGCATTTAAGTTGTCAGTAAAGAGGTGCAAAGTGCCGAATCCCTGCTTTGAGAAGCAGCTCCAAAGATGCACCTTTATTCCATGTTTTACGGTCCGCTGAACAAGCCTATTGGTGGAAGTTGACCGGGCTCGCGTGAGAACAGAACGTGCCCATATAGAACATTCATCAGTAAAAATTGCATTTTCAAAATCTCTATCAATATTCTCATGCGCCCAAGCGAGTCGCTTTGTCACATGTTTTTCAGTCAACAGAGGCTTCTTCATTGTGTTGCGCCATTTCAGATGATGAGTACGAAGATGGGTTCGGATAGTTTCGTAGGATATATCTAAATATCTAAACCTTTTGCCATTAATTTTGCTTGTCCTTGCCGCAGTGTTAAAGCAGGATTCCGCGAAAACAGATTCACTATTCTTTTTTCATCTTTTTTGTTCACTTTTCCTATCGAGCCACGTTCTGGTAAATCATCGACATTTTTAGCCACTTTATATCGCTGTATCCACTTCTGTACAAATGCCTACGACTTTCTCATACATTTAGCAGCCGCTGATTGCGACATTTTGGGACCTTTCGGGTGGATGCAAAGGAACACAGCCTCGTAGCGCGACGCGTACTTAGCACTCATGGCGTTTAAAGTGATTCTCTTTCAAAAGATCAACGACAACTTAATTTTTGTTGACAATGCATCAAGGACAAAGCTTCCTTCTATCGGCTCGTGAAGGAATTAGAGCGAAATCTTTCATTACCTGTCGGTGAAGACGACCACGCTCTTACTTGACAGACTGTAACAGCGTGAATATTGGACCGAGCCAACGACGTAGAAGCATGACTGGGCAGTCCCCGTGACATTCTTTTCTTTGGGTTGCTGTAATGAATCCATTTTTCATCACCCGTCACGATGCAATGAAGAAAAATCTTCCTTCTTTGCCGCTGGTGAAGTTGTTCACAGGCGAAACAACGATGCTCAACGTCCCTTGGTTTCATATCATAAGGAGCCCAAGTTTCCAGCTTTTGTATCATTTCCAGCGCATGCAATCGCTTGGAAATGGCTAAGCGGATAACTCCTAATACTAAAGCGAGCTTATTTTCCATTTGGCATGGATCCTCGTTGAGCGATGCCTTCAATTTAGCGTCTCCGAAGGTTTTTGGGCTTCCTTCACGCGGACGGTTGACAATATCGAAATCAACGTCTTTGAAGCGATGGAACCAATCACGACACGTTTCACTTAGAGCAGCATCTCCGTGAACGGTTTGGAGCTCCCAATGTGCTTCAGCTGCCGTTTTCTTCGAATGAAAGAAGAAAAGCAACATTTTCCGCGAATGACGATTATTCAGCACAAAATGAGTCATTTTCGCACAACTAAAAGTATATGACGCCAAAACAAAATAACTAATTTGTTAAAGCGATTTGTTCACCATACGCCTAAGCTTAGTTAATGATATTTTGAATGTCGAAATCAACGAGCACTTACTACTGGAGCTATTTATTGACAAACTGCAGGAACTTAGTTGCGCACCTAATATATACAGGGTGACAAATGGAAAGTTGCCTAAGGTATTAGGTTGTCCCATAAGTTTTTTCCGCGCCACGCTATGAATGACTCCAACTGGCTATGTTTATATAAACATGCAGGCTTATCTCTTAGCCGTTTATGGCATCGGTTTCAGTCATCCCAGAGCTCTTTCAAAATACGTTTCGTTGGTGACAAAATCTCTTTTAAAATTTTTTCTGCACCGTTCAATATGGAGAGCCAAAAGAAGCATTTGCGGCATGTCATGCTACATTGCTTTAAAAAAGGCAATAGTGCAAAGGACACTGCAGACGAGATTTCCATCATTTACGGGAGTGGTGCTACGACTATTAGGACCGTCCGCAATTGGTTTAAGAAATTTACAGCTGGCAATTTCGAGTTGAAAAATGAAGACCATAGCGTCCGCCCAGCAAAAACGGATACGGACCTTATCAAGACTGCGCTCGCTGAAAATCCACGATATAGTGTGTGTGAGATAGTGGATGCCACTAACATTCCCAAGACAACGGTACATAAGCATTTATTCAAGATGGGATATTACATCAATTTAGAACAACAAATATCGTGTATTTATTTCGCATCAAAAAAGAGAACAAACTTATGAGACAATCTAATATATGAATCTGTTTCCTTTCTACTGTATCGTGTTAGGCTGGGCCCATGTAGGTACATTCTAGAATGTTGTCAGTTTCTATTAAGACGCCATAAAGAGCAATACGTGTACATTATAATGAGTGACCTTACGAACGAAGAAAAGGTGTATCTCATCGAGTGCTTTTATTCTAGAGGTAAAAACTATACTAAAGCGTATAGAGGTTTTCGTACTAAGTTTGGAAGTAAAAGAGTAACCAGTCAAAATACTCTTAGAAGGTAAGAATGAAAAAAATTATATTTGACTTTATCGTAAGACCGCATTTTTTTAAAAAGTTTTCAAATTTTTTTTTACTTCTTTCTCAGAGTAATTGATAACTTCATTAATTATTATACTCTTGACGATCGTCGTCATGATTTTCCTGGTTCTTCATACACGGTTACAACAGAAGATAAGGTTGCCGAGGTCGAAGAACATTTCAAGAATAATCCAACGGATTGAATAAGAAAAGCTGCAGCAGCTTTAGAACTAAATCGAGAGACACTGAGATTAATAATAAAAAATTTCATTAAATTACATCCTTACAAAATTTTTTCCTTTCGCTAAGAAACGTGGATTAGTCAGGAACTATTATTTTATGAAAAATGGTGCTACGCCGCATAGAACTCAAGAGGCATTTAAAGCTATTTACGAAGTTTATGGTGCATGCGCCATCGGTTTGGAATATCCCAAGTTTGCACACGCAGGTATACTCGTAGAATGGCCCCTTATTCACCGGACTTAAACCGGTGTGATTTCTTCTTATGTGGCTACCTGAAAGATTACTGTTATGCGGAAAAACCCAAGACCAAATATAATTTGAGAGAAGCTATTTGAAAAGGAATTTCTAGTATTTCTTAATCTAAAATTATACAAGTTTTTCATAGTTTACAAAAACGGCTCGATTATTGTGCAAGTTCAGATGGGGATCACTTCGAAAATATTTACCATTAATAGTTATTCCCTAGCCAGGTTTTGTCATTTTTTTAAAAACGTAATATGAGTCTGTTAAAAATGTTCGATTAAACTGAAACCTATTTTAAATAAAAATAACCACTTCACTGATTTAATATGTATAGTATTTTTATTAATTTTTTCCCTCCACTCATCTCAAAATTATAAATGATTACTTCGGGCAACTTCCCATTTGTCACCCTGTATATAATTAACTACTGAAAAATTGTCCTTAGGGTATTCTTAAAATTACACTTAAAATTAAAAGTATCTACTGTCTGTCAATAAAGTACCAGGAATTTTAAATTAAAACAACATTTTTACGTTTAATAATCAAAATTTATTGGGTCGCCTTCAAAATAGGCTCCATTTACTCCGATACATCCATGCCAACGGCACTTCCAATCATCGAAACATTTTTTATAGGCGCTTTCCGGGATGACCTTCAGCTCGCGTACCGAATTTTGTTTTATGGCTTCAATCTACTGAAAACGGGTGCCACGGAGCGGCAATTTAAGTTTTGGGAAGAAGAAGAAGTCACAGGGAGCCAAATCTGGCAAATACGGTGGTTGTTCAAGCGTGTTCATTGAGTTTTTGGCGAGAAAGTCGGTCACAATCGGAGCTCGGTGAGACGGCGCGTTATCGTCGTGCAGAATCTACGAGTTGTTCGCCAACAAATTTGGCCGCTTCTTACGGATACGCTCACGCAAACGTTTCATAACGCCTAGGTAATACTCTTTGTTTACCGTCTGATCCTCTGGAACGAATTCGTAGTACACCACGCCACGGATATCGAAAAAAACAATGAGCATCACCTTCACTTTAGAGCGGCTTTGGCGCGGTTTTTTCGGTTTTGGCTCGTTTTTTCCCACCCATTCCGATGCTTGCTGGCTTGTTTGCATATCGTACTTGTACACCCACGTTTCTTCACCAGGTATGATGCATTCCATGAATGCGGGATCGAAATTGACGCGATCCAGCATGTCCGAAGCGACCTGTTCGTGATAGCGTATTTGAAGAAAATTAAGCTCTTTTGGAACGAGTTTTGCGGCCACCTTTCTCATGCCCAAAATATCAATTAAAATCGTACGTGAGGACTCGTGGGATATTTCAAGTTCATGTGCTATTTCTTCTGCAGCTGGTATGACGGTTTTCAAGCACCATTTCCTTAATTTTATCGACGTTATCTGCGGTCGAAGCCGTCGATGGGGGTCCGCAACGAGGCAAGTCTTCGACGACTTCACGACCCTCCTTGAAGGTTTTGTACCACTCATACGCCCGGGTTTTCGATAGTGCTTTATCATCAAAAGCTTTTTGCAACATTTTCAATGCATCGGCACACAAAATTTCATTCGCAACACAAAATTTTAGACAAATTTTTTGTTCAACGTAATCACCCATTGTAAAAAATCGGCACGCACTATTGATATCGACTGACTTAACCAGCTACTGTAAACACACTCGTTGACCGATTCCGCTCAAACTTGGCATAGTCATTAAGGACAGTTGTACCAACCTAGAAAAAAAAATTTACCTGCCTGAATTGCCCCGCCAGATTTAAATCGACAATTCCCGGTACTTTTTTGACAAAATGTACAAAATTAAAATTAATAACAATAATAAAATAAAAAAATCGATATAAATAAAAATTAATAAATAAATGTAAAATGCAAAAAGCCTAAATCGGAAAAATTATATATATATTTAAATTCATTTTTATTTTAATGAGTATTAATATAACAATAATTATTCATTTATTTATTGATTAATAATTATCAATATAATTATAAAAATATATTCTTACATTTTAAATACCTAAATTTAATTATATTTGTTATATATTTTATATTATGAAATATAATATATTTTTGTAATATTAAAATTTATTATAAAAAGAATTAATTAAAGTTTGTTACATTAAAATACGTAAAAATATTAAGAAGGCGTTGAATTGTTTTAAAGTTTAATAATTGGCACACATTAGTTAAATAAATTGGAATCCTAGAAGATATAAGAAGCAAAAATGCAACTATATATCCTTAGTCCTTCTCTACGCTCGTCGTTTAGGCTGTGTAGTGCGCATATCCGCATCTATTTTTAGCCTGCGGAGAGGAAATAGGGATAACTTACCTTTGTAAGACTTTTCGTAGATAGATAGACAGATAGATAAAATTTTTATTGTACAAAAATAGTGTACAAGGTAAGTACAGTAAATTAACAGTAAATTAACAAGTAAACATTAACAAAAAGTAAAATTAAATTAACAGTGCATAATGATTAACAGTATAATAAAAGTAATATAACAATATGCAACAGATATAAACTAATTATAAAATAAAATTAAACACAATGACATACAGTGTAAGCAAAGAGCTCAAATTATAATTTAAATTATAGCCTTGATGATAAAGATATTGTATGCTATCTCTCAACAGAAAGAAGGTAGGTGAAAATAGTGGATTTAAAGCGGGAAATAGAGGATATAGTGTAATAAGAAGAAGGTAGACAGTTCTAGAGTCGAGACGAACAAACAAGAAAAGATCTATCACGGAACTCAGTAGTAGATGACGGTATGGTCAACGGCCTCACATCACCCACAGAGGGTCTATCAGACTGGCTCCATATGAACTGTTCGAATAGGTACTGTGAATCATGACGTTTAAATATTTTATGAAGCAGAGTGATGATGAAGTATTTACGCCTATCCGAGGAGGTAAGCCAGTCAAGAGAAACCCTATACGGAGCAATATGCTCGCGCCTAGTTACATCATAGACATAACGAACACCAGAGTTTACGACTCTCTGCAGCTTGAGATCAAGTTCACCAGAAACGTCACAATAAGCGACACAGCAGTAGTCTACTATAGGGAACAACAGAATCTCAATGAAGTGCTTACAGAGAGCGAAGTTAGTGCTCTGACGGAAAAAGTTAAGTCTGTAAAGCAGAGAATTAGCTTTACGACAGGTGTTAGCAACATGTTCCTTCCAATTAAGCTTAGCATCAAGGTAGACACCAAGGTTACGCAGAGATTTCTCAAATGATACAAGAGTATTATTTATCTGAACACCCTTGATTGGTATGACAGTAAGCTTGTATGTGTAGAAATAAGAGCCAAAAATTATGACTTTTGTCTTAGCTACGTTAAGATGTAGATATTTATCATCGACCCATTCCATGATGAGTTTAGCCTGCCTACCAATTACATATGTTTCGAGGTTGGCCAGGGGAAATTGGACATAAATCTGGAGATGATCAGCGTATGTTTAATGACAGGTAGTGGTATCGAGCTTGCTGGATACATCATTTATGTATTAGGTTGCTGCAGATGAAATGGCTGATTTAGCAATGACATAAAGTTGGCTGCAATTTTAGTGTATTATGTTGGCACAAGGCGGCGCAAATGATATGACATATTGAAGTATAAATACTGCTACCTTGATTTATAGAGTCATTTCTGTTTTGCACTTCATAGTGATCGTAAAAACAAAAAAAAAAAGTGAACATGGAAGTGAATCAAAAACGGCTACTTTTACTATACGAATTTAAATTAGAGCGCAACGTAACGGAAGCAACGAAAAATATCAACAGCGCATTTGAGCCTGATACAGTCAGCGAACGAACCACTCGTCGATGGTTCGAAAAATTTCGATCCGGAGATATGGACTTTGGAAATGAGCCACGTGGACACCCAGGACCATCGATCGATAACGACGATCCGCGTGCACTAGTGGAGTCTGACCCTCGCCAAACCATAAGGAATCTTGCCGAGAAATAAGGCGTTCACAATTCGACAGTTTGTCGCGACTTGCAACAACTTGGAAAAATGAAAAAGCTTGACAAATAGGTTCCGCATGATCTTACCGAGCAAAACATGACCTGTCCAATGGAGATTTCAAGTTCTCTTCTCTCCCGCAAGAAAAAGGAACCGTTCTTGCACGAAATTGTGACCTGCGATGAAAAGTGGATTTTATACGATAATCGTCGCCGATCGGCCCAATGGCTAGATGCCGACGAAGCGCCAAGACACATGCCGAAACCAAACCTTCATCCAAAGAAAATAATGGTAACTGTTTGGTGGTCTGTAGCTGGAGTTATCTACTATTCGTTCCTGCAACCTGGCGAAACCATCAATGCTTAGAAATACTGTGCTCAATTGGATGGAATGCATCACAAATTGATAGTCCAACGACCTAGGCTTGTCAACAGGGATGGAGTGATACTGCTTCATGATAACGCACGACCTCATGTATCGAGAACAACGGTCCAAAAACTAAACAAGTTGTGCTATTAGACTCTTCCTCACCCTCCATATTCACCAGACCTCTCACCAACAGATTACCATTTCTTTAAACATTTGGATCACTTTTTGCTAGGAAAAAAGTTTAATAATGAAGCTGCTATCAAAAATGCCTTCGAGGAGTTTCTTCGAACCAGAAACTCGGACTTCTACAAAACTGGAATAAATGTACTTATATCTCGTTGCAAAAAGTGTGTTGCATCTATTGGTACCTATTTTGATTAAATAAATTGTCTTTATAAAAAGTTACAGCTGTTTAAAAATTGATTACTAAATCGGCCATTTCATCTGCAGCAACCTAATAGATTAGGAATAATAATGGCCCAAGCACTGACCCCTGAGGAACACCGGTGTTAAGACTCACAAACGACGATGGGTTGCCATTTCGATCCAGCACTACTTATTTCCTACCAGTAAGGAAACAGACGAACCACCGAATAACAGCAGATGAAAAATCGTAATTTAATAGTTTTTGCAGTAGTGTGACATGACAGACCTTATCGAATGCTTTACTGAAATCAAATAGCAAGAGTAGGGTAACCAAGCGTCTGTCTATTCCTGTCCTGATGTCATCCGTCAGTTTGATGAGCGCAGTCTGAGTACTATGGTATTATCGGAAACCAGTCTGAAAAGGGTCGATGAGTTGGCGAGTATAAAGATAATTGTATACTTGTTGATGAACCAAGTGCTCTAAAACTTTTGACAGGAACGAAAGAAGGAAGATTGGTCGGATGTCACCCATATCACGAGTGGAGGCAACTTTGTTAATGGTTGTTACCAGTGCTATCTTCTAATCAGGGGGTACGTAGGACTCACTTAAAGAGTCATTAAATAGTCGACACAGTAAAGGGCCTATCACTGAAAAAGCAGCGACGATTATGGACTGTGGGACTTTATCATAGCCCAGCGCCTGAGAGGAAGAATGATGTACAGTACTTCTCACCTCGTCGATGGTAATAGGACAAAAATGAAACTGAGGGTTGAATGTTATGCCAGTGTTAAGAGAGTTAAGAAAGGAGTTAACAGTAGGTACACCAGGGTCAAATGCAACACTACCGAAAAAATTATTTAGATCATCAGAAGGAAAATTGTGGAGAGAGTCAGTAGGGGAAGAGCAAAGACCCAAGTGGCGTAGTTCCTTCCATAGGTGATTAGGGTCAGTAAGTCTAGTAAGTCTGTCCTGAAAGTAAAGTAGCCGGGCTGATTCAGTTTTTTTGTGGAAGTCACCGCGTGCTATTCTATACTGTCAAAGGTCTGAGGGCAGACGAGTACGTTTACAGCGTCTATATAGTCTGTCTTTGTTTAGTAAGAGATTAGTAAGGGAAGAGATAAACCAAGGGCGACGTGCTCTCCTTTGAGAGACAACCTTAAGTGGCACAAATGTAGTAATATCGTGTTGTAGATGATCGTATAAACAGTGCAGGCGTGCATCCAGAGGAGAGTCACTCGCACATGTAGAACAATTCAAGGAGCGAAAGTAATCAAGAAGAGCTGCAGTGTTTATGGAGCTGTAATCACGGAAAGTAAAGCTGCGGAAAGGCGTCGGTCGTGCGATAGAGCATTTAACAGTAGCAGTAAGTAGGTCGTGTCCGTCAATACAGGGGGTGCTAGTCTTCCAGCAGTCTAGTACAATGTCGTTAGCATCAACTAAGCATAGGTCCAGCCAAGTGTTAGTCGTAGAAGTATGATGAGTACTACCATACGGTATAGAAAAAAAGGAGTGCTCATCAATAAAACATTTTTAAAAATTAGCCTCATCGCTATTAGATAGTTGATCAGGATTGAAGTCGCCAAGTAGGATTTTCGTACTATAGTCACGCATGATAGTGGAAACAGTTGGTATGAAGTCAGAGTTCGCTATGAAAGGTGCATGAGGTGGCCTGTATACAACACCGACGAAGATAGAGGGTAGGAAGTCAGAGATGTAAGTTCACAAAGTAAGTATTCAGGTAAACCAGGTTTACCACTCCAGACATGTGTCGAGGAGCACAAAACAGTGCAGAATAGTGACTTATGCACAAAAATTGCAACACCGCCCTCTCTTGTATTGCGATCATGGCGAAAGAGGGTACAATCATCAAGGGCCACAAGAGAGTCAGCCACAATGGGACCAAGTTTAGTCTCTGTTACAGCTATTACGTAGAAGTAGGAGCGAGAAGCCAGAAAAGGCAGAAATTCATTGATATTGATGAGTGCTGGTGTGATTTGCCCAGTTGGTAGACCCTTACTAAGTAACGTAAGACGGATCTGCGAAGTATGAAATTTCGTTATGCGTATTTTAGCGGTGATAGCTCGAGCGATATTGGCACTTTTGAAGGTAACTAAGAGCAGAACAGTGCGTGTAGATGGAGCTACAGTGTCCGAAAAAGCAGTGGCAGATGGTCTAGTTTGCGATGTAACAGTTGGAGGCTTACGTAAAGGACGCACTGATAGAATGTCTCCATCAGTGATGGTTGCATTCATAGACTGGCATATTGCCGAAGGTGCTAGCTGTAAATTACCGAATTCATTCGGTAGTATGCCACTGAGGACAACCTCAGACGCATGCTCCATAAGCTCTTGTTGTAGAGCTAACTGTGACACTTTTGCAGTCAACTTACGATTAGCATCGTCTAATAGTTGCAGATTATCTAAGGCCAACGATGGCTCTGCATTGCTGGTAGTCGCTGCCATTAAGCTGTCAACTTTTGCCTGGAGATTTAGATGATCTTGCTGTAGTTTATCTAGACGTTGCTCACCAGCATCCATACGAAGGTTCAAAGTCGTTGACAAGTCCAGCATTTTGGTTTCTAGAGAGTTGAACCCAGTTACCAGCGCGTTCATCTGTGAGCCCATGGTAGTGATTGTTGAATCAATTTTATCAATTTTTAAAATAAGCGCGGTTAAGAGATTGTTGGATGGTGCAAGAGTGGCAGGAGCGGATGGCCTACTATTTCCTGGTGTCTTAGAAACAGTACTGAAATTGCTGGAGGAGCCAACGGAGCTGGTGCGAGAGCGTCCACCAACCATGTTTGCGTCAGCAAGGCATGGACCGCATATCTTTATCGTCTTATCGCTGCTATTTCTCACCGATGTAAGTTTGGTGCACGTGGTATGGTGAATGTTAAAGCATTTCATACATTGCTGCGGCTTGGATGCAGCAGTAAATTCTTTAGTACACGAGTAACAAGAGCCGGACATATTGAACAAGTTTAAAGTTATAATGTACCAAATAATATTAACCAGTGAGATAAAATAAGTATAAGTAAAATAAAATAAGTGTAAGTAAAGCTAGACGATAATTGATACAAATTGCCGATAAGTTATTCCATTAGGAAAAATAAGTAGTGTAATCCACAGGCAAGAGATGGCAGCATCATCTGGAACAATGCTTATCGACTTATCGACAAGAGCAGAGAGGTAGTAGCTATAAGCGCTTACAGATGGCAGCACTAGGCAGAGAGCTTCCTTATCGGCGTGATGTACATTCTGTCAAAAAAGTACCGGGAATTGTTGATTTAAATCTAGCAGGGCAATTAAGGCAGGTAAAATTCCTTTTTTCTAGGTTGGTACAACTGTCCTTAATGACTATGCCAAATTTGAGCGGAATCTGTCAACGAGTGTATTTACAGTAGCTGGTTAAGTCAGTGGCCTTCAACTCGCGCGCCAAATTTTGTTTTATGGCTTCAATCGACTGAAAATGGGTGCCACGAAGCGGCAATTTAGGTTTTGGGAAGAGGAAGAAGTCACAGGGAGCCAAATCCGGCGAATACGGTGGTTGTTCAAGCGTGTTCGTTGAGTTTTTGGCGAGAAAGTCGGTCACAATCGTAGCTCGGTGAGACGGCGCATTATCGTCGTACAAAATCCACGAGTTGTTCGCCTAAAATATCAATTAAAATCGTACGTGTGGACTCGTGGGATATCTCAAGTTCATGTGCTATCTCTCTCAAGCTGGTATGACGGTTTTCAAGCACCATTTCTTTAATTTTATCGATGTTATCTGCGGTCGAAGCCGTCGATGGGCGTCTGGAACGAGGCAAGTCTTCGATAACTTCACGACCCTCTTTGAAGGCTTTGTACCACTCATACGCACGGGTTTTCGATAGTGCTTTATTACCAAAAGCCTTTTGAAACATTTACAATGCATCGGCACATGAAATTTCATTCGCAACACAAAATTTTAGACAAATTTTTTGTTCAACGTAATCACCCATTGTAAAAGTCGGCACGCACTATTGACATCGACTGACTTAACCAGCTACTGTAAACACACTCGTTGACAGATTCCGCTCAAACTTGGCATAGTCATTAAGGACAGTTGTACCAACCTAGAAAAAAAAAATTACCTGCCTAAATTGCGCCGCCAGATTTAAATCGACAATTCCCGGTACTTTTTTGACAAAATGTATAATCAATCGATCAATCAATATATCCAATTTCAGATGGAAGATGGTAGCACAGATATATAGCTATTGCCTTGTGAGCGCGCCAAAATTGTTGAGAAGCAATTGTCAGCAAGTTAACCTCAGAGTAGCAGCATTAGAGAAAAATAAGAAATCCAGCTAGTAGATCAGCATGCAGCAGTGCAATAAATAAAAAAGCAGTAGTTTGCAAAAAGTAGCATGCAATGATCTATAATACAACAGAAAACGTCCGGAGGCAGTAAGTAGCAGTAAGAAGTTAAAAAAGAGAAGAAAGTAATCAAAGCGTCAGTTCTGCTCACCAGAGAGCCTTGAGAGAGAGAGAGAGAGAGAGAGAGAGAGAGAGAGAGAGAGAGAGAGAGAGAGAGAGAGAGAGAGAGAGAGAGAGAGAGAGAGAGAGAGGGGAGAGAGAGAGAGAAACGAAAATTTTTTTTTGATTTTTGCTTGAGAATGTAACAACACTAATAGAAGAATTAACTTCATTTAAGTAAAATATTTCTGAATCAAAAAAATCATTGAAAAAAGTTTCCTTGTCTCGAAAATTTCTTTTTATGTTTTAATATTCTTCCTTTGTACCACCACTGAGTGACTACACGTTTTTATATAAGAATATGACATTTCGCCTCAATAAGATGTTTTCTATTTAATAAATTACTTTAATTTTTATTTCAAATTATTAAAATTAAAATTATTTTATTAAAAAGTTATTAAAATGAAAATTATAAAATAAAATTATAAGAAATTAATATTATAATTATTTAAAAAAAAAAAAAAAGATAATTATTTAATTACTCAATTTTATTGAATGTAACAGGCTGATTCTTTAAACCAATATATATTTTTATCTTGTTTTTGAAGTATGAAATACTCAATTTAAGAAAAAATGTTGGTTGAAGAATTAAGATTTTGGGTGAAGAAATTTCAGTGTTTTCAAGTAAGAGTTATTTCTTAAATTAAGAAAACAAAATAATTCTAGACGAGAAAGCCATTTTGAAGAAAACGTTTTCTTGAATTAAGCAATTTCTTCTACGGGTGTAAATATTCTTATCTACAAATACAGCAAAGAAATACATGACCTACACTGATAAATGTAAAAGTATTGTGATAGTAGTATTGTTGGATAAAGATGTGAAGAGTGTAATAGTGATAGGGATTGTGAAAATAATGAAAAACAATAGAGAGGGGATATTTTAATAAAGTCTGTGGCGAATTTGAAGAGGGCTTAATGGTAATGCTAATAGCAAAAATGGGTAAGGTCTAGTAGTAATGGTAAAGAAAAGGAAAAAAAGTCTATCTTCTATAATCGTCAGAATAATTTTAAATCGTGTTTTGACTGACAAAAGTAGAATTCTATCTACTTATATTATTCAAGAACGTGATCTTGCATCTTTGCAGTTGCATATAATACTTCAAAAAATTAAGAAAATAAAAAGAATTTCACTGATTTTCGGAAGGCTGTAACTAGATAAAAAAACTTATTTTAGAATAAAAAGTGTTTTGAAGCTTATTGTTTCTAGTTTTGAATTATTTTAATAAATGTGAACTATAGTTGTTGCGTAATCAAACAAAATACCTTGACATAAAAAAATTTTCCAACTTATTTCCTCTAACAGTCCATAGACTTAAGACAATTTTTTCCATATTAAATCATGACAGGAATAAATTTGATTTGTTCATTAAACGTCAATTTCTTTTTTCAAAACTCTCTGAATGACGATGAATTGATGAGATGTCGATGGTTGTTTATTCTTACATAAAAATATATTATTTAACATATTACAAGCAGTTACAATTGAATAATAATTTAAATCACTTAAATTAAAATTATTTATTTCTACAACTATTTTTTCTCATAATTTTTATAGGAAAATTATATAAAAATAAAAGTCATTGTAAAATTAGTAACATACCAATAGGATCAACGTGACTTATATGATCGACAAAATCCCGTTTGCCAAGATAAACAGTAATCTTGCCATTAGGACTAGATTTCTTAAAAACACGAGTCGCCTGCCTCTTATTCGCATTGTCAACGTTGCAGTCCATTGCAATGCCGGCTAAGCCAGCTACCTTAACTGAAATATAAAATAAAGATCATAATACAAAAGAATAATTAATAAAATTTATGTAGTTAACAATAATTAATAATTATGCAAATAAGTATTTATACAAAGATATATTTTTAAAAAATCATTTTTGACTATTGCAGTGCAAAATTTCTCAATAAACTTACGAATACCTTAATTTTTCTAATTGGCATAAACATTGTTACGTTTACAAAATTTATTAGAAAAACTATTCAACGTGTATCTATAACTGAGTGATTTTGATATTTCAAAATATTATGATTTATTAATTTGTAAAAAATGCCTAGTCGAAAAGCTTTGAAAAGAATATTAAAAAAAATTAGTAAATAAGAAGCAGTTAAACAAATGATATTTATTATAATTCTATTATTAAAGTTTGCATAAGATCTTTAAAAAAAAGTGGAGGGAGGCAAAGAGGGAGAGTGAGAAAGAGTGAGAGTGATGGTGAGGGTGAGGATGACGGTAAGGGTAGAGGTAAGGGTCAAGGTGAGAGTGAGAGTGAGAGCTAGAAAAGAGGAAAATTAAATTCAGCAAAATATAATACAAAAAAAAACATACGTGACACCACATAGATGGGTGATGCACGCCAAGTGCATCACCAAATCCCACACTCCAACGGAGAAAAAGATGATGAAGAAGTAAGAAGAAGATGTCGAAGAAGGAAGAAAACAACGTCAACGATGGAAAACAGTGAGGAGGTTATGGTCGCTCGCCACGAGGAGACAGCGCGTCTATTTTCGCGCGCCTCCTAGCGCGAAATAACACTAACCACGCCAAACGGGACTTCACTGAAAAATAAAATACCTACCTTTTTTTCTTCTTTGATTTCAATATTTATTGCAACATTGTTTAAACAAATTAATACGAAACTCGGAATTTCGGAAAACTACTAGCGGAAATCGATTTCACGGGAAAAATTATGAAGAAAATCATTTATGACACTTTTTCGTCCAAGCCTTTATTTTGCAATTAAATTGTTATAAACAATTAGGTGTCACCAGAACTCGTTATGGCCCATGTTAACGCTATTGCAAAAAACAAATATTTAACAACGCCAAACAGGATTTTACTAAAAAATAAAATACCCGTGTTCTTATGTTTTTCAATTCAATTGTTTATTGTAAAATTGTTTGAACAAATTAGTACAAAACTCGAAATTTTGAAAAACTAATAACAGCAGTTGATTTTATGGAAAAAATCATGAAAACACCTTTATAACATTTTTTTGTCCGAGCAACTCATTTTGCAATAAAGTTTTTATAATAATTAAAAATCACCGAAACTTATTTAGGCCTATGCTTACCCCAATGCGAATAACGAATAGCTAACTACGCAAAATCGGCCATTACTGAAAAATAAAATACCCGTGTTTTTTGATTTTTTTATTAAATTGTTTATCGCAAAATCGTTTTAACAAATTACTAAAAATAGTGCAGTTCCAAAAATCCAATTATGCTATTGCACGGAAAAAAGTATTAATTGTAGTCATGGTCAAGGACATATTTGAATCTAAATTTTTTCTCTTTTCTCATTTCTGGTGCCCGAACTGAGCATTCCTCTTCAAAAAATAAATTTGACCTTGAAGGTAATTTCGCGGTCATGTCTGAATGTAAAACTTTCTGCTCTTTTTATTTCTAGTATTAGAAAGAAGTTTTTTCATTTGAAAAATTTGAATAGACCTTAAATTGACTGTCAAGGTCAAGAACAATACAACGGTCACCATCGAATGTCCACCTCCGAACGCAACATCTTTTGTAAAGGTTGATTTTGGATAGGCGCCTCTCCAGACAAGATATTCCGTTGAGTAATTTATAATGGGACACCCTATATATATATACAAGGTCATCAAAAAGTATCGGACCCCCCTCCCCTATCAGCGAAAATATGTGTTTTCGAGAGAAATGTTACAGATAAAAGTTTGAGGATTGTGAACGAGGATTTGAATAGGGACCTTTAAGCTGACCTTGGCGATGACCTCCAAGGTTATTTCAATGTCAACTTTTATTTTTCAAATAGAAAGCCCTATTTTTGACACCGTCAATCGAAAGAACGGAAAATTTTACGTTCAGATATACATCAAGGTCATGTAACCCAATGACCTTCAAGGTCATTCCATGGTCGTATAAACTCAAACAAGGTTTAAACGGCTGTGATCAGCGAAAATATGCGTTTAAAAAGAAAATAGTTTATTTGTAATTTCTGTAAAATTTCTGTAAACGAATTTCTGTAAAAAACTGTTTTGGAAATAATTGAAAATTTGCGCAAAACGCATTTTTTTAAATTTTTGCAATTTTTAGAATATCGATTAGTTTTGCAATTATTTGCAAATATGTATAAAATTCTGTTTTGCAAATTTTTGCAAGATCTCCGAAATTGCTCAGTTTTACAAATCTGTGCAAAATTTCGCAAATTTTTGAAAATTTTTGAAAACTGCATATTTTTGCGAATTTTCACAAATTTCCATAAATGGCCCACTTAAGGAAAAATTTGGCAGTTTCGAAAATTGCAAAAATTTGCAAAAATTTGCAAAACGTATATTTTCGCTGATCACCCATCTACACCTTCTTTGAGTTTATACGACCCGGGAATGACCTTGAAGGTCATCTGGTTACATGACCTTAATGCATATCTAAACGTAAAATTTTCCATTCTTTCGATTGGTAGTTCAAAAAATAGAGCTTTCCATTTGAAAAATAAAACTTGACATTGAAATGACCTTGAAGGTCAACGCCAAAGTCAGCTTCAAGGTCCCCATTCAGATCCTCGTTCACAACCCTCAAACTTTTATCAGAAACATTTCTCTCGAAAACACATATTTTCGCTGATAGGAGGGGGGCTCCGATACTTTTTGATGACCCTGTTTATTGTGTATATATATATATATATATATACCAGGTGTTTAAAACCACCCCTTATAAAACATTAAATAAAGTTATTTATATACAGCGTGTTCAAGAAGTCCCAGTACGGCTGAATATCTTAAAAAATAATAATCCTAGAGAAAACTTTCGATCAAATTTTTTAATAAATTTGCTTGGTTATCTGGTGGTAACCTTGGCTTCGATCTCAAATCGGACCTTCAAGGTCATTTGAAGGTCAAAATGATTTTTTAATGGGAACCCCTATTTTCGACACCGAAAATGAATAAAGCGGAAAATTTTACGTTCGAATATGTCCTTGATCATTTTTTAAATTTGTCCTTAACTGGTCATGGTAAACGTCAAATGTAAAAATAATGGAGCTATTCCACAGGTGGTTACGGTAATGCGAACAAATAATGCCTTAACTTTTATTAGCGACCTAATGATAACCATGGGCAATAAAAATTAATTCGTTATTTTTTTGCATTACCGTAACCGCCTTTGGAATAGTTCCGTTATTTCCCAACTTAACCCTCACCATATCCAATGGAGGTTAAATTTTAAAAATGATCAAGGACATTTTCAAACGTAAAATTTTCCGCTTTATTCGTTTCCGGTGTCTAAAATAGGAGTTCCCATTTAAAAGAATCATATTGACCTTAAAATTACCTTGAAGGTCCGATTTAAGGTCGAAGCCAAGGTTACCGTCAGATAGCCAAGGAAATTTCTTAAATAATTTGTATTAAAAGTTTTTCTCCAGGACTATTATTTTCAAAGTTATTTATTTGTACTGGGACTTATTGAACACGCTGTAAGAAAACTTACATTGCTATTATAGGAAAATATGGTATGCTCTATCGATTAGCAATAAAATCAACTTCCGATCTGGACCACAAGATGGTCAAACTGACCGGAAATTGATTTTTTTTTAATGGAATATGCATATTTTTATGGTTGATTCGGTTTCTGGGTGGAAAAATAAACAACTTTTATTCAAATGTTTTTTCGAAAAAATGCATCATAAGTCCTTTAAATAACCTTTGAAACCTCCAATATGAAAATTTTCATTCAGTAATCACTCAATAACCCAAGAACCCAATAATCCAAGAGCTAATAATGTCTTTATAGGTAAATGGGGTAGGTCAAACTGACCGGAAGTTGGTTTTCTGAAATGGAAAATGCATATTTTTACGGTGGATTCAGATTCTGCGTGAAGAAATACAAAACTTCTTTACAAATTTAAAAATATGCATTATAAGTAACTTCCGGTTTGACAAATTCAAATGTGAATTAGAGGTCAAAAATTGAAGATTGGCCGTTGGCTATTTATGGGCATATTTACTTTTTTAAGTCATAGATTTGATTTATACCTCGACATTAATTTTAATTCTGATTGTATTGGAAGCTTGTTTTTCTTTAAGAATAATTTAAAACATAATGTCAAATTTGAGTAGTGAAATTTCCTATTCAGTTGACGTTATGCCTAGTTATAAAGTTTTTTTAAAAGTCGGGAGCTTAATATTTCAAAATAGTACATTAGTACAGTAGTACCTAGGGCCGAAGGTTGGATATTACCGATCAGCTGTTGTTACCGCACGCATTCGTAGAGGGTAAGTAAAAATAAAAATCCATATTTTTTAATGATTAATAATTACAATATGTACTAAAACTAATTCTCAGGTAAAAATTTAATTATTGTCACCAAATTTTGTTGCTAATCAAAATTTGGTGACTCATCCAGAGTTTATACTAAATGCCGTTAAATCTGTAAGTTTCTTTAGATCTCACTTATCAACATTTCTAGCATATTTATTACTTGATATACCATAAAAGTAAGTTCAAAATATTATTAACGTTTATTATTTATCATTACATTGAAATAAATTTTCATCCTGATAAAATTTACGTTTTTCTCTTTTAGAAATGGTGTATTCTAATGAAAAAGTATACGATATGCTTCAAATTTTATTTGAAGCTGGGTGTTTTTCTGCTGCTGAGACGCTATGGAGGGTACGATTTCCTGACCGATTTTCACACTCTAGTAAAGTCTTTTCTTAACTTTCTAATCGAGTAAAAAATAATAGAATTGTGCAACCTCATCACAATAAAGGACGAAAAATTAAAAGACGCATTGGAGATGTAAGGTAGGCAGATATTAAGCATCATCGATTATTGCTCTACATGATTCTCTGAGAAGAAGGCAAATTGATTCTGGTATCAATTATTGTACCATTCGTAACATTTTGAAACACAGTAAGTTTCATCCCAATAAAATGCAATTACACCAAGATCTTAACAATCATGACATAGCGCAACGTCTTCAATTTTGTAATTGGTGCCGTGGTCAACCAGCAGGCTTTCATCAAAGAATTTTATGGACAGACGAATGTACGTTTAAGAGTGATGCATCTGTGAATACTTGGAATTGCCGCTACTGGGCACTACGAAATTCTCACTGCTTAAGGACAATAGATAACCAACATATTTGGAAAGTAAATGTGCGGTGCGGTATTATTGATGACAAAGTTATAGGTCCAATTTTTTTTACGGCAACCTAGACTGACATCGCTATCTAGATCTCCAGATTTGTCTGTATAAGATTATTATTTGTGGGGAAGAGTTAAAGATTTAGTATACCGTGACCGTCCAACAACAAGGGCAAATACGATAGAAAGAATCCGACAATCAATTCAGTCACTTGAGGCATCTGAAATTCGACGAACACTGAACGATTTCCAAATAAGAGTTCAAACGTGTTTTTTACAAGGCGGAGCGCATTTTAAACATTATTAATTAAGTTGTGATTTTTGATATTTCTTCAAGAATGTTATTTTGTTTAACCCATTAATTTTTTGAAAATTCGTTGATTTTTTAGAATAAATAGCATCTATGCGTTTTTAAGATAAATGATTACGAATCTTTTATCAGATTTTCAAAATTCAAAATGGCGGATCAAACATGGCGGACAATTTTTTAGAAATTTGTCGATTTCTTACGAGTGAGTAGAAAGAAGAAGTCGATTTCTTATAAGTTAATAATAGTAAAAAGAAAAATACATATAAAAAAAAAAAAAAAAAAGAATTCTCGGTGATTGTCTACCTCCACGCAACGAGGATTGGGCAACATCTGATATAAGATGGCTAAAGATGATACGTTCAACTATTCACTTATAAGAAATCGACAAATTTCTAAAAAATTGTCCGCCATGTTGAATCCGCCATTTTGAATTTTGGAAATCTGATAAAAGATTCGTAATCAGCGATCCCAAAAACGCATAAATGCAAATTATCCTAAAAAATCAACAAATTTTCAAAAAATTGTCAGCCATATTGAATCTGCCATTTTGGATTTTGCATATTAGACAACAGGTTAGTAATTAACGACTTCAAAACTATAATATACATTTTTTTGCGACTACTCAAGTATTGTGCAGTAAATCTAATAAAATAATGTTAATTTACACATGCATGATAGATAATTAGAAATTTTTTTTTGTTTTCGAGAAGCCGCATTATTAAAAAAAAAAAAAAAAATAAAAAAACTATCGGGATTTTTCTAAGTACTCGTATCAATAATACATTTTGTACAGTTTTTCTTGTAAAAAAGTCATTGTAACTATACAAAATTCATAGTTTCCCAGAAAAAAATAATGAAAGAATTGTAATTTTTTATGTAAATTTGTAAAAGAAAACCAAAAAATTAACAGTTTTGACATTT
This sequence comes from Chalcis sispes, assembly GCA_949987625.1. Lineage (NCBI taxonomy): Eukaryota > Metazoa > Arthropoda > Insecta > Hymenoptera > Chalcididae > Chalcis > Chalcis sispes. The sequence goes on along the minus strand of OX465096.1, from coordinate 37,358,093 downwards.
TAAATGGTCGGATCGTGTAGACCGGACTCAAAAACGTATAAAAAAGTTGATTCCAAGTGGAATTTATAGCGATTTTAGTAAAAGCTGAGAGCTTAAAGTCGCAGTAAAAATATTTGTTATTTGGTTATTAATGGGCTAATGTTATAAATATTGTTAAGAAGATAATTATAAAATTTATGTAGTTATTCTTTTTGGCATCGATGTTTCTTGATCCGCTCTTTTGAAAGTTAGTTAACACTAAACCTAACATGCGCGGTCAAATGTCCGTTTTTGAAATTTCATTTAGAATTTCTCGTATACAACGTTACTGTATCACCATGTAGCTTAAGGAGAGGTTCTCATAAAGCACGACCAAAAAATCGATTTTTTTTTTTGCTTAAAAAGTTAGCAAATGTCTCGTAGAATACGCTCGTGAAACCCGTTTTGCCAAATTCAATTTATTTTTAAAGTTATAGTCAAAAAACCGAAGTCGTCTTTTTACGTACTAAATCGCGTACTAAAACTTTAAACGCGTTTTTCTCGAAACCATGTTTTTTGAGACGGGCGGAAAGATATCTCAAAAACTATTATAGATATCAAGATAAATTTTTTTTATTTTAAAGGTAATTAAATTTGCTGGATCTTGACCTAAAATCATAATTTTACAATGATTATTTTTATTGTTATTGCACTTTTTAGAGCAAAAAAAAGTGCAAAAAAATATTTTTTTTTTGCAAGTCCGCCATTTTGTTAATTTTTAACTTTTCTTCGTGATTTTAGTTCAAGATCCAGCAAATGTCTTCTTGTTTATGAAAAACTTTGATTTTTTAATTTCAAACAAAAATTGGATGAGTTACCTTGCCGCCCGTGGAGATGTCTTTTTTTTCGATGACTATTTTTCAATGCATATAACTAATAAACTATTTGGTATTTTTGTTAAAAAAAATTTGTAAAAGTAGTTAATAGCATACTTAATAAGTACCAAAAAACTTGACTACTTTATTTATTTCCTTCCATGAGAAAAAAAATCGCAAAAATCAAGTAATTTTTGGGTCGCTAGATGAGAACCTCCCCTAAATGACTTTTCGTATAATATATTAAGTTGCTGCAGATGAAATAGCCGATTTAGTAATAAATTTTTAAACAGCTGTAACTTTTTATAAAGACAATTTATTTAATCAAAATAGGAAGCAATAAATGCAACACACTTTTCCCAACGAGATACAAGTACATTTATTCCAGTGTTGTAGAAGTCCGAGTTTCTGGTTCGAAGAAACTCCTTGAAGGAATTTTTGACAGCAGCTTCATTATTAAATCTTTTTCCTGTCAAAAAGTGATCCAAATGTATAAAGAAATGGTAATCTGTTGGTGAGAGGTCAGGTGAATATGGAGGGTGAGGAAGAGTCTCATAGCACAACTCGTTTAATTTTTGGACCGTTGTTCTCGATACATGAGGTCGTGCGTTATCATAAAGCAGTATCACTCCATCCCTGTTGACAAGCCTAGGTCGTTGGACTATCAATTTGTGATGCATTCCATCCAATTGAGCACAGTATTTCTCAGCATTGATGGTTTCACCAGGTTGCAGGAACGAATAGTGGATAACTCCAGCTACAGACCACCAAACAGTTACCATTATTTTCTTTGGATGAAGGCTTGGTTTCGGCATGTGCCTTGGCGCTTCATCGGCATCTAGCAATTGGGCCGATTGGCGACGATTATCCTATAAAATCCACTTTTCATCGCAGGTCACAATTCGGTGCAAGAACGGTTCCTTTTTGTTGCGGGAGAGAAGAGAACTTGAAATCTCCATTGGACACGTCATGTTTTGCTCGGTAAGATCCTGTGGAACCCATTTGTCAGGCTTTTTTACTTTTCCAAGTTGTTGCAAGTGGCGGCAAACTGTCGAATTGTGAACGCCTAATTTCTCGGCAAGATCCCTTATGGTTTGGCGGGGATATATTTGGAGGGATCAGACTCCACTAATGCACGCAGCTCGTCATTATCGATCGATGGTCCTGGGTGTCCACGTGGCTCATTTTCAAGGTCCATATCTCCGGATCGAAATTTTTCGAACCACCGCCAAGTGGTTCGTTCGCTAACTGTATCAGGCCCAAATGCGCTGTTGGTATTCCTCGTTGCTTCCGTTACGTTGTGCTCTAATTTAAATTCGTATAGTAAAAGTTGCCGTTTTTGATTCACTTCCATGTTCACTTTCTCTTTTTGTTTTTACGATCACAATGAAGTGCAAAACAGAAATGACTCCATAAACCAAGGTAACAGTATTTATACTTCAATATGTCATATCATTTGCACCGCCTTGTACCAACATAATACACTAAAATTGAAGCCAACTTTATGTCATTGCTAAATCGGCCATTTCATCTGCAGTAACCTAATACATACAACCCATTTTTTAATATTCACAACTTTCTCTATTGTTTACTTTCCGAAAAAAATTTATAGCATGTCTAGTCTACCACGAACGGTCATTTAACCATTTGAAAAATTCATGTTATTTACGACTATATTCTTCGGAAAGTACACTTCTGAAATTGTTTTACGAGTCTCCAATGTAATTGTAGATCTACAGTGCAAACAAACGCGCGATTGAAACAAATGCATAGCGTTCTTTGTACGACAGTACGGTTTCGCGATTCGAACAGAGAGCATCAGAATTTCACAGTGTATAATACAAGTTATTACGTAGTATTAGTGATAGTTTCGACAACGTCAACAGAGCCAACAATATTTTGTGGTATGATTTACAATTTTTTTTTCATTTCTGGTCTCAATGTTTTCGCCCTGTTTGATTTATATTTTTATGTTTTAGTTTTTACTTTTTACTTTATCATTTGTATATTCATCCCCAAAAATGTCAAGATATTCGAGGAATATCAATTTATTAGATAAAATAAATAATATCGACGAGGATTGTTTGGAAGATGACCAAAAAGTTTCCGATATTGATAATGATACAGCAGAAAATAATTGTGAATTATTCGACAGCGATACGAACGAAGAGAATATTTTGAATATACAATACAAAGAGGACAAAAAAGAAAGAGATTTACAGTTAGTTCCGAAAGAGAAAATGAAGAAGAGATTGAAACTGCTATGGACAGAACTGTTTGGCAAAAAATAAAAGAAGGGTCTAATCGCGGAAGAGCACCGATTTATAATATTTTCAAGGAAATATCAGGACCGACAGCATACGCTAAACGAACTATTATAAGGGGGAGAGTTGAGTTAGCATTTTCCTTGATTATTGATCATAATATAATTAAACATGTAAGAAAATATACGGAATTAGAGGCATTTCGAGTGTTGAAAACAGAATAATTTATCTATTGCATAATTACAGGGTGCGTACGGTATTTGAGGACAACTTAAGAGTAAAATTAATTAGCTTGTATTTTTAATAAAATTTAACGAAATTTTTGGAATTTTTTATACAACGTTAAATCAATATATGGCTATAAAGTTATTCAATAAAATCGCCATTAGCAGCAATAACCTCTTCGATCCTGGTCCGGAAACGATTACATGCCCGAATCAAATGCTCCTTGTTCATGTTCACCATAACGGCATTAATAGCAGTCTTCAGCGAAGAAGTGGTGTTATGAGAACGCTTATTGGTGTCACGCACAACTACGCCCCATACGTAATAATCCAAAGCATTAAGGTCTGGGGAGCTAGGTGGCCATAGGTTCGGTGTTATGTGGTCATGAAAATTTTCGGCCATCCAATCTTGTGTCGCCATCGCTTTATGTGAAGGAGCAGAGTCTTGTTGAAAAATGTATGGTCTGCCTCCACTTACATTGTCTATCCAGGGTTTCACTACCATCTCCAAAATCTCGATGTATGCAGCAGAGTTCACTCAAAGCCCTTGAGTAAAAAAGTGTGGTGGCATAACATGTCCTTCGTTGCTGACAACACCTAAAACCATAACAGTGGCTGGAAATTTTGTGTGCATAACAACAGGAACCTCCGTAGGATTTGAACATAGCCATCTGTCATTTCTGCGATTGGTCTTTTGATCTTGGTCAAAATTTTTTTCGTCGGAAAAAAACCATAACATTTTGGGCGCCTCAGGGTGTTTGATTTTGTTTAAAAGACGTTTTGATCGGAGAACTCTCTGTTCCCGTGTTCGTTCCGACATGAACTGTCCTCTGCGCATCACGTAAGACTCATACCGAAGGTCTTCGTGGACAACTCTACGAATAAGGCACTCAGAAACATGAAGCTCACTCGCAAGGACCCTCATTGATTTTGAAGGGTCCTCGTCTATGATCGCTTGCACTTGCTCTAAAAATTCTGCAGATCAGACAGTGTCAGAACGTTGTTCGTGCTTTTTGCGTTTTGCAACCAATTCTGTATCGCCTCCTGATGCTTTCAATTCACGGCGAACCTTATGCACGAATGAACGGACGCAATTAAGAAAATTAGAGATCTCTAAATCTGTATGGTTCGCACATATAGCGACGATGACAGCATGTCTTTATTTCTTAAGTGATGTTGTAGTCCGCCATTTCTTATCTGAAAAGGAAAAAAAATAAAAAAATTTGCGAAGTTATAGTTACATTTATGCATGTCCTCAAATACCGTACGCACCCTGTATATGCATTTATTGGACTTCTATATGCACGCGGCGCATATGAGGCTAAGAATATAGATGTATCATATTTATGGAACACGAAATGGGGTCCGTCATTTTTCTCGACAACTATGAGCCGAAATGACTTCGCAGAAATCATGAGATTTATTCGGTTTGACAACAAAAATCAACGAAGCCAACGCTTACAAAACGATAAGTTCGCTTTGATCTCTGAAATTTGGTACAAATTTATCGAGAACAGTCAAAACTGTTATAAACCAGGAGCATATCTTGCTATAGATAAACAATTGTTTCCTACAAAAGCACGTTGTAGATTTACTCAATATACTGTCTGTCAAAAAAGTACCGGGAATTTTAAATTAAAACAACATTTTTACGTTTAATAATCAAAATTTATTGGGTCGCCAACAAAATAGACTCCATTTGCTCCGATACATCTATGCCAACGGCACTTCTAATCATCGAAACGTTTTTTATAGGCGCTTTCCGGGATGGCCTTCAGCTCACGCACCGAATTTTGTTTTATGGCTTCAATCGACTGAAAACGGGTGCCACGGAGCGGCAATTTAAGTTTTGGGAAGAAGAAGAAGTCACAGGGAGCCAAATCTGGCGAATACGGTGGTTGTTCAAGCGTGTTCATTGAGTTTTTGGCGAGAAAGTCGGTCACAATCGTAGCTCGGTGAGACGGCCCGTTATCGTCGTGCAAAATTCACGAGTTGTTCGCCCACAAATTTGGCCGCTTCTTACGGATACGCTCACGCAAACGTTTCATAACGCCTAGGGAATACTCTTTGTTTACCGTCTGACCCTCTGGAACGAATTCGTAGTGCACCACGCCACGGATATCGAAGAAAACAATGAGCATCACCTTCACTTTTGAGCGGCTTTGGGATGGTTTTTTCGGTTTCAGCTCGTTTTTTCCCACCCATTCCGATGCTTGCTGGCTTGTTTGCATATCGTACTCGTACACCCACGTTTCTTCACCAGGTATGATGCATTCCATGAATGCGGGATCGGAATTGACGCGATCCAGCATGTCCGAAGCAACCTGTTCGTGATAGCGTTTTTGAAGAAAATTAAGCTCTTTTGGAACGAGTCTTGCGGCCACCTTTCTCATGGCCAAAATATCAATTAAAATCGTATGTGTGGACTCGTGGGATATCTCAAGTTCATGTGCTATCTCTCTCAAGCTGGTATGACGGTTTTCAAGCACCATTTCCTTAATTTTATCGACGTTATCTGCGGTCGAAGCCGTCGATGGGCGTCCGGAACGAGGCAACTTCGACGACTTCACGACCATCCTTGAAGGCCTTGTACCACTCATACGCACGGGTTTTCGATAGTGCTTTATCACCAAAAGCCTTTTGCAACATTTTCAATGCATCGGCACACGAAATTTCATTCACAACACAAAATTTTAGACAAATTCTTTGTTCAACGTAATCACCCATTGTAAAAAATCGGCACGCACTATTGACATCGACTGACTTAACCAGCTACTGTAAACACACTCGTTAACAGATTCCACTCAAACTTGGCATAGTCATTAAGGACAGTTGTACCAAGCTAGAAAAAAAAATTTTACCTGCCTAAATTGCCCCGCCAGATTTAAATCGACAATTTCCGGTACTTTTTGACAGAATGTATGCCCAATAAACCGGACAAATTTGGCATAAAATTCGGGTTAGCTTCCGATGTAAGTAGTAAGTTTATAGCAAACGGCTTTCCATATTGGGGAAAAGATGAAGGGAGAGAAACATCGTTTCCACTTGGGGAGTTTGTAACTTCGAAATTAGCAGAACCATATACGGGCCATGGGAGAAATGTAACAGTTGACAATTTTTTTACAAGCGCGTTATTAGCGAGATTACTTCTAGCAAAAAAACTACACTTGTTGGAACTATTCGCAGAAATAAAAGAGAGCTTCCAAAATTAGCGAAACAGGCAAAGGATAGTATGACATGCTTCTCAACAATATTATACAAATTGAATGATTTTATTCTTTCAATTTATAAAGCTAAGCCCAATAAAAAAGTATTGATGCTTAGTTCAATGCATTCATCCGTTAAAATTGAGAAAAGTGACACCCGTATACCAGAGACAATTAGATTTTACAATAGCACAAAATTAGGTGTAGATGTAACCGATCAAATGGCCAGAAAATATAGTGTAAAATCTAAATGTCAAAGATGACCTTTACAGGTATTTTTCAATATCTTAGGTTTAGCCAGGATAAATGCTTGAATTTTATATATAGAAACGACGGGTGAAGAAATATCGAGGCAAGAATTTTTATTTCAATTGGCAGAATAGCATGGGACCGAATATCAGAAAGAGAGACAACTAAGTAAAGAATGTTCATTAAAAATGATAATAAACACAACTACAGATTCTTCTAGACGGAAATCTTGTCAAATAAGATATTGTAAAGTCAATAAGACTAACAAAATTTGTATGAGATGTCGAAAATACGTATGTGGAAAATGTGCAATACAAAATGCTGTAATTTGTAAAAAATGTGCTGAAAATGCATAAAGATAAATAAAACTTTCTAAATAGAAAAGCGGGGAGCAAGTTTTTATTGTAGCACCAGAAAAATATTTTGTTTACTATCCAATTGGCTAAGATCTCTTTCTATATTAAGATACATATGTTCTTCTGAAGCGATCATTTGACCGCTCATGGATTAGGTATACATGAAATGTCGAAAAGTTTAGTGTTAAATACGTTAAAAAGTGTTTTTGTGTTAGTATAAAAATTTTTTCTTTGAAATGTTTAGATTTTCAGTTTTATTTTGTTTATCAAATGTAAATAAATAGGTAAATATTTCTGCACTTCAGTGAGAGTGGAGGCGAAAACTTTGTGCAACGTTTAGTTGAATTGGTTTCGTTATTTTTATATTTTTATTTACAAGCAGTATAAACCTATAAATTATATTTATAAACACAATAAAAAAACGTTATTCATAAACAGAATAATTAATTTCGAGTAAAGTAGTGTCTGAAGTGTACGTACTTTTAAGAGGAGGTTTACCTTTTTCTGAACCAAAAAATCGATTTTTCTTTTTTTACATTTTTTTGTAGTTAATTACTTGTAGAATATATTCCCAAAACCGTTTGGTCGTATATATATTTTTTCTAAAGCTATGGAACAAAAACGAGATCGACGTTAACACAGATTAATCGTTAATAAATCTTTAAACGCGTTTTTCTCGAAACCACGTTTTTCAAACTGTTGGCCACGATTGCTAAAAAACTACTCGATGGATCACCTTTTTTTTTTTTTTTAATTGTTAAAGTATTTATCGGAAAGTGGACTACAATCAAGATGATATATGCATTATTTTTATTTTTAGAGTACTTTAAAGAGTGGAAAAAAACTCAATAATAAAAAAAATTTAAATGCCCGCCATTTTGTTAATTTTTGATTTTTAGCGATAATTGTAGGTCAGATGCCGACTACACTCATATATTTTATAAAACTTTTTCGATTTTTAATTTTCGTTCATTTTTGCAGGTGCTAGAGTGGCCAACAGCGGGCCACCTATTTTGGAGATAGTCACTTTACGGGGCGTGCCATTAATTACCGTCACGATATTTAGTCAGAAAAAAAATTTTTTTTGTACTTTTTATTGTATTAAACAAGTAGCAAACAATTTAAGTTGTTTATTAATTTCCTTCTATGAAAAAAGAAATTCCAAAAAAAACTGTTGTTTTGGTCAATAAAAAGATAAACCTTCCCTTAACTTTAAATATGACTGCAGTGTCGACTGCTGAATTCACAGTGAAAAGTTTACATTCGGTATGAAGTTTCACATCCAGTGTCTACTTCCTGTCTGGACGTTCGGACACTCTCATTTGCAGTTGAAGTGTCAACTTTTGCTTGAAAAATTTATCATAAAGTTCGATTTTTTACCTCTAATTCACATTTGAATTTGTCAAACCGGAAGTTACTTACAATGCATATTTTTAAATTCGTAAAGAAGTTTTGTATTTCTTAACGTAGAATCTGAATCCACCTTAAAAATATACATTTTCCGTTAGAAAAAACCAACTTCCAGTCAGTTTGGCCCACTTTCGGTCGATAACGGAAGTTAATTTTACCTCCAATTGATAGAGCATACCCCACTTACCTATAAAGACATTATTAGCTCTTGGGTTATTGGGTCCTTGGGTTATTGACTTATTACTAAATGAAAATTTTCATATTCGAGGTTTCACAGGTTATTTATAAGACTTATGATGCATTTTTTCGAAAGAATATTCGAATAAAAGTTGTTTATTTTTTTACCCAGAAACCTCTTATTTACAGACGAGGCGAAATTTGACAATATTGGAGGTGTAAATCTCCATAATGCCCATTACTATTTCCAAGTAAATCCTCATTGTCAAAGGGATCATCGTGTCCAGAGACGGTGGTCGTTGAATGTATGGGAAGGTATAATAGGAAATAATATGGTAGGTCCATTTTTTTATAATAATAATTTGAATGGTTTTTTCTATTTAAATATTCTCCAGAATAAAGTAACACAATTATTAGAGGACGTTCCATTAGCCTTGAGACAAATCATGTGGTTTCAACAAAATGGGGCATCAGCACACCGCGCACTACCAGTCAAGGCATTCTTGGATACAACATGTCCTTATCGTTGGATTGGCAGTGACAGCCAAGTACATGAATGGCCAGCCAGATCACCAGATCTCACACCGATGGATTTTTTTCTATGGGGTCTTGTAAAAGAGCAAGTATTTGCGCAAGCTCCAACAACCACAAAAGATATGAAGAAAGAATAAAAAGAGTTTTCGAATCTATCACGGTTGAAACATTAGAGAGGGTCCGTGTGAGTTTCCGTCAAAGGATAAATATGTGCATTAAAGAAAATGGATGACTAATTAAGCATTTATTTTAAGAGACGTCTTAACTGACAGTTCTAAGAGTCATCCCTTAATTGGGAGGACTCGTTAACTTCCCTTGATTGGCTGGGTGTTATGAGTCTTCCTTTGATTGGACGGACTCGTTGCCTTGCCTTGACTGGCTGGGTGCTATGAGTCTTACTTTGATTGGGCGGACTCGTTGCCTTGCCTTGACTAGCTAGGCGCTATGAGTCTTCCCTTGACTGGGCGGACTCGTTGCCTTGCCTTGACTGGCTGGGTGCTATGAGTCTTTCCTTGACTGGGCGGACTCGTTGCCTTGACCTTGACTGGCTGCGTATTTACAGTCTTTCCTTAACTGGATGGACTCCATGCTTTGCCTTGACCGGATAGGTATTGAGATACTTCCCTTAAATGGGCGGATCCCATGTCTTGTGTAACATCGACCTTCCTAAGTTGCTCGAATGTCTTTTAATTTTTTTTGTTTTTTTGTATTACCGCCTTATTTTCCCGTTACTTTCTTTTCTTTTATCTCCCTTAGCTGTTGAGGGCGGGCGTAATGAAAAAAATGCAATAAATATACAAAATTTAGAAAATACTGAGGAATGTGCAGATGTTCACGTCCCTAACGGTCAACGCAAACAACTTAATCACTTTACTACGCGTAGATAATTAATGGATCGAAGAACACTTGTATACACAAAACTTATCTGTATCTTAAATACGAACGAAATAACGCAGATGCTTGCATTGGTAAACGCTTTCTCCGTTTTCTAGTACTACTAGCAGTAAATCTTAAAGATCCACATAGTAGTAGTTATCAAAAGGGGCATATAGCGCGAACGCCCATGAAGCCTGTCCTATACCTGACGCGTGGGTCAGCGCTCCGTATCTTAAATACCGCAATAATGGCGCACCGAAACAGCCACCTCTGTTGACGATTTTGCCTATTTATAATATATAATTATCTTTTTCTTCCTCTCAATATTGTCCTTTCTCACGCATTTACCAGATGCGTACATCCGCGTGTAGATCTAACAGAAAACACGCCTAGATAATAAAATAATTTTACATTTTTCTTAACTCAAATATACCGTAATCCATAAATACTTAAAACTATATTAAGAGTAAACCTGTATTATCGCAGCGAGATGGTAGCGTTGTTGATATTAACCAACAAACGACATTCTACGTCCCATTTATTTTTGTAATACTAAGTATAAGGAGAGCGCGATGTACTTCAAACTACATTCGACACATAAATACATGTTTAAAATAATTTTATATAGCATAAGTCATCATGTAGTTTTAATTATATTTAAGTATAGTTAGAATGATCTACGAAAATTTACAATCATTTTAACCTTACAAACTAATTTAAGATAAATTTAAGTTCGAATTTGAATAGGAATAAGTTTATATTTTATTGGTAGCGATAATTATATTTAGGCTAATGTTATATTTAATTCTGTTATAAAAAAATAATTTATGTACGCTACGACATTTTCGATGTAACATAAATGCAAAGGGAGGTACCCGCAGAGACATCTTTTCGTCCACCGAAGAACCAACACCCCCGCTTTAAAGAAAAATCGGACCGCCTACGCTAAGAAAATCGGCCACTCAAAATAGGTCAAGGCCCTCTCGAAATCGGCCCTCATCAACCGGAACGAATCACGAGACAATCGTGGAAAGGCCCTCACTTCCCCCTCCGCCCCGCTTTTCCATTCTTTCCTCAATTTCTCTCTCTTCCTACCCTCCTCTTTTCCTGCTTGGCTGGAAGGATGACTTATCATCGAAGGCGAGGTGATGAGCTGCATCGCTGCACACCAGAAGTACAGTACAACTCCGCAACTTCCCAACTCTACAACTCTACGACTCTACGACTCTACAACTATACAAAGGTGTAAAAAAATACAACTCTAAAACTCTAGAACAGTATAATTCTACAACTCTACAACAGTGCAACACGAACTGCAGTACAAGTTTAGACGACGGTTGATGCCCGCGGATACCTCCCGGCACAGTAGGCAATAAGGAAAACAATTATATTACCTATAACCATTCGAAACAAACAAAAGTAAGTTTTTATAAATAATATTACCCACTATTTTACTGTTCTTTTCTTCCCACTCTCGCTATCATCCGATCGTTCTCCAGGTCCAATTACGTGGACTGTGAGCGATCAAAAACCTTTCCGAGTCGCTTCTCAACTCCAACCACGTGGAGTAGAGGTGACTCAATCCTTAAACTCCCACACTCACTCACCAAGTAGTTATTAGAAAGAAGGAGAATCGAGCGGCAACGGGCAAAAGATCCCGAGCTATTAGAGGTACAAGTCTAGGCTCGAAAAAACCGAATATATTACTAATAGTCGCGTTTGCTCGATAGAGCCGACGTGACACTTACCTCGTTCCAATTCCGGCGATCAAATTACGAGTTTCCATTTGAAAGAACTTGACCTTAAAATTACCTTGAAGGTCATGGTCAAGGTCGTATACGGACGTAACATTTTTCGCTCTTTCCATTTCCGGGGTTAAAAGTAGGGGTTTTCATTTGAAAAAACTAACTTGACCTTCAAATGACCTAAAAGGTCATTATCAAGTTCTCAGTAAAGGTCACCATTGGATGTCCCCCTTGAAATCCTACAACTTTTATTTAAAATATTTTCTTCCAAAGGACATATTTTCAGAGTTATTCGCCTGGGGCGAATAAAATGAAATACCCTGTATATATACTACATGGTCTGAGAAGTCCCGGGATTTTTTAATAGGTGACGCCACTAGAAAATGAACCTGATTCATTTCGAGAGGTTCATGTGTCACGAGTTTGTGTGAAGTTTCATAACATTTCATTCATTTGTTTACAAGCTACAGTCGTTTAAGTTTTGCTACCTTTGCTTTCGTGAAGAAAATAGAAAAACAGGAATATCGCATCTTGACCAAACATTGTTTTTTGATGGGAAAAACTGAACAATCAATGAAATGGTTGAAGGAATGTTATCTCACATCTGCTCCTTCGAGAACAACAGTTTATCGGTGGTTTAATGAATTTTAAATGGGTCGTACAAGCACCAAAGACGCACCTCGTTCTGGAAGGTCAAAAGAGGCTACGAATGCAGAAATCGTAAAGCAAGTACATCGAATCGTTTTGAATGATCGTAAAGTAAAGTTGCGCGAAGTAGCTGAGGCCGTTTGCATCTCAAAACAATGGGTGGGATATATTTTGCATGATGTTTTGGACATGAAAAAGCTATCCGCGCGATGGGTGCCGCGTTTGCTGACCGTCGGCCAAAAACAGCAGCGCGTTGATGATTCAACGGTTGGTTTGGCGTTGTTGCAGCGTAATCGAGCGGACTTCTTTCGACGTTTTGTGACGATGGATGAAACGTGGATCCATTACCATACGCCTGAGTCCAACAGGCAGTCTGCGGAGTGGCTAAAAAGCCACGAAAGCCAACCAAAGCGGCCAAAAGACCAACGCTTAGCCGGGAAGGTTTTGGCCTCCGTTTTTTGGGATGTGCATGGCATAATCTTCATCGGTTACCTGCAGAAGGAAAGAACAGTTACCGGAGAGTATTATGCAGCGTTATTGGACAAACTAAACGACGAAACAAAGAAAAAACGACCCCATATGGAGAAGAAAAAAGTTCTGTACCATCACGATAACGCACCGTCATACACGTCCTTGAAAGCGAAGGCCAAATTGGACCACTTACGATTCGAATTGGTTGCTCACTCACCGTATTCTCCAGATTTGGCCCCCAGCGATTATTATCTGTTACCAAACCTCAAGCGGTGGCTCCAGGGAAAGAGATTGATTACCTACGTTCCGTTTTGCACGTTACTACTCGCATCATTTGTTGATGATACACTGAATGTCGCTATTGATCTTGATATTGAATTGCATGAATTTTTATAATGCCGTTGTTCAGCAATATTGTTCAATATTGCCGAAAGTCGACTTACTCAGCGTTTCTTGTATTTTTTTAAATCTATCCTCAAACTAAAAAAAACGTCAAACTTCAAATTACAAAACCTGCAAAATTTATAGAAGGGTTTCGGGGTCATTGATCACGAGTTTAAGCGGATCACAAATCAGGTTAACTACCAACATTAAATTGAAATATATTCGCGATAAACTAGACTCGTGTCGTTTTAAATTAAATAATATAACTGATGTTATTTTCTATCTCAAAGAACATACGTACAAACAAAATCGTACTAACTTTTTTCTTTTTTTTTTTTTAATTTTTATTTTTTCCGGACGAATAACTTGCTACTATAAATTATAGCACCGATGAGGCGCTTTGTCTGCTTGTTCTTAAATTCTATTTTCCACCAAGCTATGTCACAATACAAAAATAAATCATCCGGATAAATTTCTGTCGTTCTGTATTTATTATTTATTATAATAAAAATCGTTTTACTTACTCATTTCGGGCAGTCTCGAATGTTTACAGAGAAAATATAATTCATATTATGCGAATTGCGTAGGAGCCCCTGCTCTTCAAGCCTCTTTGCTTCGCTTTGATCACTTTGTTTAAGCATAACTATCGATGAGCTTGGGACGTCGACGCGTATGATCTCACACAAATTCAAAATTTATCTACTCATCGTCGGTTGGGTAAATGACGATAGTTAATCCATTACAACCCTATTTATGTATATATAATAAATCGATACAAAAATAGTACATATTAAATATTATTTTATTTTGTATATTAATATTGATCTCTCTTTTTTCTTTTATTATAATTTTCATCATTCGGCTTATCTTGAGTACGTTTGGTCTCTCAATCTTTTTGAATCGTAATATAAATTATTTTTTAATCTTTACGCTTCAAAATAACTTAAATTAACCTCTCTTTTTTTTACTCAATTTTTTATTACAAAATCATCTGGTTGTTTCGGTAATATCTTGTCTCTTTGTGATCTAATAGATTCGCTTGTATTAATTTTTAATTTTTTGTTTGCACTATCATTTTTTTTTATCTTTATTATACCTTATCATATTTTTAATTGACTAACATGTGCAGCTGTTTCAAATCCATGGTCTATAGATTCATTTAAACATTTTATTTGGTATGTATCGCTTCGAAAAACTTCTATTATTACCATAAGACCTTTAAATAATGATTGCAGTATAGTTAAGCTTCCAGTTGCCATTGTTTTTTTTTTTTCCTAATGAAAACAATGTTGTCTAATTCATATTTTATAATTTGAAAACATTTTGCATCTGACCGTACTTTAGAATCTACTTGTTCTCGTAAAATATTTTTGCGTATTTCATTTTCAATATCAACTGATAAATAATGTGTCTCGCAGTCTTCTGTACTTATTATTCTGTAAACGCTATTTTCAAATTTTGGTAAATATTGTAAAGTGCTTCAAACGGTGTCTTTCCTATTATTTTACTGATAGTACAATCTGTCAGAAACTTTTAAATAATTTTAAATTTTATCTCAGTCATTTTGCTCCTTATTTTGCGTTACACTTCTGAAGTGTAATTTTATAGTACATATTTTGCAGATTTTGTAATTTGAGACGTTTTTTGTAGTATGAGGATGGATTCTAAAAAATTAAAATCTCATATTAAGATAACGCTTTCAAAGTAATCCGTTTTTCTGAACGTTTAATTCAATTTAGACATTTTCTATTTTACCAAACTAATTTCTTGTTTGTTATAAATGTCTTATCAAATCTCTGAATATAAGTTTTTACTACATTTTAAAGAAATTTTTTATTTTTAACCCTTTGATTTCACTATTTTAACTAAATGTACGTCTTTGAAGTCGCTGCAATCAATTTATTAATTTTTTCCTTATATCTTTTAGTGAGCAATAAAATTTTTAAAATTTTATAAAATTAAATGCTCTTCAATTGTCATTATCTGTGTTAATTTTTCTATTAGTTAATTTGCTTATCTAAAAGAAATCTAGCTTTTGCAATTACGAAATATATTCAATTATTGTTATAACAAATAATGCATCCGTTGTCTGAAGCACAGAGTACACAAATAATTATCCTGATGAGGGAAGGTTTTGGCCAAGTTAATCAATCCGCTCTTTCGGGTATTGGGTCCCGTTATGAGGCAACGAGTAATCTACAGTCAGCGCAGATACCGGGAAGGTCACGAATAACTTTTACACGAGGTAATCGCTTGATTGTTACCAATATGATAAGAAATCTTGCGCATGCAGCGTGACAAATTGCACAGGAAGCTTTACTAGGACGTCAAATCAGTGATCAAACAGTGAGAAATAGTTTGCATGAGACTGGTGTAAGATCTCGAGCCCGCACTCAGATACCAATGCTATATGCTATTCATCATCGAAATCGATTGCAATATGTAAGAAATTATGCAAACTGGACTACGAGAAATTTAGAATGAGTTCTGTTCACTGATAAATCTCGCTGTTTTCTTTTAAGCAACGATGGACGTATTCTAGTTTGGCGTCGAAGAGGATGTCGATTTGATAGAACGTATGTTCAACGAAGGACATTTGATGAAGGATGAATAATGGTTTACGGTGGCATCACAATTAACCACCACAAAGATCTAGTTATTAATCTGGTAGCTCGAAAATTTTTTAGAGAAAACATCTCAGTATTTTCCCATCCTGCACTGAGTCCAGATTTAAATCCTATTGAACAAATTTGGAAAATTATGGAGAGACAACTAAGAAACATGCCGACAAGACTTGGTCAGATCTTACAGAAACTTTGATTTAAATATGGAATAATATTCCTCAAACTAAAATTAGAGCCTGCATTACCATGCAAAATAAATTGAATGAGGTAATCTAGCGACATGGAAGCAACACACTCTATTAGGAAATTTTTAAACTTCTTTCAGAGAAGGTTTCGAGTCATAAACTTTCACTGTGATTTTACCCGTAATTCAAAAAAATGAAAAGAATACAGTTCACCAAGCAAGTCCCTAATACAAAATATCTCAAAAAAGTTGCGAGTTCTCATAAAAAAAAATTAAAATAACTTAAAATTTGCAAAATAAGAATTGTTATTCTATAAATAAATTAGTTTGTAATTAATTGTAAACTTTTCCACATAATATTATATATTAAAGTTATTTAACCTTGTTTGTGTAGTTACTTTTTATTCAATTACTAAAAAAATGATTTAGCAACTAAAAATTAGTGGTCTTAAATACATAAATAAAAAGAAAAAGCTAAATTATACATAAAAAAAAAAAAAAAAAAAGATGGAAAAATACTTATACTAGAAGAAAACAAAAAGAAAATTTTAAAGAAAATTAAAGGCGTCAAATTATAAATTAAAAGTTATACAAAACTAACAAAGTGTAATCATATTAATAAAAATAAAGACCAAATACTTAACTGAGGGAAAAAATAAATTACAAAATGTATTAGAAACTTTCAAAAGAGAATTACTGACAGTTGAAATGTTCGCTGTGCAAGAAAAAAATAATTATTAAGGTAGTTCTATTAAAAGTCAATTTACTACCCATACACATGAAAAAAATTTATCTGGATCTATTTTAGTGACAAATGTTTTAGTATTGTTTTGTATCTAGGCTCCCATTATTTATTTATAGAAAAATATATCTGAAGAAATATATTTTAATGTGGTCTTATATCTAAAAAATTGTTATTTTTTATCAATACTTTCTAAACTCTTAAACAAAAAAACTATGGATAAAAATAAAAAACATAATGATTAAAGTTCAGCTTTCAAGCTTTGTAATATTATCAAGTAAAATATATGTAACCAATTAGTTACTTGAAATTTATTTTGTTGATATAAATATAAAAATATGCTTGGTTATGCGACTCAGAATCCTTTATTCGAATGAGATGTCATGAAGTTAAATGCTTGGTGTAATGCAATATAACAATTTGAGCCACATTACATGCTATTGAAAAATTCGAGCACAAACGACTTTGTCAAATTGAAATATTTTGGATTATCTACTTGAATCATATTATTAACCATAATAAAATAATTTATGAAAAATTATATGTAATGTGAATTATTATTTTGCAATCAACATTGTAGTAACTCTACTGAAAATGTTCAATTAGAAGTTATTAAAACTGCTTAAAATATATTAAAACCGATTAAATTTAAATCTTAAATCAAGTATTTTTAACAAGGAAACTATCTTAAAAGGTTGGATTTCATTTTAAAAAAATTAATAAAAGATATCTAGCACAGGTTTTAATAAATGTATTCCATCAATTGCAATGTATTAATAGATTTGCATGAAGCAAGAAAAATTATAGTTTGTTATTGTTTAATATCTAATATGTTTTAATACAATGTCAATTTAAGTTAGTAATGCATAAACTCATCTAGTCAAACAAGAGAATTCCTGGAATTGTCTAGTGCAGCTTTTATTTTAGACGTAACAAAATAGTGGAGCAAAGCAGAAGATGTATAGTATAATTATATAGCAAAAGATATATGTACACAGGTCAGGTTATATTCAAACTTACAATACAATGTTACCTCATGTCATTGGGTTTTTATATAATTTAATTAATTACTCAGTTTCCGAGTCTTGAATCTTTGCTCATAAACACTCGAAATTTTTATTAGCTTATAAAAAATTTGAATGCAAAGTTTCATTAAAATGAGAACGGTCATTTTTTTATATTTTCATGAAAACCATATTTTTTCGTAAAACACAATATTAATTGCCTCGAAAAGAAAAAGGTCAGTAACTTTTTTATCCTGTACCCTAGAGGCATCAAAATTTAACTAAGTCATTTTTGTATGAAATTCTACCAATATATTAAATTTCAATCAATTCTGTATGATTATTCTCAAAACTGCAATACTACCTTAAAAAACAAATTTTTTTATTATTGCTATTTACATAAAAAAAAGTTTTTTTATTCCATTATCCAAAGTCATAAATTTTAAAAATACACTAAAGCATATGATAAATAAATGTAAAAAAGTAATTAATAGATAATATTATAAATCAGTCAAAAAATTACTATCAAATAAAATAACATGTAATTTCAATTTGTCTCTCTATAGGTCTCTACTATGTCGTAGTATACGTTCCAATTGTATATAAATATATCCCATTAGAAGTTTATGTTCTTATTTTATCTTTTTTACGCATAATTATTAAAATACTTAATTTTTTTAAATACTTGCTTAAAAAAACTTAAATTTTCCATTGAAATTAAAAACATGTTCAAAATATATCTCTTTAGTTTATGTTAATGGTATTATAAACTTAAAATTATCTTAAATTTTTTTTATCAAAATTAACAAAAATTTATTTCGCAATTAAAAAATGTAAATTAATAGAAACAAGGTTTTTATAAATTTTATTGTTTTTATTTCTTGGATGTCTAACCTGACGAGATATGCGTTTATGTGATGCCGTCGAATCTGATGACGCTTTTGTAGTGAATATAAAAATTATGCTCGGATTGATCTCTCAGTATCAGAAATAATCACTTGCGCTAAAGCACTACAAGAAGGCCCTTTGATGCACTTGTCATTTCGATTCTTAAGTCTTTAGCACTTCCCTTTTTTCTATTACAGAGATGAAAAGAAAATAATAGCACACTGAGAAATCTTCGTAGTAAAGAAGAGTGTGTATATTTAGAAATTATTAAATTTCAGCTATTAAAAAAGAAATAACAAGATACAATTTTAAAATAAAGAGTGATATGTGTATATTGTTTAGTTATTTTTAAACCTTGAAACTAAACATCTGATTCGATCCTAACCCTTATCAGAGATGAATAGGGAGATTGCCAGAGACCTGGAAAAAGTGAGGCAACTCCTGCGCGCCAGAAGGTGCTGCTGCCTAGTAGTCTAGCAGCCGAAGTAAACGCATGTTAGAAAGAGAGAGAAGATACTCACATTTTGTGTAAACACACGATAATGTGCGCAAAATCCGTAAAGCAGTTTTGAAGAGCCATCAGGTAAAATGGAATTTTTTCGTAACAAAATTCAAATTAACAGCATAAAAACTTACATTTGTAACTTAAATAAAATTTATATTCAGAAAAAATATTATAACAAAACTTATAATTGTAAAAAAATAAAATTTCAAATTTTAAATTAACCCAGATGCAAGAATCCACGTAAGAATTCACATGGAAATCCACGTGGATTTTGACATGGAAATCTACACTGCAATCAGTCCAATAACACACTGTATGTGGACTCCCGCGTAGATTTTTACGTGAATTTCCGCGTAGATTACCACGTGGGTATCAACGTGAAATCAGTGTAGAAATCTACGTAGAAATCAGTGTCAATATTTATGTAGAAATCTGTGTAGAAATGTACGTAGAAATAAGTGTAAAAACCCACACAGATCGAAAGGTTTTTAAAATGTTTTTAAAACGTTTCATGAAAGGATAAAAACCTTTTTAAAAGCTTTTAAAAAATGTTTTTAAAATGAGTTTATGTCCGTTTTTAAATCCTTCAGCAACGTTTTTTAGCTCCTTTTATAAACCTTTCCATACAAGTTTTAAAAACATTTCTATAAAAATTATAGAAATATTAAAAAAAAACATTTTTGAAAGTAGTTAATAAAACCTTTTAAAAAACTTCTTTAAAACCTTTATAAAAACTTTAATTAAGTATTTTATATAGTTTAGAATTTTATTTTTTATTATGATTATACATATTTTTAACATACGCATTATATTTAATCGTATATTCGCATTGTAGCACATGTTATTTGACACATTATTTTACGGAAAAAAACACAGAAAAATGTTTGACCTACGGTGGAATCAAACCCGGGTCCTTCGCATTATAAAGCAGACGCCCTAACCATTACGCAATGCAACGCTTGTAGAACTAAGATTTAAATTTGAATCATAAGTTGCATGGCAATCCATATACACTTGTATTACTACCTACTATACCCCATCCTGCAAATTGTGCATTTTGCAATAAAAAAACTATGCCAAATTACGTCTTTTAATTTGCAGATTTCCGTTATGCCAATTATTTATTTCGCACACTTATCATATTTTTGTTTTTACAAAAAGCACAAGTGTAACACGTGCGTATTTTAAAATAACGATTTCTCAAGAAATATGACCTCTTTAAATTTGCACACCACGTTCAATCATGAACTATTGATCATTTCAATTTGCACACTCAAAAAATCTCATAAATTGTTAATTATTATCGTGAAAAGAGCGTAAAATGACCTTTTACCAAGATTTATGAATTGTGCGCATGCGCACATACGTATGTCTACCTGGGAGCTTGCGATAAAACGCGCGAGAAGTACTGTCTGCCAAAAAAGTACCGGGAATTTTAAATTAAAACAACATTTTCACATTTAATAATCAAAATTTATTGGGTCGCCTTCAAAATAGGCTCCATTTGCTCGGATACATCTATGCCAACGGCACTTCCAATCATCAAAACATTTTTTATAGGCGCTTTCCGGGATGTCCTTTAGCTTGCGCGCCGAATTTGGTTTTATGGCTTCAATCGACTGAAAACGGCCGCTCCGTGGCAATTTAAGTTTTGAGACAAGGAAGAAGTCACAGGGAGCCAAATCCGGCGAATACGGTGGTTGTTCAAGCGTGTTCGTTGAGTTTTTGGAGAGAAAGTCGGTCACAATCATAGCTCGGTGAGACGGCGCGTTATCATCGTGCAAAATCCACGAGTTGTTCGCCCACAAATTTGGCCGCTTTTTACGGATACACTCACGCAAACGTTTCATAACGCCAAGGTAATACTCTTTGTTTACCGTCTGACCCTCTGGAACGAGTTCATAGTGCACCACGCCACGGATATCGAAGAAAACAATGAGCGTCATCTTCACTTTTGAGCGGCTATGGCGTGGTTTTCTCGGTTTCGTACATCCACGTTTCGTCACCAGTTATGATGCATTCGATGAATGCGGGATCGGAATTGGCGCGATCCAGCATGTCCGAAGCGACCTGCTCGCGATAGCGTTTTTGAAGAAAATCAAGCTCTTTTGGAACGAGTCTTGCGGCCACCTTTCTCATGCCCAAAGTATCAATTAAAATCGTACGTGTGGACTCGTGGGATCTCTCAATTTCATGTGCTATCTCTCTCAAGCTAGTATGACGGTTTTCAAGCACCATTTCCTTAATTTTATCGACGTTATCTGCGGTCGAAGCCGTCGATGGGTGTCCGGAACGAGGCAAGTCTTCGGCGACTTCACGAACCTCCTTGAAGGCTTTATATCACTCATACGCACGGGTTTTCGATAGTGCTTGATCACCAAAAGCCTTTTGCAATATTTACAATGCATCAGCACGCGAAATTTCATTCGCAACACAAAATTTTAGACAAATTCTTTGTTCAACGTAATCACCCATTGTAAAAAATCGGCAAGCACTATTGACATCGACTGACTTAACCAGCTACTGTAAACACACTCGTTA
This sequence comes from Chalcis sispes, assembly GCA_949987625.1. NCBI lineage: Eukaryota > Metazoa > Arthropoda > Insecta > Hymenoptera > Chalcididae > Chalcis > Chalcis sispes. Next base: position 37,336,228 of record OX465096.1, on the reverse strand, counting down.
ACAGATTCCGCTCAAACTTGGCATAGTCATTAAGGACAGTTGTACCAAGCTAGAAAAAAATAATTTACCTGCCTAAATTGCCCCGCCAGATTTAAATCGACAATTCCCGGTACTTTTTTGACAGAATGTATAACATTCAAATATTACAATAACAGAACACGTTAAATAAACGAAAATAATTGTTAAAAGAATTCGCACACCTTTTCAAAACGTTCATTACTAATTATTACAATACGCACAATGACCAATTGTTATTAAAAATTCATTATTTATGTGTAAAAATCAAATGATTGTTAGTAGCTGATCGCACGGAGATTATGTCCCTTTAACATGTAGAAAGTATCCGTATAGAATCAGGTAATAGTGGAACACGCTAAATAAACGAAAATAATTGTTAATTTGCACTCCTTTTAGAAACGTTCATTAACAATTATTACAATTTGTACATAGCCTAATTGTTATTAAAATCGCATTATTAATGTGTAAAAATCAAATGATTGTTGACAGCTGATCGCACGGAGATTATGTTCCGTTTACAACGTACGAAATATCCCTATCGAATAAGCTAATAGTGCATAGACTTATAACACTTCGTTCAATAAGTCCCGAGACCAACCCAGAGATGGTGCTAGTAGTACCAAACTGGCCACGTTTCCATAGAGTGCATACCTTTACATGAAACGTGTAAAAATTTCACGTCGATCGGATCACAGACAGCAGAGTTATCGAGGTTGGAGTAAAGTCACTTTGTAATTTGTTTGAAAAATGGAAAAAAGCGAGTTTCGCGTGTTGATAAAACATTGTTTTTTAATGGGTAAAAACACCGTAGAGGCATAGCAATGGCTTGATAAACATTACCCAGACTCCTCTCCATCCAAACCAACGATTTGTCGTTAGTATGCTGAGTTTAAACGTGGTCGTACGGAGACAAACGATGCGGAACGTTCGGGTAGGCCATTGGAAGCCGTTACACAGGAAAATGTGAGTGGAGTGTTAAAAATTGTAATGAATAATCGCAAAGTGAAGGTCCGTGAGATTGCAGAAATGACACAGATATCATCTGGAAGCGTATTTACAATCCTTCATGAAAAATTGAGCATGAAAAAGGTTTTTTCCAAGTGGGTGCCGCGATTGCTTTCAGTGGAACAAAAACAGCAACGAGTCGACGATTCAGAGAGCTGTTTATCGCTATTTACTCGCAATAAAAAGGATTTCCTGCGTCGATACGTGACCACGGATGAAACATGGATACATCATTTCACTCCGGAGTCGAATCGGCAATCATCTGAGTAGCGCATGGCTGGCGAAAGCCGCCCAAAGCGTCCAAAAACGCAGCAGTCATCTGGCAAAGTCATGGCGTCTGTTTTTTGGGATACACATGGCGTGATTTTCATTGACTACCTGGAAAAAGGTAAATCGATCAACAGTGATCATTATATTGACTTGTTGGTACGTTTGAAGGAGGAGATCGCAGCAAAACGACCGCATATGAAGAAGAAAAAAATCCTTTTTCACCAAGACAATGCACCATGCCATAAGTCTATGAAAACAATGGCAAAATTGAACGAATTGGGCTTTGATTTGCTTCCCCACCCCCCGTATTCGCCAGATTTAGCCCCCAGCGACTACTGGCTCTTTGCTGATCTCAAAAAAATGCTCCAGGGAAAAAAATTTGGCTCGAATGAGGAGGTCATTGCCGAAACTGAAGCCTATTTTTAAGCAAAAGATAAATCCTTCTATAAACATGGTAGAGAAATGTTGGAAAGGCGTTGGAAAGATTGTATCACTCTAAAAGGAGATTATATTGATGAATAAAAATGATTTTTGAAAAAAAATGTTGTTTTCGTTGTTAGTTTCGGGACTTATTGAACAATGTGTTATATTAGACTGCACGCGCTGTAAGAGTTTTTGAAGACAATATTAGAGTGAGAAAACAATAGCGAGAGGCGTTGTGTCACTCTCTAACGTGAAGGTTGGTGGGGGGAGCGACTGACTACGTGATAAGGACATCATAATATAAGTAACCATAACAAATAGACATTATTGACAATTTGAAGAGCGAGGGGGAGGAACACTTTCCCCTGAACAGCCCCCCCACTCTTCCTGCCTAGCGAGAGAGACAAAACACCTCCCAAGTTATCTCCGTGCTTCAATTTGGTCTTCAACGCTCCCAGTAAAGCGCGCAGTCTAGTATATAAGTCTAGGTAATAGTGCAACACGCTAAATAAACGAAAATAATTGTTAAATTAATTTGCACACCTTTTAGAAAGGTTCATAAACAATTATTACAATTTGCACATAGCTTGATTGTTATTAAAAATTCATTATTAATGTGTAAAAATCAAATGATTGTTAGTAGCTGATCGCACGGAGATTATGTCCCTTTAACATGTCGAAAGTATCCTTACTGAATCAGGTAATAGTGCAACACGCTACATAAACGAAAATTATTGTTAGATTGATTTGCACTCCTTTTAGGAACGTTTATTAACAATTATTACAATTTGTACATAGCCTAATTGTTATTAAAATCGCATTATTAATGTGTAAAAATCAAATGATCATTAACAGCTGATCGCACGGAGATTATGTCCCTTTAACAACGTACAAAAATATCCCTATAAAATCAGTCAACAGTGAAACGTGCTAAACAAACAAAAATAATTGTTAAAATAATTTGCACATGCTGCTAAATTAATTAAAAACAATTATTTTTATTGGCACATAGCTGGAATGTCGAGTCTTGTTCCGAGTGCCGTCGCGAGTAGACGTGTTGACATCTTGCTCCGTGTATCGATCTAGGTAAAATAGTTTTGAAATAAAATATTGAACACGAGTGAATATTAACTATACGAGGGGCGTTTGAAAAGTCCGTGCAAAGTCCAAGAGATGGCACCACCGGCGCGTATCGAGGTCATGTTTAGTTAGTAGCATCTCTTGAATGAACACACACCAAGTTGCAGCCATATTGGTCTATTTTTTTGTGTTTGGCATACGTGTGAATCAAGGAAATCGAGTGATTTTCAAGAAATGGACGAAAAAGAATTTCGTGTGATAATTAAACATTACTTTATGAAAGGCAAAACGTTTTAGGAGACTAAAGAGAAGCTTGATAAACATTATGGTGACTCTGCACCTTCGATTAGAACAACTTATAAGTGGTTTCAAAATTTTCGGACTGACCATACGGGCACAAGTGACGCTGAACGTTCTGTACGGCCTGTGGAGGTTACGACTCCAGAAATCATTAATCAAAACCATGATATAGTGATGGATGACAAGAGATAAGGTGCGTGAGATTGCTGGTGCTGTGGGCATCTCGACTGAACAGGTACATAATATTTTGCATAAATATTTGGACATGAGAAAGCTATCCGCAAGATGGGTGCCGTGATTGCTCACGCTTGACCAAAAACGGAATCGTGTGAAGTGTTGCAAGGATGGTTTGCAGCTGTTCCAGAAAAATCCGGAGAACTTTAAGCGTCGTTTCGTCACTGTGGATGAGACATGGATACATTACTATACTCCTGAGACCAAACAACAATCTAAACAAATGGGTTACCAAAGGGGAATCTGCACCAGTAAAGGCGAAGACCGTTCCTTCGGCCGAAAAGGTAATGGCGAATGTATTGTGGGATTCGCAAGGGATAACCCTCATCGACTATCTGGAAAAGGGTAAAACTATTACAGGTGCATATTCTTCATCGTTATTGGACCGTTTGAAAACCAAGCTGCAAGAAAAACGCTTGCGATTGGCCCAAAAGAAAGTCCTTTTCCATCACTACAACGCACCAGCATAAACCTCAGCAGTTGTGGTCGCAAAATTAATCGAAATAGGATTCCAACTCATTTCACATCCCCCCCTATTCTCCAGACTTGGCTCCCTCGAATTACTATTTGTTCCCCAATTTGAAGAAATGGCTGGCGGGACAAAGATTTAATTCAAACGAGGAGGTGATTGCAGACACTAATGGATATTTTTCAGACATGGACAAATCCTATTATTCGAAAAGGATCAACAAACTAGAACATCTTTGAACGAAGTGTATAAGCCTAAAGGGAGACTATGTCGAAAAATAAAAAAGGTTTACCCCAAACACGTAAGCAGTTTTTATTTTTGCACGGACTTTTCAAACGCCCCTCGTATAATGATTAAGTGAACGCTATTGACAGGATTTACTGTGCTTTAGCTGCACTGCTGTGGCGACAAGCTTGCAGTGGTGCAGTTGCAGTACACAATTAAGATGTCTTTGGCATGTCCAAGTCCCCCCGTCATATTATCTCCAAGTGCTACATCTACATAGTTATTTTACTCCAGCGTTGTTGCCAAAAGTTCTAATCCAAAAAAGGATCAAGCTATAGTTATCGATGCTTTAGGGAGTTTAAAAATTGATGATTATTTAGATGGAATTAAGCAACTAATAGATTTAGCAAATGTTAGAAATATTTCCGCAGTCTCAGGTAATAAAGTTTGTATATACACAGTATGTCGGAAAAGTTCCCGAACTTTTGAAATAAAAAATCGAAAATTACATCCAAAGAAATTTATTCCAGTTAACTTTCAACATAGTCCCCTTCCCTAGATATACACTTATTTGAGCACTCCATGAGTAATTCGAAGGCTCTTTGGTACTCCTCTGAAGTTATCGCTGTGAGACGCTTGGTGCAAGCCGCTTGAATGCTCGGTACATCTTCAAAAAATCGTCCTTTCAAGGCTATTTAGCTTGGGAAATAGGAAAAAGACGACTGGAGCCAGATCTGGCGAGTATGGGGCGTGATTGATGCGTGGGATCTGATTTTCGGCGAGATAACGCTTCACAATGTTCGAAGAATGAGCAGGCGCATTGTCATCCAGCAAACTCCACGATCCCGGTTCCTTGTACTCGGGCCTGATGCGATTAATCCGGCGCTTCAGACGTTTTAACACCTCTACGTAATACGCAGCATTCACGGTGGTGTTTGGGGGCACAAATTCTTTGTGTATCAGGCCTTTGGAGTCGAAGTAAGCGATGAGCATCGTCTTTACCCGTGATTTTTGTTGGCGCACTTTTTGAGGCCTCGCACGGCCCGGACTGAGCCAAGCGGATGACTGGCGCTTCGTGGAAGGATCGTATTAAAAGCACCAAGTCTCATCTCCAGTCACAATTGAGGTTAGAAAGCCCGGAGTGGTGTCGCAAGTCTCGATAAAATCTTGACAACATTGGATGCGAGTTTCTTTCTGCTCTGGTGTGAGAAAGTGCGGAACAAATCAAGAGCAGACCTTCCTGCGGTTCATTTTTTATTTCAAAATCAACGCGACGCTATTCTTGCTCATGTTCAGTTCGTCTGCCAACATTCTGAGAGACATGTGGCAATCCTGCTTCAGTAGCGCGCGCACGCGAGCCTCGTTTTCGTCGGTAACAGCTGTTGACGGCCGGCCGCTTCTCTCGTCATCTTCTAATGACTCTCTACCCTTCTTGAACCGACTGGACCACGTGTAAACAGTTGTACGCGACACTACGCTTTCACCGTAAGCCGAACCGATCATTTTTTTCGTTTCCGCGAAAGTTTTTTCAAGTTTATATCAGAATTTAATTGCGCCACGATGTTCAAATTTCTCATCCATCGTAGAGCTTGCACCGGGGTACTAAACACACGTTCACTCAAGCACGTCTATCTCGGCAACAAATGAACGGATACTGGTGAAAAAATTCTCAGACACTCCAGAGGGATGTAGCAACATAGTACCGTTGTCGTCAAAGAGGTGGCGCCACTCGTACAAGCGCTACAAAATAGGTTCGGGAACTTTACCGACATACTGTGTATTTAACAAGTAAAACTCAAGTTAAAACTTTAAAAAACAAGATTGTTAAAATCAAAGATTATGCTTTAAAAATTAGATCGCTAATTAACAATGATAATAAGCGAGTAGTCATATCTGATGTTTAACCTGTAATACCGAATGATTTAATTAAAGAAGCCTTGCAAAGAAAAGGAGTAACCATTTTATTTCCAATCAGTGAAATTCGTGCAAGTTCTACAAAACCAGGTAGATAGCACATAATGTCTTTCCGTCGTCAATTTTATATTCACAAAAAAGAAGAAAAACTTCTCCCAGAAACCCTACAGATAACATGCGATGACACTACATATTGGACCTATTTGTCAGCAGATTTTGCTTCGTGCTTTATTTGTAAATAAATCGGGCATATTTCTAAGGCTTGCCCAAATTTCTTTACATACATAGACAGCAGCTTACCGGTGCGTATAAGTGACTCAGTCTCGAGTGAAATAGAAACAGCAAATCCTGTACGAAAAACACACATAGTAAATTCCGCAAGTAAAAGAAAAGTAGAAGACGGTATTCAAAATAATATACAAGGCAATACCTCAGAATCAAAACGCCCTCGCTCAGTCACAAGCAGCGAAGTTTCAATTAGAACAACAGTCCATAATAATCATACCAGTTCACAAATACTGAATAAGCAGGAGAGCGAAACACCGCATACCATCGTATTATCCACTCCAAAAACTCAAAAAAACATAAACGGAGAAGCTGAACTGTGTAGAAGAAGGAAAGGTTAATTCTATTGATGAAAAGCTACTCCTAGCAAGAGCTATTTTGGAAAATGTGGAAAAACCGCCTTGCTTATCGTTTACTCAATTCTCAAGTTTTCTAAAAACTAGCTTTAACAGCTCAATAGGCTACAAAGAAATCTTGAAAATATCTAAAAATCCTACAAAAGTAATTAAAATAATAAATAATGTCTATCCATTCATCCAAGACTCTAAAATAAAAACAAAACGTACTATACTGAAAAATAAAATTAAAAGTCTTGACTCTGGGAGCCCTGTGGTAACAGACAATTCTGAAAAAGAAACGGAAACAGATATACCTACAGACACAGATGCAGAAAATAAAGAATCTAATGCTTTAATACATTCAATATGACTAGCGAGGTTATTAAAATATTGTTTTGGAATGCACGAAGCATTACGAAAAATCAATTAGAATCACCAAAATTCCTAGACTCAATAGAAGTTTTTATATGTATTGAAACCTGACTCGAAGAGAACAGTAATTTTAAATTATCGGCATCCCACGCTCCTGTGGATACGAGTAACAAGATTTAAATCATACTTTATTTCAATGTCCACTGTATGATGAGCAAAGAATTACACTAATAAGAAACCTTGAGAGAGAAAATTTGTGTCTACCGTCTTGTGCTAGACTGTTAATATATAATGCCAAACCGTCGTTATTCAAAGTTTTTGTACAATATTTAAAAAACTGTAATTTAAATACCTGATGTAATAATAACTTACTCTCATTGTACATTCATCGTAATGCACTCCAATTTTATAGCTAAATAACTCCGCGAAGGAGTTCATAAGGCTTAAGTATAAAAAAAAAAAAAATAAAAAAAAAAAAAAAATAATAATAGCTGGAATGTCAATAAATATTCATATTTGTTATTAAAAACTCAAATAAGTCGACGGTTTATTCATAACTGATGGTAAATTAAGCTCTGTTCAAAACACGAGGGAATATCAATTGAATCAAGAACGTTATTCAAGCAGCTCAGCTAAAAACAGTGAACATATCTGTCATCATATCCTCGCACAGACTAGAGCGATTCTAAAACGCAAGTTGAGTTTTAAACGATGAAAACATCTAATTGACTATTTTAATAAATTAGAACTACAAAATTCACTAACTATGTTGTAAATTAAAATTACCAGGTGTACAAGTATGAAATGCGGATTTTAGACAACAGATGGTGTACCAATGCGGTTTAAGCTGTTGTGATTTGACACTGCGCCATTTTGTTGTGTTATCAATAAGTTCAGACACGCATTAGTGATAGACTGAAAAAGTGTGTGCATCGTGTTGTATTGTTGTGTTTAATATGTCAAAATTTATACCGAACAAAGAGCATTCGTGGACAGCATTAATTTTTTGTTTTCATTTGAAGAAAACTGCTGCTGAATCCTTTCGGTTACTACGAGAAGCTTATGGTGAACATGCTTCATCGCAAGATACGTGTGAACGATGGTTTCAGCGTTTCAAAAAAGGTGACTTCGACGTTGCAGTCAAGGAACATGAAAGACCGCCAAAAAAATTCGAAGATATGGGTTTGCAAGCATTATTGGACGAAGATGATTCGCAAACACAAAAAAAACTCGCACAGCAATTAGGAGTTTCCCAACAAGCTCTTTCCAATCGCCTACGAGCGATGGGGAAAATTCAGAAGAGCGGTAGATGGGTACCACATGAGTTGAATGACAGGCAACTGTCAAAATCGCAAAATCATATGTGAAATTTCGCTCGCTCGGTACAAAAGGAAGTCGTTTTTGCATCGAATAGTAACAGGTGATAAAAAGTGGATTTTTTTAAAAATTCCAAATGCAAAAAATCATGGGTAGACCCAGGAGCACCATCCACATCGACCGCAAGATAAAATTGTTTTGGCAGAAAGACGATGCTCTGTGTTTGGTGGGACAAGAGGGGCGTGGTCTACTATGAGCTATTGAAACCTGGGAAAACGGTTAATACTACACGTTACCAACAACAATTAACCGATTTAAACCATTTGCTGCTTGAAAAAAGGCCAGAATACCGAAAGAGGCAACACAAAGTAATTTTTCTCCATGACAATGCTCCATCACATACGGCAAAACCGGTTCACGACACATTGGAAGCATTCAACTGGGAAGTTCTGCTTCATGCGGCTTACTCACCAGATTTGGCTCCTTCTGATTACCACTTGTTTGCATCGATGGGTCACGCACTTACTGAGCAGCGCTTTGATTCCTATCAAGATGTCAAAAAATGGCTCGATGAATGGTTCGCGGCAAAAGGGGAAGATTTCTACTGGCGTGGTGTTTATAAATTGCCCGAAAGATGGGAAAAATGTATAAAAAGCGATGGAGCATACTTTGAATAAAGCACTTTTTATTATTCTACCAAATTTAACGTGTTATTTTTTCTTTTAAAATCCGTATTTTATACTTGTACACCTGGTACATAATATAATACTGAAGAAAACCTATAGCCGTCTTCCACAATCATTTAGAATCTTATATAATTTTAATCAAAATGATTTATTAACATTTTTTATAATTGACAACATATTGAGTATAAATAAACAAAAATATTATAAACTTAACATTTTAAAAGTGCTTTTTATAAATACAAAAATACTAAAAAAATGATCAATATAAAATTACAACCTATAAGCTTCAAAATAAATGCTATATTAAAAAAATTGATAGAAATTTTGAAATTTTCATATTATTGGCAGTTATTAGACGCTCAAAATACTAAAGCGGCTAAATTAATTGTCTATACTGTAACAAAATTTATGAATACAATACATTTGAAAATCACAAAATCAAACAATTTATGAATCTTTTCCTCCTTCAATTTATTGACAAATTTGCCTGCTAAATCCATTGCATTTTATCAATCTTGATGCAAACGTTAGCATTTTTTCTTTTACAGTTGCAACTGACAGCATTAATTTAAACTGCTTCCCGTCTATACTTGACAGAGCATGCTTAATAAAGCATCTTGAATATTGGTATATTCTGCATTAAACGTTTTTAAAAATCCTGCTAAAGATGGTTCTGCAGAAATGATAACTACCCACACAGCATGCAAGGTTTCAGTGAAAAGTTGCAGCAAAGTTATACTGAAAACTTGCTGAAATATTATACTGATACATTTTAACGAAACCTTGCAGCAACCTTGCAGCAAGATTTCATGAAATATTTTGATAATACCTTGCAGCGACCTTACAGCAAGATTACAATGATGCTTTTTTCCGCTAACTCACAGCAACCTTGCATCAACATTTCGCGAAATATTTCGTGCAAGATTGCAGCAAGATTTTATGAAATATTTTCACAAAACCTTGCACCGATCTTGCAGCAAGATTTCAATTATGCTTCTTCCCGCAAACTCACAGCAACCTTGCAGCAACATTTCGCGAAACATATCATGCGAGATTGCAGCAAGGTTTATTGGAACATAACAATAAAATCTTGCAGCAAACTTGGAACAAGATTTCAATGACGTTTTTTTTTTCAAAACCTCACAGCAACCTTGCAGCAACTTCTTGCGAAAAATGTCGCGCAAGATTGCAGCAAGGTTTCTTGAAATATTTTAACGAAACTTTGCAGCGACCTCGCAGCAAAATTTCAATGATGCTTCCTTTTGCAACCTTACAGCAACCTTGCAGCAAGGTTGATGATCAATATGAAAAGTCATATTAAAAACTATAAAAATTGATAAAGTAAATGAATAAAAAAATTTTTATTTAATTTTTTCATTTAAACTATTTTTTCATATTTTAAAAGACTAATATTATTTTTACATAATATATATTTTATTTCCGCCTCAAATTAATTATTTAGTCGCAAATTGTCGTTTATTTATTGTATTTATTAATGTCTCACGGAAAAAACGCAGAAAAATTTCTTGACCTACGGTGGAATCGAACCCGGGTTCTTCGCATCATGAATCAGGTGCCTTTGACCACTACGCTATACGCAGCTCTTGTATATATTTAAATATGAATTTCAGTTACAAGTTGGCGGATGTTGCACTGTTCTCATAAGACTTTTATGCATTGATTAGTTGTTCATAACGAGATTTTCAAATTTAAATTGAACTCACTTTATTATAATAATTTACATAAGCCTGCATTTATATTGTATCAAGAGTGATGTTATTTACTTAAAGAAATTTATTGTTCTCTAAAGTAGCATTACACTCTTAGACAATTAAAATATAATTTTAATTTAAGTATTTATTTTACGTCAACGTTTAATAACAGTTTACTTCAAGAAAATTTTTTCTTTTTTTTTAAACTTGGTTTTAATTGATTCAAACGCTTAAGTATTTAAACGACGGAACATCGGCCAACAAATAATTATAATATTAAAGTTAGTTGTACAAGCGGTGCGTATAGCTTAGTGGTTAGGGCGTCTGCTTCATAATGCGAAGAATCCGGGTTCGATCTCACCGTAGGTCAAAAAATTTCTCTACGTTTTTTCCGTGAAATATTAATATATACAATATATTAACGACAATTTGAATTAATTTAATGAGGAAATAAAATATATATATTTCATTGCAAACCTCTAGCAATATCTCATTGAAACTTTGCAGCAATATTTCATTATAACCTTGTAGAAAACTTGCATTGACATCTTGCAGAAACCTTTCACTGCAACCTTGCTGAAGGATTTGTGCAAGGGACATATAAAGGTTGCAGCAATCTTACATTGCAACCTTGCAGCAATATTTCATTGCAATCTTGTAGAAATCTTGCATTGAAATCTTGCAGCAATTTTTCGTTATAACCTTATAGAGAACTTTTATTGAAACATTGCAGCAACCTTTCAATGAAATCTTGCAGAAATCTTCTACCACAAGCTGCCAGCAACCTGTCATTGAAACCTTTCAGAAACCTTTCATTGAAACTTTGCTGAAGGATTTGTGCAAGAGACATATTGAGGTTGCTGCAACCTTTTATTGCAACATTGCAGAAACCTTTCAAATCTTACATGAAACCTTGCAGCAACCTTGCAGCAATGTTTCATACTGGGTGTATGCGAATTGAGGAACTTGCATGGATTGAATCAAATTTATATAAAGATGTCAATAAACCGTGCCTAAAATAACATTTTCTTTTTTCAATTTCTATTTTCAAATCATATAATATTAGATTTGAATAAAAATCGTACCTTCCTCTACTGAGATGTTTTGCTCAACGCTTTTCCAGGTGTACATAATATCCATCTTATCTAAAAGTGATGTATATCGTATTAATAATTCGGAGGCATCAATTACATCTCGTGAATATTCATGTTTTAAAAATATTGAGATATATAATATTACATACAATACCTTACTTTACATAATTTACGAGTTTCTGTATTGTGAGTTTTCATTGCACGATAGGCGACTTGAATTTCATCTATGGGGAGTCCACTACGAAGATCAACAAGATCTTTTACTGAATAATTGCCAGATTTTTCTAGCATATGGGTTCTAAGTCCACATTTCCATGGTAGTCTTTGTTCTTTGCTTCTGGATAAACAATAAAATATTGTTTCATAATTTGCAATTCTTCCCTGAGTCTAAAATGTTTAAATATTTTTTTGATTTATTTGAGAAATTCATTATGTAGAAATGTTATATACGTAGAAAAATTACTTTAATGAATGATAAATGAGGAATCAATGTAAAAAATTTATAATTTAATTCTTTTAACATTAAAACTGGTTTGTTTTGTAAAAGAGTTAGAAGTTGGTATGCAGCACGACAAACTTTTTTAGGTTCCATATCCCAGTTGCGAATTAGTCTTGCCAGGATGACAGCAAATGAATTCTAATGACATCGTTGATAATAATATAAAACGCTATAGTCACACACCCTGATCCTAAGAAATATATGTTATAAATTTTAATAATATATATTCACAGTAAATAATAATATAAATTGAAAATTATTAATTCCATTATAAAATTATCTACTTGAATAAATTTTCTACAACTTTACACTTTAATAATTTTACCTGAATATTTAAAAGGACTACCAAAACATGATAAGAATAATCTTTTTGAGACAGCTTGTAATGTATAAATTAATTTATTTATTTAAAAATACAGTAAATAAGCATGTTCATTTCTCTGTGAGTAAAGTATCAAATATTAAAGGATGTTATTAAAAATAGTTACTAAATATTATTCTAGTATTGAATTCTGAACATCTGTAACCTTGTGCGAATAAACTTCTTTCAGGGCATATATCCTTAGCTTTACTTGCAATCATGTGAACACAAACTCTGCAAATGTTAGTCATGTTTTTAATATCACAGCAGAATCCATAATCTGTTATAAAATTAGTCATTTGTTATTAACGATAGTAATTAAATAAATTTACATCACTGTTTTTATTAAATTAAAATTGTATATATTGCAAAAAGAATTTTATATTATAATTTTCATAATTTAATACCATGATTAACAAGGCTTAAAAAAATTAAAAAATTTAAGTCGGTAATTGGAAAAATAAAAAAGAATTTTTAAATGAAAATGAAGCATTTAAATAATTATATTTTTTGATATTTTTCAAAAAATGTTTAAATCTTATTAATATGCATTAGCACATAAAATATTCATAAGTTAAATATTGTAAAATTGTTATTTTGATATTATTTTTATCTTTTTTAATCTTTACTTGATAAGAAAAATTTTTAATTAGTAGTTGGAAAAAATTAATTGCTTACACTAATAATTCCAGGTAACCACTAGGACCATGCGTGGTAAACAGTTTTTCCACCTTTAATAAAATAAATACTTTAACCAGAGATAAAAAGGGAGATCGCTAAAGGCATTGTAAAAAGTGTGGCAAGTCTTTCGCGCAAGAAAGTGCTGCCTCTTGCGGACGAGCGATCGAACTATACACGAGTAGAGTGCAAGCATACTTACCGAATTTATATACTTACACAAGTTCGGTGCAAACATTTCTAATAAATGATTTAAGATTGATGGAACCGAGTGTTTAAAATTTACCGACTGAAAAATTTAATGTAAAAATTAGAATATATAGCATTATATATTTTATTACTTTATTATATTACATTTAAAATTTATTAACTAATAAATGTTTATAACAATATATTTGGTGTTTTAAAATTAAAACATTTATTCGTATTGATTCCATATATTTTACCTTACTCAATTTCTATACAGATCTTTCTAAAAAATATATAGCTCTTATTTTATTTAAATATTGTATACTAATAAAGAATATATAAATTAAATTAAAAATTTTAATATGTATATATATATATATATATATATATATATATATATATTGTAACGGGGCAAATTTCTTTACGCCCGTTAGCAACGCAGGACCTTCTTCTGGTCCTGCTTTAATCTCGTGTGTGTGGGGCCTTGCCTCAGGCCCCGCGGCCGGTGCAGCTCCCACCGGGCTCGGCTGCTCAGTATGTGTGCCAACGATCGGTTGGCTCGACCAGCCGCTATGCGAAGGCTCGATGATGCCGCCCTCTAACATCTCCCTTGTTTGGGCGTGCATTACCTCCTGGATTTTCGGGGAGTACGGGTAAGCTCTCTGCTTTATGGGGCGAGCATCGCCGACGTCGATGGCGTGCTCGATCCAACCCGTACACCCTAGAGTGTCTGGCTCCTCCGCCAGCATCCTATCCAGGAGCCCCTGGAGCTGCTCTCGCTCCGAGGGTTGAACATCAGCCAGGCCTATGGCTGACACGGCAGGATTGTCCGTTGTTTCCAGCGAGGCTAATTCCAAAGCCAGCTCCTTCCTGGCTTCTTGTATGAGGAGCTGGTTCCTCGCTGGGTCGAGGATGGCCCTGAATCCTCTGATGAAGTTGACACCGAGGTAACAATCTGCTGGTAGACCAGGCAAGATTGCCACCACAATGTCCTTCGTTACGCCGGCCACCTCAAAGGGCAGTTGAACGAACCCAACTATAGGAGCGTAATGGCCGTTCGCTACCATTGCTCCCTTGCCCTGGCTCGGCGTGATCGCGCGTCCACATGCCGTGGCTATTTGTAAGCCAACGGCGCTCATCACTGTGTGTGACGCGCCCGAGTCATATAGTGCGCGCAGGGTGTACCCTCCTACGCACACCGGCAACCACCATCTGGCACCTTTTGGAGCCCCCTCCTCTGGGGGGTCCGGAGCCGTCTCCGACGCAAGCTCGGTGCTCACGAGCTCGCTGGTGGTCCCTTCGGGGACTTGGATCCCAAACTCGGCGGGGAAGGGCGTAGGGATCTCATCTACGCTCTCCCCTAGTCGTTTCCCGAGCAGTCCGGGCAGAACCTCTTGATCATATTCGGCCTGCCGCAGCCATGGCAGCTGAACTCCTTCTTCTGCTTCGGCTGCTCAGACTTCTCGTCGTTTTTCTTGTCCTTCTCCCCCCTTCTGGGGGATTGAGACTTCGGACTGCTCGGCCCGGATCGCGGCTTCTTCTGCCGCTTTGGGCTGCCCTTTCTGGGCGGGCTCCGCCTACCCTCTCGGCTCCTATGGCCCGCCATGAGGCTATTATGTTTGGCGAAGTCCGCCAAAACTTCCCGCAATGCCGCCTTCAGCTGGTTGACCGGCAAGTCTGGCCGATCGACCTCTGTTGCGGCGACCACCACTTCGGTAGCGCTTAACTTAGCGCTCACCTTCGGCTGCGCTTTTGTGGCGGTCCTCGGGCGATAGGCCGCTTCCGGCACTACCGCGTGGTTTGGGGGAACGGGCGTCCGGTCGCCTCGTTCCCTCTCCAGCGTCAACTCGGCTCTTGCGGCTCGGTCGATCAGCTCGTCGACCGTGCGGCACTCCATCCGAGTGACGATCCGTTTAATCTGCGGGAGCAGATTATCGTGGAGACTGTCCACCATCTGCTCCTCGCTCAGTGGTGGCGATATCTTCATAAGTATCGCCTCCAGGCACGTTATATATGTACGCGCTGGTTCGTCCGCCTGCTGAAAGCGGCGGCTGGCCTCGTCCCTCAGCCGTTCTTGTATGTTGGCCTTGGAACCCCAGCGCGCACGCGCTGCCTGGCAGAACGCCTCCCACGTCTGCCATTTATACTTGTAGCAACCGTACCACATCCCGGCTAGGCCGCTCAGCAGCGCGGGTAGCGACGACAGTATCTCTGGATCGCTTATCCCTGCCGCGTTCTTCGCTTCGTCCACTTTGCGGAAGAACGCTTCAATGTTGTCAGTCGGCTCTCCACGGAACGCGATGTTCCACCGACTAACGATTCGACCGACGTCGCGCGGTGCCGCCATACCGGTGTTGCACCATGCACTATTACTCGGTGCATTGGTGCAACTTTCCCCCCTCCTCCAGGCTCCATTTGGGCCGGATCTAGGGGATGGCGGGCACTCTGCAGGCCCTCGCGAATCCTCGCCTTCGCGGGGGCTGCTGTGCGTTGACACGTAGTTACACGTGAACGTGTCCTGGAACGCAACATGGCTCGGCGCTTTGCTCTTACGCCGAGTCTGTGGTGAGAGAGCCGGTTCCGCGGTCTCTCTCTGTGGTGCCTTGGCCGGGCCTGGCGTGCTGTCTATCTTGGTGGATGACGCACTCGGCCTAAGATTTGCGACCTCTTGCCTCGCTCGCAAATCTTGTAGCTCCGCCTGCATGGCCGTGAAGCACTTGACCATGCCTTCCATTGTCCGCGTCAAGCTCTCGATGCGCTCCTGCATCAAGAGCTCTCTTCTCGTTGGTGGCGGGTCTTCTTGTGTGTTTGTTAGGGACGATTGGTCCGCCTCGTCCCCTAACAACATGGTCAGCGGATGCGGCTCTTCTCTGTCGTAATCCGCCGACCCCACCGTCGTGCCTGCCCTCTCCTGGCAGGCACGGAGCACGAAGCTTCTTCTTGCTTCGAGCCTCGCAGCCTGGGCAGCTTCGTCTGCCCCGGCGACCTCCTCCTGGAAATCGGCTGCTGTGAAATTTCCCAGCAGCCAATTAGTTATGCGGGCCAGTTTTTCAAAGCGTGGCCCGTCTGTCCGTAGTCGGAGAGCGTGGAGGGTTTCCTCTACCTCCTCGCCCTCCATGGCGAATAGCCATTGCTCAATCTTGGAGGAGTCTCCTGTCGCCATGTCTCCTCTTGTGTTCCGCACGCTAATCTTTATACAAGACGAATAGTTGCGATATCGTGGGTATCGCACGCTATATGTATTTAACGCTAAGTAAATAAATATAAACAAATATATGAAAAATTTATTTTAAGAGGGATTTACCTCGTCCCTCTACCCACGGTATCGCAACTCGCACTGGCGTGGCTGTGGAGAGGTCAGTTCTCCCTGACCTTATACTTGCTTGAGCCTCGGCGCTACAAGCAAGCTAACTCCAAAATTAAATAATTTATGAGTTATTTTTAACTCGAGAACAAAAAAAAAGAAAGTTCTTCCGTCCCCGTTGCCACGCCAGGGACACTTGATTTTTCGCACCTACACTCTTCTGCACGCTTGTGTGTGTGTGTGTGTGCGCTCGTTGCGCCCTCTGCGCACGCTTCAGACCTCTCTTTCCCTACTGCGCACGCCCTCTCGTGTCACGCGACCCTATGCCTAAGACACACGTCTGGGGCGCCAGTTGTAACGGGGCAAATTTCTTTACGCCCGTTAGCAACGCAGGACCTTCTTCTGGTCCTGCTTTAATCTCGTGTGTGTGGGGCCTTGCCTCAGGCCCCGCGGCCGGTGCAGCTTCCACCGGGCTCGGCTGCTCAGTATGTGTGCCAACGATCGGTTGGCACACCCGCGGAGGCGGCGGTATTCGGGATAGGGACGCTAGAAGGGGGATGAAAGAAGAAACGTACCAGCTTTGTGCCAAATAGTTAATTTAATCAAAATAAAAACAACAATTACACAGCCAACGGTACGAATTATCCCCGAAAGATCGATTATTGCGAAGAGCAATTAGTATTGCCTCACGCGCAATACTAATTCTCAAGGTGCGCACTGCGCATGCGCACCCTCTTCGCTTCGCGCAGCTACACACACGTGTAGTTTATGTACGGCAGATATAGAGAGAGCAGTTCCCCCTCTATACTGCCGTAGTTCGTGGTTGCTCAAGTGAGAGCGGCTCTACCTCTCACTCGATGCTGTAGTCTATGGTTGAGCGAGAGAGCTCGTTCCTCTCGCTCAACTGCGTGCTCGCCGGTTGTACGAGTAAGAGTGGCTTTCTCTTACTCGTACGCCTATTCTATGATGGTGCGAGAGAGAGATCGATCCTCTCACTCGCACTCGCGCGGCCTAATCGAGTTTGAGTTACGCGGTCTCGCGCGTAACTCTGCTATATCTATATATGCCTGACGCGATCGCACACGCGTCAGGAAAATTAAATATAACTACTCGCGGTCTAATTATGCTAACGAGTGGCCACTTACTTTTACGAATAGTTGCTCGCGGGATTGACTATTCTGATCTGCGTAGACGCTGCGGAAAATCTTCTCCAAAAATCACTGTGTCTTTTCCCGATCACTCGAAACGCATGCGGCTCTTTCCACGGCTCGGACGAGAAGAAGGCTTGAGGGGAGGGCTCCTCCTTCCCCTCTCGCCTATCGGTTTTCCCGCGTAGCGCTATCGATTCTTCATCGATAGCGCCGCGTTTCGGTACGCCGCGGCTTTTCCCGCGTCAAGCCATCGATCGCTTGATCGATGGCGCCGCATATCGTCGCGCTGCGAACTCTCTTTCTATCGCCTATGGCAGCTGGCTTAGCCTCTATAAGCCGCCTGTCACAATATATATATAGATGTTACAATGTGTAAAGTTTCATTCCAAAACTAATAAAAGTGTATGTTTTAAAAATATTTATATTTCATTTAATTTACATCATAATAATACTGCATCTTTATCTAAATTTTAAAATGAAAAAATAGAACATAAAAATTTTTATTTATAGTCTTCTTTTTACTTAAGTTTGCCTTAGCTAGCTCTCTAGAATCAGATTCTTTTCTGAATGCACTTTTTTTTATTACTCTTCAATTTGTCTTTTTTTACTACAGATATTTTTTCAAAGATGCATCAAACTTGAAAACTACTATTTTTCAACGTGAAACATCGTCGACTTTAACTTCTTCAATATGATTAGTTTCTTCAATATTTCATTTATCGATTTAATTAATTATATCGTAATCACTTCCTTCGTCAGCAGACTTTACTTTTCGTTCACAAAAATAATATTATCATTTTGTTTCATCAACTTCGATTCTTGATACGATTTCTTGTTTTATTATACAACAACCCTTCGAATTTATACAATGTAATAATCATAGAATATTCGTTATTAATTTATTTAATAATTTTATTTATATATATTTCATGTTTTTCATCAGAAAAAATAGTTAAAAAAAAAATAAAATAAAAGAATTTCTCATGCTGCAGGAATTGAACGCTGTTCCTTGCATGTAATGAAGGTAAAATACTAGGTTGTTCAAAAAGTTTTGAAAGCGACATCTATAGAGCAGTAGAAAAACCAAAATTTTTACGCTATTCTAATATTTCATCTTTCATATAAACATACCCAAAGTTTCATTCCACTCTGTCAATTCATTGTTTGTTTATAAGCCATTTGAAGTTGACGTGTCAGTGTATTTTTTTTACAATGGAAAAAACCGAATATCGTGCAGTGATAAAATTCTTTGTTTTGGAAGGTTTATCAGCAACGGAAATTCATACAAAAATGGTGAAAGTGTTAAAGAAATCTGCTCCTTCATTTCCAACTGTGCATCGATCGGTTTTAGAGTTTAGACGTGGTCGAAAAAGCGTTGAAGACGATCCACGCTCAGGACGTCCAAAAAGTGCATCAACACCAGCATTCATAGCAAAAGTATAGGATATGGTTTTGGAAAATCGTCGATTGACCGAGAGAGATTTAGCAGAGGCCCTAGACATCTCATTAGGTAGTGTGAGTCATATTTTAAACAAAGTTTTGGGTTTCAGAAAGCTCTGTGCACAATGGGTGCCGCATTCGCTCACAATGGAACAAAAACACGTTCGAATGCGACTTTCTGAGCGACATTTGGAGCGTTTTCGAAAGGATAAAAAGGATTTTTTGCGTCGATTCATCACTGTGAATGAGACTTGAGTCTACCATAATGACCCTGAATCAAAACAAGAGGCTAAAGAGTGGTGTCAACCAGGCACTTCGGCACCGAAGCGAGTTCGTGTCCAGAAATCGGCGAAGAAGGTGTTAGCGTCAGTTTTTTGGGATGCAAAAGGGATTTTGTTGGTGGATTATCTCTAAACTGGCAAAACAATGAATTCTGAATATTATTGTAACCTTTTGGACCAATTGGATGAAAAAATTAGTGAAAGAAGACCCGGTTTGCACAAGAAAAAAATCATTTTTCATCAAGACAATGCACCCGCTCACACAACTCAAAAAACCATCACTAAAATAACCGAATTAAAGTACGAATTGCTGCAGCATGCACCTTATTCGCCTGATTTAGCTCCCTCTGACTTCTGGCTGTTTCCACACCTCAAGAAATTCCTTCGTGGGAAGCATTTTTCATCAAACGAAGAGGTTATAGCCGTCGTAGAGGAGTATTTTGCAGGCCTTGCAGAAAGTCACTTCCATGATGGGATAAACAAATTGGAAGACCGTTGGACCAAGTGTATTGAACTAATGGGAGATCATACTGATCAATAAAAGTGATTTCACCAACAAAAAAAAGTATCTTCATTTCCGCTTTCAAAACTTTTTGAACAACCTAGTACTTTCATTACTTATGCCTTAACCAATTGAGCTAAATTCATCATTTGTCAATTAATGCAAAAACTTACATAAAAGGTGTAACCTTCAGTGAGCTTTTAAATATATAATATTTTCATGAATTTTTTAAATGTAAAAAAGATCTTTTTTTAATATTTTTTAAATTAAAATTTTTATTTAAAAGGCTACATTGTTAAAATTTTTGCTACAGTGCTAGTATATATATATATATATATATATTCAGCCTACTAACCCGTACGGCGACTCTTACCTACGGAGCATCGTCAGCGTGTAAATGGTTTCCATACGCGCAAGCGCCTCCTCGATCGTATTAACATTTTTCTATACGTCCTCCTAGGCTGTATGTCATTCTATACGTCCTCCTAGGCTATATACGTCCCAAGAGAAAAAAAAGTTAACAGCGCCACTGCTATGTATTTCTCGCTTCATATAGCCTAGCATGTCAGTCTTCATCGAAACTTATATTTTCGAAACGCGTAATAAGACTTATGTATGTTGAGCGAAGGAGAGAGAACGAGATAGCGATAAGAGTGCGCGCACCATTGCTCCCACGTGACCACCCTATCTCTGTCTCGCTCTCTCCTTCGCTCAGTATGTACATTCAAGCGACCACGGGGCTCTGCTTTTCTTTTGTTTTCTTTCAGTATAGTGTATCGTTGTGTCGGTAATATTCGTTCTTAATATGTGAGAAGAAGAATAAAAATGGACAATTTATTAAATAATGAAAATAAGACGAGTGATAGTGACAGTGATGAAGAATGCAAACGTGAATTAAATAAACTAATAGAAAAAGCGAAGTCTAATATAATCCCGCAAAATTAAAAAATTTAATAATAAGTGATTTTAAAGTGATAATTTTTAGTTTATAATTTTGTTTGTGATTTAGATAAATGATTTAAAAGTTTATTGTGTGAAGAAATTAAATTTAAAATATTTAAAAAAGTTACTGTTTTTTCATGTTAAATAAGAGACTAAAATTCATTGATTATACAAAAAATGTGTTAAACAAATATAGTATTGTTATGATAAAAATAACATAAGAAAGTATTTATATTAATTATAATAGTATTAATATTATTTATAAGCCTTCAAATCTTATAAAAAAAACTTTTGTTAAAAATGTTATTTTGTATAAATATTTAATAAATATACTCAAGAAATTTATATTTTTTAATAAATAATAATTGTTCAAGAATTAATTTTGTTTTTAAATATGAATCCATTTACTATTTTTTTTAATTTCATAATTTATATTTATATTTACATTATGTTGTCTGTCACTTTTTGACACTACATGTACATGTACGCGTGTGTGTACAAAATGCGCATGCGTTAGCAGACGATATCTGTAGTTTACGAACTGTCAGTATGGGTTCGAAATTGCATTTTATTGATATGCAACAAAATAAAATTAATTATTCTGTTAACTAAGTAAGAGTCTTCGTACGGGTTATAAGGCTGAAAAATTTTTTAAGCACCATGAGTGAATCTCGCGTCATTAAAGCTTTCGGCTCATATTTTGTGGATGGATAGAGGCGATTGCGGCCCTACTATCCATCCACAACATATTTTGCCTCAAGCTGTAATGACGCGAGGCTCGCCTATGGTACATAAATAACTAATATATATATATGTATATATATATATATATATATATATATATATATATTTATATGTTATTACTTGCACAGCTATTTAAAGGGCCAGCGTTTGTTTACACTAATATGTGGAAATGAAGCGCGGTTATATTCGGCGCACCGCAATTTGTGCACGTATTTTTTGTTTTTATAACTGTTCAAAGATCTTGTATTTATTTTCTTCGCTATAAGCTGACGAATGTTTACACAGTGCGCGATTTTTCAGTGACCAAAATTCATTGCAAATTGCGATTTTTTTTGTGAATTATAAAAGTTTTTATACTTACGATCTTGAACATTTACTGTTTTTTCATTTTGGACGTTTATTCACAAAAATGAAGAAATTAGAGACGATCTACGACCAATGCCAATATTTCCATTGTAAAAATGGAAAATGTAATGGATTTAAGCTTTTTCGTTTTCCTTTTGACACAGAAAGACGGCATCGATGGATTGAACACTCTGGTAAGTGTTATTTATTTTTAAATATATAGATTATACAATATAAAGCAGAACCGTGTGAGTTTTTAAACAAATCGAGATAATTAAATAAGCATCGCGATCGCAGTTCCAAGAACTCGCAACTCGAGTGCACCAAAACAAAATATTCGCATCTTCTCGCGATGCCGTTTAATTTTTTGTCAACACATTAGATATTTAAAAATCTTTCATTGAACGCGTTTCGCAAATAAATTTTCCGCTAATACATTAATTTTTATAATTAAATATTACAAGTTTATATGAATTATTTTTATTAACGAAAATTCTCCTGAAGTTTCACATAAGTTAAAATTTTTACTAACGCATTTTATAATTTATATTTTTCATTTTATATTTTATATTTTACAAAATTATATTTGGTTTTGCAACCTTGGCCTATTTCTTGAGCTTACTTCCGCGTTTGCTTCCGCATTCGAATCTTTCTTTCTCTTCTCTATTTTCGAAATGATTTAGTGACTATACCTCGGTAAAATTCGGATGCCAATTCGGAAAAAAACTCATAACTTTTCAGCAGCTGGACGGATGTTCATCGAATACAGATAAGGACAATCCCAATTAAACTACTTTTTAATTTTAAAAAAAACCATACTCATACACACACTCACGCACACGCACACACATACATACACACGCGCGCGCACACATACGCACACACCTAAACTCACGCACGCAAACATACACAGTGGTGAAACTTATAACACCCCTCATTTTTCTACAGGGGTTAAAAAATGAAAATACTACAGATAATAAGTCAGACCTCACTGCTTTCAAATCTTATGTATTAATTATATCCGATAACAAGAAATGTTAATAAGAATAAATAATTTAATTATAAAATACCGAATATATTATTATAAACATATATTAGCAAATAAATTTTAAATGTAATATAAAAAATAAAAAAAAATATAATGCCATGTTAAATTTTATTACATCCAATTTTTTAATTATGAAATTTTCAATTTTTCTAACTATATCAAATTGTAAATAAAAAGATTTAATTTAATTGTTATAAAATTATGAATTTTCATGTATTAGAAATATTATCTGTGGAACTGTTCTTAATCGTAAACTTTTCTTCATTTTGTACTTTATAAGATTTTGTTGATTGATCTATCTATATATATATATATATATATATATATATATTAAAATTTTTAATTTTATTTATATATTCTTTATTATTATACAATATTTAAATAAAATAAGAGCTATATATTTTTTAGAAAGATCTGTATAGAAATTGAGTAAGGTAAAATATATGGAATCAATATGAATAAATGTTTTAATTTTAAAACACCAAATATATTGTTATAAACATTTATTAGTTAATAAATTTTAAATGTAATATAATAAAGTAATAAAATATATAATGCTATATATTCTAATTTTTTACATTAAATTATTTCAGTCGGTAAATTTCAAACACTCGGTTCCATCAATCTTAAATCATTTATTAGAAATGTTTGCACCGAACTTGTGTAAGTATATAAATTCGGTAAGTACACTTGCACTCTACTCGTGTATAGTTCGACCGCTCGTCCACAAGAGGCAGCACTTTCTTGCGCGAAAGACTTGCCACACTTTTTTACAATGCTTTTAGCGATCTCCCTTTTCATCTCTGCTTTAACAAAATAAATACTTTAACAAAATAAATACTTATGTATGCAAGCTTGGTAACTGCATTTGATAAACATGCATGTGCTTTAACATAGGCTACCCGTACACTGTGTGCTATATATATTTATATTGCCCGCAATAAAAAAATTGAGAAGGAACAGAAATGTTAAAAATTTAAAAAAGAATTAATTTATTAGGAGTACAAATTAGTTCGGTTCGTTTTCAAAAGATGGTTCTGGCTATTATGAATATGTGGGGACTTGCCACTCTCTTTGTGGCCGGTGGTCCCACACTCACAATATCACGCGGTTCAGGAAAGGTGGAATAAATTCTTGGAATCGTTTCTTTGTCTCAATCTCTTTATTGACAGTCACGGAGGCTTCCTCTCAGTTCGATAGTCGGAACGGTACTACTACTATCGTTCACTGCCGTTGCGCAGAACGGCTCTACACCATTGAGATAATATACATAGAGTGAGCGAACGGGCTTCAATTCTGTCTTAGTCAAAGAAAGAGAAAGAAAATCGGAGATCCCTTTTTCTTTCTCTGTCTACTCGTTCATGATTAGTGCTACAATTATGGGCGGAGCAATGACAAAGCATAGAGAGGGAAATTAAAACAATAAACTTCCGAGGGGTACAACTTATATATTACAATTTGTATTTCAATTTAGACTTTTTACAATAGCTCAACCGGTATAGGCATGAGGTTAAAATATCCTAAATAAGTAGCTAGGTTCAAATCCCAATAGTAATTTTTTTTTTCGTTTGAAATATTTTTTTATACGTTTTTTTAGTTACATATTGGGTGTACAACTTTGCTTCCGCCGTTTTTTTCCGAAATTCGAGGCTTTATTGTAAAAAACTGGTTACGCATTTATGATTCAAAGTATTGTCCATCGCTGGCCACTACTTTCTCCCATCATTCGGGCAGCATACCAATCCCGCGTTGAAAAAACTGGTCATCTTTTGAATCGATCCACGAATCGATCCAATTTTTTAGTTCTTCATAAGACCGAAAGTGCTGGTCAGCCAGGCCGTGTGCCATTGATCGAAACAAGTGATAGTCCGAGGGAGCAACGTCTGGAGAATACGGCGGGTGGGATAGGACTTCCCATTTCAAAGTTTCCAAGTATGTCTTGACCACTTTCGCAACATGGGGTCGAGCATTGTCATGCTGTAAAATCACTTTATCATGTCTCTCGTTGTATTGCGGCCGTTTGTCTTTCAATGCTCGGCTCAAACGCATTAATTGCGTTCGATAACGATCGCCTGTGATTGTTTCAGGCGGTTTTAACAACTCATAATACACTACGCCGAGCTGGTCCCACCAAATACTGAGCATGACCTTGGAACCGTGAATATTCGGTTTGGGAGTCGACGTGGAAGCATGGCCGGGATATCCCTATGATTTTCTGCGCTTGGGATTATCGTAGTGAACCCATTTTTCGTCCCCAGTCACAATGCGATGCAGAAATCCCTTTCGTCTTTGCCTTGCAAGCAGCTATTCACAAACACACAAACGCCGTTCAACATCTCTCGGCTTCAACTCATACGGCACCCAATTTCCTTGTTTTTGAATCATTCCCATGACTCTCAGGCGTTTTGAAATGGCTTGTTGCGTCACTCCCAATGATCCTGCCAATTCTTGTTGCGTTTGACACGAGACTTGATCAAGTAATGCCTCCAATTCTGCATCTTCGAAAACCTTCTTTCTTCCACCGCCATGCTGGTCTTCGACGTTAAAATCGCCGTTCTTGAAGCGTTGAAACCACTCTCGGCACGTTCTTTCACTTATAGCGGCCTCACCATAGGTATTTGAGAGCATTCGATGAGCCTCAGTCGCAGATTTCTTCATATTAAAGCAGAAAATTAAAACCTCCCGCAAATGACGAGAATTTGGCTCGTAAGCTGACATGTTTAATCGAGAATAACTTTATGATGCAGACACAAATCGACTAATATTTCGATGGCGTTATGTTTACAAATACCTAAGCTTATTGTATGACGTCTATGATCTATTTATTTCAACTACCATTTACCGCTACAGCTATCTATTGCAAAACGGCGGAAGCAAAGTTGTACACCCAATACATACAATAGTATTTTAGAAAGAAGTAAAAGAAATTTTATTTTTTAATTTTTTTTTGATTTCCACCTTTATTATCTTATATTGTAACAGCGATAATTTGAAAGAAATAAAATTTTTTTCGAACAACTATATATAATTATGTAAAGCCTCCACAATTCAAAATTAAAATATATTTGTTATTTTTTTAATTTCAGACAAAAATAATATTAAATTATTTTTGCTAACATTTGTATAAATTTACAACAGGAGAAGCAAAATTAATTTAAAAAATGAATAACTAAATTTTTTATAGTCTTAGTTTATCATTAATTAAAATTTCAAAATTAAAGCAGTGCTAGTCGTCGTCAATAACCAATCAAAAGCGAGTAGACAAAGACAAAAGACGGGGTATCCGATTCTCTTCCTCTTTCTTTAAGCAAGACATTTCCACTTACGCGAGCTCCCGTACCTCGCTCACTCTATGTACTAGTATATTATCTCTATGCTCTACACACGCTTCATTTTTCCCTCACTACTGGAGCGGGAAGACTTGCGGTGGCTACTGCCTACATACTCCCCTCCCAAGTGACGACGAATTTTTACTCTAGATCAACTTAGAGGACTAGGTATCAATCTTATCAATGACATGAAGTCTTGTTATAGTAATACAATAATTACTTAAATTAATATAATAATTTGGTTAACTTAATGCAATAGATTACTTAAAATAATTTCGCATCTGAATTAAATGTTCTGATTTGGTTTGCCGCTATGTTGAAAATGACTTTTTTGTTTTTGGTGTAAGTTTTTAATTTTGACGTTCCCGGAATAGCGTGCTGCTTTGACGTCTGCGTAGATGTATTTTCTCGCGCGTTTTTCTCATTGAGATCATTTTTTGTATATGAACTGAGATCCTCCGGAATGAAGTACGCAGGTTTTAATAACGTCGTTGTAACGATACGCGGTATACCATTAAAATCAATCTCATAGTTCTGATCGGATATCCTTTTAAGCATCTTATACGATCCAGTATATGGACGTTCAAGAGGCTTCTTTGTTGCACCCGATTCGAGAAGCACGTGCGTACAGGTACGAAGATCCTTGAAAAAGAATGCGCACTTCTTATGTTTATGAGTGACCGGTACAGGTCCAATATCTCGTATGTGTTCGCGAAATTCTTCGATGAATATCTGCGGATTCGGAGAGAAATCATCGGAGAAACAGAACGCACCGGGGATACGCAGAGTGGTACCGAAAACGCACTCAGCTGGCGACGCGCCAGTATCTAATCTCACATGTGTGCGCAAACCTAACAAGACTGTTGAAAGTTGACAAACCCAGTTCTTATCAGTGTGGCACTTCAACGCTGCTTTCAAACAACGATGCCACCGTTCTATTATCCCATTTGCCTGAGGATGATATGCCGCGGTTTTAATACGCTGACAACCAATAAGCGATAGTAACGCATTAAATAGTTGGGATTCAAATTGTACACCTTGATCTGTGGTAATGATTTTTGGTGCGCCGTATGGCGATACCCACTGATCAAAGAACGCTTGTGAAACCGTTTTCGCAGTGATATCTTTAAGAGGAATTGCCTCGACCCATCGCGAAAAACGATCAATGAGGGTTAATAAATATTGGTAACCGTCAATGTTCGGAAGAGGTCCAACAATGTCCATATGTACATGCTGAAAACGTCCATCAGGAGCAACAAAGTCGATTGGATTATTTTTTACACGACGGGTAACCTTCGATTGCTGACAATCAAGACAGTTCTTTGCCCATGTTTTGATATCTCGATGCATGTTCGACCATACATACAGTTTCCTAATGATTTGATCTGTGACCTTGCCAGACGGATGAACGAGTTGGTGGAACACCTCGAATACTTGCTTGCGTAACGATACAGGTATAATCGGTCGCAGTGTTTCACCGGTTATATCACAGTAGACTTTGTTGTGATCCGGACCCCACTCTAAACATCTGATTGTTAACTTGCAATCCGAAGATTTGCGTAATTTTTGCAATTCGGCATCCTCTTTCTGTAGTTTCGAAGGTTCGAGTAAATCGAAGTCTAATGGTAGACGAATGGAGTTAACGCGTGACAACGAATCAGCTACTACGTTCAACGAACCTGACACATGCTCTATTAACGTAGTGAACTGCGAGATGTATGACAACTGTCGAGTTTGTCGAGGAGATGCCTTATCCGACCGTTGACAGAGAGCATAAACCAGCGGTTTGTGATCAGTTACAATTTCAAATCTTATTCCTTCAAGGAAGTGCTTAAAAGTCTTTATCGATTCGTATATGGCCGTTAATTCACGATCATATGAACTGTATTTGAGTTGTGCAGGTGAAAATTTTCTCGAGAAAAATGCCAGTGGTCTCCACGAACTATCTAAGCATTGCTCGAGCACTGCTCCCATTGCAAAATCTGAAGCATCTGTGACTACACGGGTTTCGGCTCCAACTGAGGGATTATACAGAAGAACTGCATTTGCGAGCTCAGATTTGATTCGTTCGAATGCCTCTTCGGCTTTTGCGGTGCACGCAATTTCGCGTTTATCATTTTTCTTTGAGTCACGAGTGTACTCATATAATGGTGCTTGCACGCTAGCTGCGTTAGGCATATAATCAGGTCATATAATGGTGCTTGCACGCTAGCTACGCTTGGCAACTGGTGGACCAGTTATAATAATATAATGGAAAACGCCTGATGACTTCTTAGTTCCCGTTGAACCTGGTTTCATTAATTCCGGAAATTCAGAAAGAATTCTAAAATACGGGCTCGACTCGTTAACAAGACTAGTGTCGAGATTTGAAGCATCCTTAACGATACCTATAGATAAAATGTTCGACCATGGATCAACTATTCATTGTCTACGAACATCGACTATCAAACCATAATTACTGAGTAAATCCGCTCCTATGATAGGACAGGGAATTGACGTTACATGAAAATTCCAGATGATGGGTTGCTTAAAACCGAGGTCTAGCGATAGCTGAACTTTTCCAAAGTCTGTGATCTGTGTATTGTTCGCTGCAAACAGTACACTGCGATCATTTACTACACAGTTCCTATTATTTACAGAATCAAGTGGAATAGAAGAAACGTCCAAACCAGTATCGATAACAAAAACAAGATTGGTTTTTGCATCGCGAACGTGGAGAAGCTTTGAATTTTCAAGACCTTCCTCAACCATCTCTACGAGAGGTCGAATTAGTTTTCCGCGTTCTTATTTCTCCACAAGCACGGTTTGTAGCAATTACGCGCTTTGTCACCATATTTTTTATGTAGGCGACAAGGTTCAACAGTCTCACTATTTCTGCTACTTTGCGACTTTGACCTGGTGCGCCTCTGTTGTTTCGAGCGAGAGTTAGAGCGAAATCTTTGTTTCTCATTAAACCGCGATTCAATATTTTCTAATTTTTTTCATAAACGATCGAGCGCGGCCATTACATCGTTGTTAATAGCTTCTTGGGACTTAACAGCCGAAACAGTTCCAGCACCGTCAACCGCTATTGCTGCCACATATTTATCGGCCATATTAGCCAGTTCGCGCAGGTCCGTTTTTTCCGAAACCAAAAGCATTGCGCAACAGGGAACCGGCAATAGTTTTAAAAACATCACTTGAACTACCGAGTCACCACAACCGGTATCTAATGCGCGTAAACGACTTAAAATAAGCGAGGGCTTTCCGAAGCTTGAGACTTTGCCTTGAATCAGTTGTGATAGGCGAGCTTCTGAGGAACTGCCAAAAGCGTTAATTAGCCTATTCTTTACGCGATCATAAAGATCAATCGGACGCGGAGTCAATTCAATAAGATCCTTGATCGTTTTTAACTCCTCAATATCTAGTTTTTCCGCGATACAGTCAGCTTTAGTCGCTGAAGCTGTAATGCCGGCATTTCGTAAAGTTATTTCAGCCTGAAGGAACCAGGTAGCTGGGTCCTCGCGCTTAAACGAACGAATTTTCGGTTATCTATAGATCGTTGCATTTTGCCAAGGAGCCTGTGCCGCACGCGCTTCTGCCAATTCATGATCCCTTACGGCAAGCCGAGCTAAAGCTTGCTCTAGCTGTTCTTCCACTGTGGTCATGATACTGTTTTGATTCCCGCAGGAAGACGTTGAAAAATCAGGAAACGATACCTATCTTGCACACGCAGGTGCAGTACAATTCACTAAGTGTTTCCTCTATGTTCTATCTTGCAGACATAGGTGCAGTACAAAAATTCTATTAGTTTCCTTAACGTTTTGTCACTAAATATTTACGTAAAATGTGCATCAGTATTCATAACCACAGACCGATTATTCACGCGTCGCAATAAGCTATACGAAAGTTTTATATTCAATTTGCTTACACACGTAACAGCTAAAAAAAACTACTTCAATTTAAGTCCTCTTTTACGATAAAGTTAACACTAGTATCGAAAAAAAAATTATGATCGGCGTTTGCACTATAATATCTATTAATAATCAATTTATCAATTTTATCTGGATACTAGTTTCCAGTATATTGCTTTTGATATATGCTTACTATAAAGAAAACGAAAAAAAAAATTTTAATTCGACTAAATTCTAAAAAAAAATAAAATGCGTATAAAATTCTGTAAACACTCGCCGTTCCGGGAATTCATTGCAGCGCGAAAGCGAGCTCTGTCAACAGCGCACGTTTTTATGAAAATAGAACTATCGCGAAAATGGCCAAAAGACTAACTGCCTTCACACTATTCACCGACACGTACTACTTGCAATATGGCGTACCGAATCTATGCTTTTATCACGCGCGTATTGCGTATACTACCGCCAAGATGGCGGACGCTCTCCCGAGAATTTCAAACTCTTGGCGCGCTCGCTAAAAACCTGCATGCACATGTTACTACGTGTCTGCTGAAGCTGCCGCGTCGATGATCGAACCTTGATGAAGCGCCGGTGTCGGTGGCTTCACGCAAATGTCGCCTTCCTCGACGATGATGACCCTGTTGATGACAAAGGCGCCGGTGACGATGGCTTCACGCAAGTGTCGTTCTTCTTGACAACAAAGACCTCATAGATGATAAACGCGCCGGTGACGATGGCTTCACGCAAGTGTCGTTCTTCTTGACAACAAAGACCTCATAGATGATAAACGCGCCGGTGACGATGGCTTCACGCAAGACGTCGTTTTCCTCGAAGACGATGTTCTTGTCGATGTGTGCACGCCGGCGCGCCAGCACGTACACACACAGAATGCAAGATGTTACAAGAGCAGGAAAGCGCCTGCCTCGTTCCGCGAGAAACAATCTTCTCGGTCTCTTATGACTCACCTTCCTTTATCCTGACTCTGCCGCTGTGATTATACTTTTTGATCACGTCGGGGTCACCAATTGTCGGTACTTGCCACTCTCTTTGTGGCCGGTGGTCCTACACTCACAATATCACGCGGTTCAGGGAAGGTGGAATAAATTCTTAAAATCGTTTCTTTGTCTCAATCTCTTTATTGACAGTCATGGAGACTTCCTCTCAGTTCGAGAGTCGGCACGGTACTACTACTATCGTTCACTGCTATTGCGCAGAACGGCTCTACACACGCTTCGTTTTTCCCTCACAACCGGAGCGGGAATACTTGCGGTGGCTACTGCCTACAAATATTTAATAGTAACAGCTGAAGTCGGTAGTTTCAGCAGAGATGAAAAGGGAGATCGCTAAAGGCATTGTAAAAAAGTGTGGCAAGTCTTTCGCGCAAGAAAGTGCTGCCTCTTACGGACGAGCGGTCGAACTATACACAAGTAGAGTGCAAGTGCACTTACCGAATTTATATACACAAGTTCGGTGCAAACGTTTCTAATAAATGATTTAAACGCGTTTTTCTCGAAATGGCATTTCTGAAGTCGGTGACCAAGATTACTCAAACACTAATGAACCGATCTTCTTGAAATTTTGCAGGCTTATTTAATACATAAAAATGTAGTCTTTAATCGTTCGATTTTTTGTTTCGAAAAAAAATGGCCGTTTTATAGCCAAAAAACGGCCGTTTTTTTTCGTTGAAATTAAACCATTAACTTTGACAGTCCGCCATTTTGTGAAAAATGAATATTTTTTTTAATCCTTCGATTAAAGACTGGTTTATACTTATATTTAACTAAATCTATCCACATTTTGTTTCAAATGATCCACTTTGCCGCAATGTTGGTCACCGCAAACCGTATAGATAAAAACACTATTTCATTGGCGGCCATTTGCCACTTAACAATGTAATATTTTGCAATAAAAAAATTACTGAAAGTTCTTCAAGATGTATTCTTTAAGATGATATAATAATCGTTTAAAAAAGTTTTGTAGTTTTTTTGAAAAAAATTCATAAAAAAGGCCTTTTTTGTTGAGCTACAACTGGGGGTAACCCCTTAAGATTGATGGAACCGAGTGTTTAAATTTTACTGACTGAAATAATTTAATGTAAAAAATTAGAATGTATAGAATTATATATTTTATTACTTTTTATATTACATTTAAAATTTATTAACTAATTTTTGGAACTTTCTGCTAAGTGATATCATATTATACAGTTAATATGAATAAAACACACACACAACGTCAATTTGTGATAACAGTTATTTATTAATTTAGACCGAATGCACAGGGCACAAATTACAAAATTACAAATAAAGTACAAGAGCGCTCATTCAACTTGAAGTATCAAGGTTAACTAAACTAAGCGTCTCACGCGCCAGAAATTAGAAAAGACAAAAAGAAAGGGGGGGGGGGTAGAAGAGAGCGCAGCGCGCCATCTCTTCAATACTCCCTCCCACGCTAGCTCTCGCTCTGCTGCCTCTATTTATTGCCTGAAACACACCAAGTATACAGATTAATTTATTTATATGTATATGTATATTCAAATGTTCATTATTTCCTTGATCAAATGATCATGCAGTTCGAAAGATAAAGGTTTAGTTAATACGTCCGCGATCTGTTCTTTCGACGAAATTTACATTTATAAGATTATTTCGAACACACTCTCGCACATAGTGCTCTTTAATATCGACCATATGTCTTAATTTATTTTCTCCGCCCGTTTTAACACTCGCTTCTACCGCTTTATTATCGCACCATAAGGTTATCGGAGTAAATTCTGTCTCTATCATCTGTTTTAACGAATTGTATATGGAAATCAATTCTTGACTACAGTCGCTCATGGCTAGATATTCAGCCTGACATGTGGATAATGCAACATATCGTTGTTTTCTGGTTCGCAATGTGATAGTGTCACCAAATAACTTGATTACATATCCACTTGTCGTTATTGATTCCTTACAGTCTCCTAGGCTTTCCTCTAAATAGCCTTGTACATAGATCATTTCGATAACCATGATAACATAAACCAAAACCTTTTGTGCCTTTAAGATAGCGAAACACTCGTTTAATCATCTTCCATTCACTTTCTGTCGGATTGACCTGATGTCTACTTAATACATTTACTGCATATGTTATATCGGGACGACTGGCATTTGACAAGTAAAGGAGCGTACCAATAGCTTCTCTATATCGTCTATTTTCTCCATTTTCTGTTGTAATTAGTTTTTCAATTTCGTCTGTCTCTTCTCTGAGCTTACGTGTTCTATTTATTACTTGGTTTGTGACCATAGGTGTCCTTTGGGGGTGCATTTCTTCAAAACCAAATTTCCGCATCATTCTGTCGATATATCTTTCTTGTTTTATAATCAACACTTTCGCTTTTCTGTCTCTTTCTATTTCTAGTTCAAGAAACGACTTCGGTTCGCCCCAATCAGTCATTTCATATTCCTCCATTAACTGTCGCTTAATTTCATTTAATTTACTTTTATCATTACATGCCAGTAAGATGTCGTCCACATAGAGAGTTAATATCAATATTTTATCAGCTTCCTTCCAAGTAAATAAACATAATGTGTCCTCGTGCGATGTTAATCCCATTCGTATTTCTGTCGCTCGGAATTATTCATTCCAGCACTTTGGACTCACCTTTAAGCTATAGAGTGCTTTCTTTAATTTACAAACTTTCAGTCGCTTTATTGTTGGATCACACTCTATCCCATCAGGTATTTCCATCAAAACCTCGCTATGAAGCAACCCATTCATGAAGGCAGTTTTTACATCCATTTGACATAACTCCAAGTAGTACTTATTGGCAATTGCTAGAACTGATCTAATTAGCGGTAATCGTGGTACTGATGCGTATGTTTCTTGCAACTCGTAAATGTTCTTATCTTTGAAGCCTCTTATTACCAATCTCGCTTTATATCTTACGCTGTTGTTCAGTTCAATCTTTTTCTTTAGTACCCATTTTGAATCAATGATGTTTGGTTTCTTTCCGTCGCTTATGATGGTTTGCCGGTCGATTGTTTCCCAAACATTGTTTTTCTACATGGAATTCAATTCTTCGTTAATTGCCTCTGTCAAATTTTCTTTCTCTGTCGTTTTCATGGCCTCTTGATAAGAACCTGGGTCACCATTTGTTTCTGCCAAAAGTGCATGAATCGTTTCGTCGCCCATTAGATTTTCTTCTGTCACTGTCACCTTATTATTTCGCGGGCGTCCTCTGCCTCTTTTCTGTACTCCCTCCGTTCTCGACGTATCTTGAGGAATTTCCTTTTCAAATTCTACGAACCATGTTTCAGTGTTTATTTCAATGTTTAAATTTTCCCAGTTATTCAAATCCTGTTTCTTGTATTTATTTGCAAATACAAGTTTTTCGTTAAATCTCACATCTCTGCTTTCATACAATTTTCCTTCTTTTGGTTTGAATAAAATATAGCCTGTCTCTTTGTATCCTACTAATATCGCTCGCTTTCCAATACATCTAAATTTCGGACCTGTCTTTCGCTGCACTTTTATATATGCTAAACAACTAAAACGTTTTAGCTGATTTATGTTTATTTTGTGCTTGAGTGAACGTGTGTTTAGTACCCCGGTGCAAGCTCTATGATGGATGAGAAATTTGAACATCGTGGCGCAATTAAATTCTGCTATAAAGTTAAAAAAACTTTCGGGGAAACGAAAATAATGATCGATTTGGCTTACGGTGAAAGTGTAGTGTCGCGTACAACAGTTTACACGTGGTTCAGTCGGTTCAAGAAGGGTAGAGAGTCGTTAGAAGATGACTAGAGAAGCGGCCGGCCGTCAACAGCTGTTACCGACGAAAACGAGGCTCGCGTGCGCGCGCGACTGAAGCAGGATTGCCACATGTCTCTCAGAATGTTGGCAGACGAACTGAACATGAGCAAGGATAGCGTCGCGTTGATTTTGAAAGAAAAAATGAACCGCAGCAAGGTCTGCTCTCGATTTATTCCGCACTTTCTCACACCAGAGCAGAAAGAAACTCGAATCCAATGTTGTCAAGATTTTATCGAGACTTGCGACACCACTCCGGGCTTTCTAA
Organism: Chalcis sispes; assembly: GCA_949987625.1. Taxonomy (NCBI): domain Eukaryota; kingdom Metazoa; phylum Arthropoda; class Insecta; order Hymenoptera; family Chalcididae; genus Chalcis; species Chalcis sispes. Next base: position 37,300,730 of record OX465096.1, on the reverse strand, counting down.
CCTCAATTGTGACTGGAGACGAGACTTGGTGCTTTCATTACGATCCTTCCACGGAGCGCCAGTCATCCGCTTGGCTCAGTCCAGGCCGTGCGAGGCCTCAAAAAGTGCGCCAACAAAAATCACGGGTAAAGACGATGCTCATCGCTTACTTTGACTCCAAAGGCCTGATACACAATGAATTTGTGCCCCCAAACACCACCGTGAATGCTGCGTAATACGTAGAGGTGTTAAAACGTCTGAAGCGCCGGATTAATCGCATCAGGCCCGAGTACAAGGAACCGGGATCGTGGAGTTTGCTGGATGACAATGCGCCTGCCCATTCTTCGAACATTGTGAAGCGTTATCTCGCCGAAAATCAGATCCCACGCATCAATCACGCCCCATACTTGCCAGATCTGGCTCCAGCCGACTTTTTCCTATTTCCCAAGCTAAAAATGGCCTTGAAAGGACGATTTTTTGAAGATGCACCGAGCGTCTCACAGCGATAACTTCAGAGGAGTATCAGAGAGCCTTCGAATCACTCATGGTGCGCTCAAATGAGTGTATATCTAGGGAAGGGGACTATGTTAAAAGTTAACTTGAATAAATTTCTTTAGATGTAATTTTCGATTTTTTATTTCAAAAGTTCGGGAACTTTTCTGAGATACTGTGTACGCACATAAGGGACTGTCATACTGACTCTTATGTATTTTTTCTCTTTCTCTGTTCGCGTTCCCTCTCTCTCGCACCGTGCTCAGATGCTCTCTCTTTCGCACAGCTCGCATTCCCTCTATCCATTATTTTTGCATTCAATTGAAGGTTTTATTTAGCATAGATAGAATGATACGATTTAGGTCAAATGTGCACCGTTTTGTTTGATAACTTGTTGACATTTTGGAGGTAATTTCATAATGCCTCTCTCGTAGAAACCCTTGTCCCTATTGTCAAAAAACTGGGACAGTCGATTTTCACAATCTTCTCTTGAGGCGAATTTTTTACCAGCAACATCATTCGTCATAGACAGGAACAGGTGGTAATCACTTGGTGCCAGGTCCAGACTATAAGGTGGATGCATAAGAACTTCCCAACCAAACTCTCGGAGCTTCTGGCGAGTCACTATCGATGTATGCGGCCTGGCGTTGTCCTGATGGAACACAATTCCTCTCCCATTGGCCAAAGCTGGCCGCTTCTGGGCGATTGCTTCTTTCATTTGTCCAATTGTTGACAGTACAAGCCCGAATTAAGAGTTCGGCCACAGGAGAGCAGCTCATAGTAGGTGATTCCCTGCCAGTCCCACCAAACACACAGCAAAACCTTCCTGACTGTCAATCCTAGCTTGGCCACCGTTTGCGCCGGCTCACCGCGATTCGACCACGACCGTTGTCGCTTGACGTTGTCGTAAGTGACCCACTTTTCATCACCAGTAACCATCCGCTTCAGAAATGGATCAATATTGTTGCGATTCAGCAGCGATTCGCAGATGGAAATTCGGTCCATGAGGTTTCTTTGCGATAACTCGTGTGGCACCCATACGAGGTCTGGCTATTAAATAACGAGACTTTTTACGAAAAAGGGTTTTATTATAAAAATTATTCTACATTCGAATGCTCCCCTTTAATATACTCCCCTTCCCTCGCCACACACCTTTCCGTACGTTTTTTCCATTGATTGAAGCAGTGCTGGAAGTCTTCTTTGGTGAGGGCCTTTAGGAGCTCTGCCGTTTTTTGCTTTACCGCTTCCATCGACTCCAATCGGGTCCCTTTCAAAGCAGATTTTATGTTCGGAAACAAAAAAAAGTCGCACGGCGCCAAATCTGGCGAGTACGGCGCGTGTTCGAGCACTGGAGTGCGCTTACCGGCCAAATACTGCTTCACAGATAGCGCGTTATGGGCAGGTGCGTTGTCCTGGTGCAAAATCCACGAGTTGTTCTTCCATAATTTGGGCCGTTTCTTACGAACTCGTTCTCGCAGTGTTGCCAAAACTGACAAATAGTAAGTCTGGTTGACAGTCTGACCCTCTGGAACCCATTCAGTCATCACGATACCGTTAATGTCGAAAAAAACGATTAACATTGCCTTGAATTTTGATTTGGACATCCTTGCTTTTTTGATTCTGGGCGATTCAGGCGTCTTCCAATGCATCGATTGCCGCTTTGTTTCAACATCGTATTTAAAAATCCACGTTTCGTCGCAAGTAATAATGTCTTTCATCAGTCCGGAATCTTTTTTCAACCTTTCAAAGAAATCTGAGCAGACCTGTTGACGCAAGAGCTTTTGGTCAGGAGTCAGGTTTTTTGGCACCAACTTCGCACAGACTTCTGTCATGTGTAATTCCTCGTGTAAAATTTGTCTAACCGTTTCTTTATCGGCGTTTACAGCCTCGGCAATCATCCGGATGCTCATTCGACGATCTGCACGCACAATTTGGTTGATTTTGGTCACTGTTTCCGGAGTTGAAACAGTGACAGGGCGACCTGGGCGTTGGTCATCTTCAGTGCTCACTCGGCCCTTACTGAAGCGCTCACACCACTCAAAAACACGCGCACGAGATAGAGAATTGTCCCCATAGGCTTCTTGCAACAATTTACAGCACTCAGTCGGAGTTTTTCTCAATTTAACGAGAAATTTGAGATTGATACGTTGCTCCTGTTTTTCGTCACACATGGTTTTCGGCACGAGAAAAACACACGTTCGTTTCAAACCGCTACTGCACAAATACAACAATAGTGACGAGAACGTGTTTTGGTACGTGCATAGACAAGATATCTAGATACCCAACGCACTACTCGTTTTTCCCACCCCTCTACGCCGCCCTTTAGGCGCGCAGTCTCGTTATTTAATAGCCAGACCTCGTACATCGAACTTCTTTTTGTATCCAGCCTTACCAAACGGTTTTTTGTGCAATGTTTAGCTCCTGGGCAATCGAAACAGTGCTTACGTGACGGTCGGACTCGACAATTTCCATTATTTTATCGTCATTTTCGACAATTGGCCTTCCAGAGCGTGGTGCATCTTTGACGTCAAAATTACCGGAACGTAATCGACGAAACCAAAATTGCGCGTGATTGGCTGTTACAGTATCAGAACCATAAACACTATTCACATTTTTAGCTGCCTGGCTTGCGTTTTTGCCTTTATCGAAGAAAAACTGTAAAATATGGCGTATTTTCTCTTTGTTGGTGTCCATCTTTGACGCGTGCTAAAAAAATACTGAGTTAAGCAATCACAAAACTGTATCAGAAGCTTTTTAAGTACGAAATCTTATCTTTCTAACGCCATCTAGTGTAACCCGATCGCTCTTTTACAACGGGAGATACAGACTACTAAAGCCATCTATTGGCAAAATAATGGATTACTTTTTACTACACCGAATATAAAAGTATGTAAATAAAAAAGGATGGACGATGCCCTGCGCAATTAGACATGTAAGCAATAGCTAAATAGTTTAACGCGCCCGAGCCGCCTAATTTACAATTAAAGGTGGGAAGTCCTCGCTCGGCCTATATAAGGCGCTGCCAAGCTAGAGCAGGCACTCAGTCTTTCGCCGAGGTCTCCCAAGGAGCAGGCCAGGGTGAATCTATAGGGAAATAGCTCTTTGTTCAATCCCGAGTTGGGTTGATCGGAGCTTGTTTCCCGCAATCTACCTTAGTTTGCAGAGCGTGCAGCTCTCCTTCAATCTTTCTACGGGTTGATTCGAGTTGCATTCCTGTAGGCTATATCCTGGGTTGCGAATTCGGTCCTAGTAGTCTAGAAGACAACTCTGTTTTTTCAATCCCGCGTTGGGTTGATTTGAGCTATCTTTTACAAACCATTTTCTAAGAAACGTTTCGATTATCAATCCCTAGCTGGGTTGATTAGAGTCGTTTTCTCCCAGGGAATTTTTTGGAAACTCCTTATTTTTCAATCCCTTGTTGGGTTGATTGGAGCTGTTTCCTATAGGGTAGTATAGAAGCGCGACGCGCGGGCTAATACTCCATCTCCGAGATAGGAGAAGCTTTTCTTTTTTTTTTTGTCGAATCAAAGGTAGTTAGGTTGGCCTACCTCCGTGGACACTAGGCGCACCTAATGTACGAAGTTCTGTAGAATATAAAAAAGCGATTTATTGCGTAGATTTGCATGCACACCGTATTATGAATATGTATCTAGCATGAAGTGACTCATATTAAAATTTCTTTATTGATAAATATATGCGACTATTTTATTTATTTCTCCTCTCCACGTCCACTTATGTCTACAAAGAACAAAGTCAACGTCCCTCATAAAACGTACGTTGCAAGGTTACACTTTTTATATAAGTTTTTGCATCGGCTAACTATGTCAAATTTGGCTCAATCGGTTAAGGCATAAGTAACGATAATATTTTAGCTCCATTACACGTAAGAACCAGCATTCGAGTCCTGCAGCATGAGAAATATTTTCAATTTTTTTTTTTTTTTTATATTTTTTCTGATGAAAAACATTAAGTATATGTGATTATAATTATCAAATAAATTAATAACGAATATTCAATGATTATTACGAGGTCTGGCTATTAAATAACGAGACTGGTTACAAAAAAGGGTTTTATTATAAAAATTATTTTACATTCGAATGCTCCCCTTCAATATACTCCCCTTCCCTCGCCACACACCTTTCCATACGTTTTTTCCATTGATTGAAGCAGTGCTGGAAGTCTTCTTTGGTGAGGGCCTTTAGGAACTCTGCCGTTTTTTGCTTTACCGCTTCCATCGACTCCAATCGGGTCCCTTTCAAAGCAGATTTTATCTTCGGAAATAAAAAAAAGTCGCACAGTGCCAAATCTGGCGAGTACGGCGCGTGTTCGAGCACTGGAGTGCGCTTACCGGCCAAATACTGCTTCACAGATAGCGCGTTATGGGCAGGTGCGTTGTCCTGGTGCAAAATCCACGAGTTGTTCTTCCACAATTCGGGCCGTTTCTCACGAACTCGTTCTCGCAGTGTTGCCAAAACTGACAAATAGTAAGTCTGGTTGAAAGTCTGACCCTCTGGAACCCATTCAGTCATCACGATACCGTTAATGTCGAAAAAAACGATCAACATTGCCTTGAATTTTGATTTGGACATCCTTGCTTTTTTGATTCTGGGCGATTCAGGCGTCTTCCAATGCATCGATTGCCGCTTTGTTTCAACATCGTATTGAAAAATCCACGTTTCGTCGCAAGTAATAATGTCTTTCATCAGTCCGGAATCTTTTTTTAACCTTTCAAAGAAATCTGAGCAGACCTGTTGACGCAAGAGCTTTTGGTCAGGAGTCAGGTTTTTTGGCACCAACTTCGCACAGACTTCTGTCATGTGTAATTCCTCGTGTAAAATTTGTCTAACCGTTTCTTTATCGGCGTTTACAGCCTCGGCAATCATCCAGATGCTCATTCGACGATCTGCACGCACAATTTGGTTGATTTTGGTCACTGTTTCCGGAGTTGAAACAGTGACAGGGCGACCTGGGCGTTGGTCATCATCAGTGCTCACTCGGCTCTCACTGAAGCGCTTACACCACTCAAAAACACGCGCACGAGATAGAGAATTGTCCCCATAGGCTTCTTGCAACAATTTACAGCACTCAGTCGGAGTTTTTTTCAATTTAACGAGAAATTTGAGATTGATACGTTGCTTCTGTTTTTCGTCACACATGGTTTTCGGCACGAGAAAAAAACACGTTCGTTTCAAACCGCTACTGCACAAATACAACAATAGTGACGAGAACGTGTTTTGGTACGTGCATAGACAAGATATCTAGATACCCAACGCACTACTCGTTTTTTCCCCCACCCCTCTACGGCGCCATCTAGGCGCGCAGTCTCGTTATTTAATAGCCAGACCTCGTATATTGTATAAATTCGAAGGGTTGCTGTATAATAAAACAAGAAATCGTATCAAGAATCGAAGTTAATAAAAAAAATGATAATATTATTTTTTTGAATGAAAAGTAAAGTCTGCTGACGAAGAAAGTGATTACGATCTAATTAATTGAATAGATAAATAAAATATTAAAGAAACTAATTATATTGAAGAAGTTACAGTAGACGATGCTTCACGTTCAAGAATAGTAGTTTTCAAGTTTGATGTATCTATTGAAAAAATATCTTTAGTAAAAAAAGACAAATTAAAGAGTAATAAAAAAAGTGCATTTAGAAAAGAATCTGATTCTAGAGAGCTAGCTAAGGCAAACTTAAGTAAAAAGAAGACTATAAATAAAAATTTTTATGTTTTTTTTTTCATTTTAAAATTTAGATAAAGAAGCAGTATTATTATGATGTAAATTATATGAAATATAAATATTTTTAAAACATACACTTGTATTGGTTTTGGAATCAAACTTTACACATTGTAATATATATATTAAAATTTTTAATTTTATTTATATATTCTTTATTATTATACAATATTTAAATAAAATAAGAGCTGTATATTTTTCAAAAAGATCTGCATAGAAATTGAGTAAGGAAAAATATATGGAATCAATATGAATAAACGTTTTAATTTAAAAACACCAAATATATTGTTATAAACATTTATTAGTTAATAAATTTTCAATGCAATATAAAAAGTAATAAAATATATAATTCTATACATTCTAATTTTTTACATCAAATTATTTCAGTCAGTAAAATTTAAACACTCGGTTTCATTAATTTTAGATCATTTATTAGAAACGTTTACACCGAACTTGTGTATATAAATTCGGTAAGTACACTTGCACTCTACTTGTGTATAGGTCGATCGCTCGTCCGTAAGAGGCAGCACTTTCTTGCGCGAAAGACTTGCCACACTTTTTACATTGCCTTTAGCGATCTCCTTTTTGATCTCTGGTTTCAGAGAAGTTAGATATCTGTCAATAATATTCAGTTTATAATGCTCCAAGTTTCATAAAAAAATCTTGTATTCAACTGTGTTAAGGTAGCTCGTACTTCAATTGCAATTATTTAACAACTCTTTGAAACTCATATAAAATAATTCTCCAGAATTTTCTGAGTTATTAAAAAAAAAAAATTTATAGGTTGACGGTCAAAATGCCGTGAAAAAGCTTTTCAAAGTTTCATGTTTTACATGTGTTCTTATGGGAGTCTGTTATTTTTCGTTTATAACTTTCTGTAAATATCTTACTCAATAAAATAAATAAGCGTTCTGGAAAGAAAAAATCATCAGTTTTCAGATAGCGCATTAAAAATATAGGGTTGACTAGTGTTCTAAAAATATATTAAACAAAAACAAAAAATTCAAGGTGTTTCTAAATAGGTTACCGGAAGATAAAAATTTTAAAAAATGGCGCGAGATTAAAAAATGTTCATTTGTAACACTTGTTTATAATCGTAAGAATACTTATAATAATTAAAAAAAAAACATTTTAATGACAATTATATATTGTAAAATAATTAAATATAGTGAAATGTATAAAAAAAAAATACATGAAATTAATCAACGTGCTTTTATTATACTTATTTTTATAATTAAAAAAAAAAAATACTTTGAACAAGTGAAAAAATAAATTTTAATGATAATTATATATTAAAAATGATCTTATATATCTTTAACAAAAATAATGTAACGAAAAAATAAAAGACAAGATATACATTTTTTAAAAACAGTTTTTATTCATAAACAATAATTATATCACAACTTAAAATCTTAATTCATAATATCTCAACTTGAAATTTTAATTTATTATATCATAATATTAACTGTTAATTAACAACATTAATATTAAATATTAACTTATTAAAATAAATTAGCTAAACTGCAACATAATTATTTATTTGGCACTGACTTAAAGCATAAACTTAATATATTATATATAATTTATTTATAATTTATTATTTGTCTATGTTTACGTAATACTAAATTCTTCTTAAAATATGTAAAAACTTTGATTAACAAGATAATTCGTATATATATTTTTTTTTCCTTTACTTTTTCCTCTTTGTCCTTTAAGATTATATCTTTCACTCATTTTATAAATAATAAAAACTGTTATCAAGATTAAGTTATGCTTATTGGCAGAAATCAGCTACTGCACTATCTGCACTACTGTTCTTTCTGCTCTTTAAAACAACGCGTTTGCGCATGCGCTTAACAGGAGGAAGAACTACACTAATAAAAGGAATCATAAATGCATACATTTTTTATTTTTCGTTTCAATTTTTTATCTTCCTAATATTGTTTATATTTTTTGAAATTCATTTTATGATTTTAAAAATAAGTAGTTTGTTAAAAAATCAACTTTTTGAAATTTACATTTACAGCATACATTTGACTTGGGATTCGGGTACGAGCTACCTTAAATATGTCCAATTTTGTGTTAACTAAGCAGCATTTGCGGGAGGTTTTAATTTTCTGTTTTAATTGGAAAAAAAGTGCAGGTGACGCGCATCGAATGCTTGTGGAAGTTTATTGTGACAATGCTAAAAAATTCTAAATCTTGTAGGGAATGGTTTCGACGTTTCAAGAATTGAGATTTCAGCGTTGAAGACAAGCCTCGCTCTGGACGTCAAAAAAATTCGAAGACAAAAAGTTGGAGGCATTACTCGATGAAGATCCGAGTCAAGCGCAAGAGGAGCTTGCAGAATCATTGGAAGTAACTGAACGAGCAGTTTCTGTACGATTGAAATCCATGGGAATGATTCAAAAGCAAGGCAATTGGACGCCTTACGAACTGAAACCGAGAGATATTGACAGGTGATTTTTCTGTTGCGAGCAGCTGATTCAAAGACTACAAAAAAAGGGTTTTCTCCATAGAATTGTTACTGGGGATGAAAAATGGATATTCTATGATAACCCCGAGAAGAAAAAATACTACGCTATGCCCGGTCAATCGTTGCCATCTACCTCAACATCAACACCAAAGGGTGTTGTGTACTATGAGCTGCTACAACCTGGCGATACCATAACGGCTGATCGGTATAGGCTGCAATTGATTCGTTTAAGTCGCGCATTACGAGAAAAACGGCCGGAATACAAGGAAAGACATGACAAATTTATTTTTCTGCATGGCAACGCTCGGCCTCATGTCGCAAAAGTCGTGAAAAAATATTTGGAAATGCTTAAGTGGGATATTTGCTGCACCCGCCGTATTCTCCGGAAATTACTCCTTCTGATTACTGGTTGTTCTGAAGGATGTAGCACGATCTGGCCGGTCACTGGTTCACTTCTTTCACAGAAATCGAAAATCGGCTCCTAACTTGGATCACCTCATAAGACGAGACATTTTTTCGAGATGGAATTTGAAAATTGCCTAAGAGGTGGAAAAAAATAGTAATTAGCGATGGATGATACTTTAATTAATCTTTTATTTCTTTTCATTTTGAAATAAATGCATTTTGACTGCAAAAAAACTGACCGAATTAATTTGTACTCCTAATATATTTATTTATTATATTTGCCAACATTGCGATGTCACTGTCGAAGCTTTATGTCGCCAAAAAAAAATGTCACGGCATGCAATAAATTTGCCAATGACTGCATATGAAGTCACAACTCAAGCATATGTGACGAGCAAACATGATCAAAAAATGTCGATTAATAATATTTATTACAATTGCACCTCCTGTTCTCCAGCCTGCAAATTGTGCGTTTTGCAATAAAAAAACCGTCTCAAATTGAGTCTTTTAATTTGCACATCTCCGTTATGCCAATTATTTAATTCGTACACATATCATATTATTTTCGTTTGTTTAGCACGTTATACTATTGACTGATTCTATAAGGGTATTTCGCACATTATAAACAGGGCATAATCGCCGTGCGATCAGCTGTTAACAATCGTTTGATTTTTAAAAATTAATAATGAATATTTAATAACAATTGGGCTATGTGCTTATTGTAATAATTGTTTATGAACGTTTTTAAAGGTGTACAAATCAATTTGATAATTATTTTTGTTTATTTAACGTGTTCTGTTATTGTAGTATTTGAATGTTATACTTTTCGCGCGTTTTATCGCAAGCTCGCAGGCAGACATACGTTTGTGCGCATGCGCAGAATTCAAAATTTTGATAAAAGGTCTTTTTACGCTCTTTTCTCTATAATAATTAACAATTTATAAAATTTTTTGTATGTGTAAATTGAAGTCATCAATAATTCATGATTTAACGTTGTGTGCAAATCAAAAGAGGCCATATTTTTTGAGATATCGTCATTTCATTACATGCATGTATTCCAGTCGTGCTTTTTGTAAAAACTAAATATGATAAGTATGCAAATTAAATAATTGACATAACAGAAATGCGCAAATTAAAAGACGTAATTTAGCATGGTATTTTTACTGCAAAACACACAATTTGCAAACTGGAGTATAGTAGGTGAGGAGAGATGTTAAAGCGCCCCCTGAAGAACCAATTGCCTTATTTACGAGAAACAAAAAATCGAACTACTTTCTATTGTAATTCTGATTATTCACGCACTTCAAGTTTTGCTTATAATATCGTATGTCCGATATTTTATTTACCATTTGATGAAATTTATACAAACTAAGTGTTGAGTAGAAAAGTTGATATATTTGTTTATTGTTTATTGATCTTAAATAAATTTGAAACGTCACGTATTTATAATAATATTAACTAATCTGCCTGTCAAAAAAATTAATAGTATATTGAAACGACTTATGAATAAATTTTTTACAAAAATTTTTTCAGGTAATAATACTATATTAACTTTTAACTTATCTACTGATAAGAAAACTTATAGTAGCTTAAACAGTAATTTGAATAATTTAATACTTTATTACTTATAGTTCACTAAACTATTGAGTTTTTATCGTAATTTATAGATCTGCCAATTAAGGTATATTTTTATAAAATAAACATTTAATATGAATATTATTATTTCATAATTTGTATACTGTATGCTTGAATGAATATCAGTTTTGTAACTTTTTAAAGTAAATGTTATTAATTATTTGTAATTATATTTTGTACTTTTATTTTGTTTTCTCATGTATTATACATGTAGCAAAGATTTATCACTAATTATTTATATTTAATAAATAAATATAAGTTATAATTTAATATATATATAGATATATATATATATATATATATATATATATATATACATATATTAAATTAAAAACTGCTTATAAATATTCAAATAAGTTAAAATAGATTATTTGATGACTAACGTATATCTTTTGTGTGACAGAAGAAAATAATTATGTGGTTATCAACAGCAGAAGCATCATCTTTAGGAGCTGATGAAGTGGCTGCATGTCTGCAAGTAGATATCAGAACTGGACTATGTTGGGAAGAAGCTGATCACAGAAAACAAGTGTTTGGTCATAATGAATTTAATTTAAAGGAAGAAGAACCAACATGGAAAAAATATATTGAACAAGTAAAAGTTTATCAAACATTAAATAGAATATAATTAATGATTTGTGTAAAACAATTTTTTTTTTTGCAGTTCAAAAATCCTTTAATTTTACTTTTATTGGGTTCTGCTATTGTAAGCATATGTATGAAACAATTTGATGATGCTATTAGTATTACAACAGTATGTATATCATCTTTTTAATAGATCTTTATCATAACTGTACCACACGTATATATATATATATATATATATATATATATATATATATATATATATATATATATATATATATATATATATATATATATATATATATATTAATGGCATAAAAATGAGCTGTTTTAGGCAATAATAATAGTAGTTACAGTAGCATTTGTACAAGAATATCGTTCTGAGAAATCTTTAGAAGAACTAAGTAAATTAGTACCTCCAACTTGTCATTGGTAAATTATAAAGCAGTATATAGATGCTATTATATGCCATTATTTAATCTGTTTAAAAATTGAAAATTATTGTTTTCAGTTTACGACAAGGACATTTAGAAACTCGTCTTGCTTGTGATCTTGTTCCAGGAGATATTGTTTATTTAAATATTGGAGATAGAGTTCCTGCAGATATCAGATTATTTGAAGCAATTGATTTAGCTATTGATGAAAGCAGTTTTACAGGTGAAACTGAACCAGCACGAAAGTCAACAATTCCGTTGCTTAAAACAAATGGTCATAGTGCTAAAAAAAATATTGCTTTTATGGGCACATTAATTCGATGTGGAAATGGCAAAGTACATTGTTACTGAGATTTTTTAAAAACAGTAATATTCAAATATTGCAGTTAACTAAATTTAATTTTTTTGTAGGGGATAGTAATAAATACTGGAGCTAAAAGCGAATTTGGAGAAGTGTTTGCTATGATGCAAGCTGAAGAAGCCCCTAAAACACCGTTACAAAAAAGTATGGATATACTTGGTACACAACTTTCCTTCTATTCTTTTTGCATTATTGGAATTATTATGCTGTTAGGATGGATACAAGGAAAAGCAATCCTAGAAATGTTTACTATTAGTGTCAGTCTTGCAGTAGCAGCTATCCCTGAAGGCTTGCCTATTGTAGTTACAGTTACTCTTGCATTAGGTGTTATGAGAATGGCAAAGAGAAAAGCAATTGTGAAAAAATTACCTACTGTTGAAACATTAGGTAAATTTTAATATTTAAAAGATAATAATTTAAAAAAAATATTTAATTCTTCTTAATTATTTTTAAATTGTAATAGGTTGTGTTAATATTATCTGTTCTGATAAAACTGGTACTATTACTAAAAATGAAATGACTGTAACAATTATTATTACTTCTGACAATTATGTTGCCGATGTAACTGGTGCTGGTTATAATGCAGCAGGAGAAATAAAGTTACGAAAATGTGATAATATAGAACTTGCTTGGACAGCAATCAATAACATGTTAGAAGTAAATGAGGTTCTATATGTTTAAATAATAATTTACGTATATTTTTTTTTAAATTTATAATTTTTGCAGGTTGGATGTGTTTGCAATAATGCGATTATTCATAATGATACTTTATTAGGACAGCCTACTGAAGGTGCTTTATTAGCAATTGGCATGAAAAATAGAATGTATAACATATCAGATAAATATCTTCGTCTTCAAGAATATCCATTTTCTTCAGAACAAAAAATGATGGCTGTAAAATGCATAGCTAAATATGGTGAGGTAAATAACTTTTTTAATAATTGTTTTCATTTAAATAAAACATATTCGTTATATTATTCTTATTTTAATCAACATGTTAGCATTGTTTACTTCAAATTTATTTATTTTAAATGTAAAAAAATAATAATAAAATTGAGAAATATAAAAAAAAAAAAAAAATAAATTATGAAAAAAGAAATGGTATGGAAGGAAAATAGTAAGAAGCCACTTATACACAATTAGACTCAGAGAGTTTAGAAAGGACAAACCAGTGCTCAATCTTAAGGAGTGAAATAAGGTGGCTACACCAAGGTTAGATAAATATGAATTCGAAAAATAATTTTTAAAATATATTAAAAATTGAAAAACTTAAAATGTTTTGACTCGTTGTTTAGGTGTTGTAGTGCACATTTGTACATTTATTTTTAGCCTACGGTGAAAAAGTAGAGATAACTCGCCTTCGTGATCCTTCAAGTTGACGACAGATTAAAGAAAAACGGAAAAATTTGTTAAATTTTCGCTTAGACGTAACATCGATTCTGTTGGTTTTTAATTTGATAATTCCCGATTTAAAAACCGGTTTCAAACTGATTACCTTTTAAATCAGTTTCAATTGGACATTTTTAGCAGAGAAATGCAATGAGTTTTTGCGCACTGGCGCAATCGTTCAATCTCAGATAGGCAGGTATGCCTGTATGCTGTTATAAGTTGTTGATGAATAGCTGAAGGGTCTTACAAGGACACTGTCCCAGGTGAACCTCCCTGATTTCAATAATACTGAGATATTTAGTATTGTTAGTACTATATCATCTAATTAATAAGCTGATAAATGTTTATCATTATGAGGTAGAAAGATAAATTTTAAATACTAGTATTTTACAAATTTTCAATAAGTATTATGAAGTTTTAGAATAAATTTTATTTATTCGTTAAATGATGAACAATAATGATAGTCTTTGAAAAAGTGTTTGAAGCATAAAGATTTTTTACATTAAGCACAGAAAACTATTGCAATATTATTGCAGCCTTCAATTTCGCCATGCGTTTTGCAAGAATCAACAAAGCTGAAGTCTTCAGGGTTCTCAAACTTTCTAGGGTTTACATCGAGGTAACCATTTTTATACCAAGAATATTTTATAAGATTTTTATATCTCAGGGATGAAAATAAGTTGTGGACTAGAGATTATAGATTAATATTATTACGTTTATGCAATTCCATATCATAATCTATGAAAATTACTTTGAAAGCCAAATATATCTAAAGATTGAATTTTTCCAGTAATTAATGTAGGAATTGTTTTTCCAATTCTGCAGAACTTCTTAAAGTTTTTCTAGTTACAAATTTATTAATTTTTCTTGATACTATTTTGTGTGTTTTCTTAAAACAATTTAGCCAGTGGTTTAAAGCTTAAAATCTAATATCTTCGTGGCATATCTCTATATTTCTCTCCTTTATTTAAAGCATGAGTCCAAAGTCGCAACTGCCTTATAGAATTTACTTTCTTAAACTTTTGTTGCACTGATTCAAGATTCAAATTTTTTTCTATTTATTGCTTTTCTAGTATTCCGCTGCTTTTAATTTATAATCGTATAATATATCTTCTTCATCTTTAATACATACATTTGTTGGTGAAAAAAGAGAATTTGGAAAATGATATAGTATTTCATCTTTAACAATTTGAGCTTCCATATCTTTAAAGGGTCCTTACACATCTAACGCGTCATCTGTTATTACAAGTATATCCACTTCATTAAAATTATTCATTGCATCTAACAAAATCATTTCAATTTTATTTGCGACCTTGATTTCTTTAAAATTAACTTGACTTTCCTGAATATTTAAACATTAAAAAGCCATAAGAAGAAGATTAATCACATTTATTGCATTTATTTTCATGTTGAACCCTATAAAATTAATTAACTATTATTATTATTATTATTATTATTATTATTATTAGTATTATTATTATTATTATTATTATTATTATTATTATTATTAGTATTATTATTATTATTATTATTATTATTAGTATTATTATTATTATTATTATTATTATTATTATTTTTTTTTTTTTTTTTTTTTTTTTTTGTTTCGGTGGTAAAAAAACGGGGAATCTGCCTAAACCAGACCATCAGTGAGGACCCCTTTGCCTACCTGTAGACGCGGGGGGACCCACCGGTGTGACGGGTTCCGTAGTCACGTCAGCTCTGGCCTCGGATGGGCTCAATTGCTCGGGCACATCCGTGGCAAGGGCATCGGCAACTCCGGGGACCGTCTAACCCGCCATACGCCAGCATATGTCTAATATAAAACCATAGACATATGATGCGCGGATGGAATCTCCACCTTCTGTCCAACCTGCAGCGTGGATCTACTTTCGTATTGCTTCGCCGCTGCAGGTTCTGTCTATTCGTCAGTCCGTTCCCCGTAATGTTGTAACCTGTCTACGTTTCGTAATTTCTTTCATACGGTCCTTTCATTCACATTCACTCACTGACTCGTGCTCATGCTACCCTCCACCAACTACTCTAGACACCCGTCCGCCTTCTTACCCCTTAAGACAGTCTCGACGAAGGTAGCTATCGCCGTCCAACTGTCCTCGTCTTGCAACATCCTCGCCACTGTATTTTCGGGCGTGATGCTGCCCGTTCTTGTCTCAAGTGCCAGTTTGTCTGTAGTCCATCGTCGGCACACATAAAACGTGTGCTCGGCGTCATCGCGCTCGTAACCGCAGTATTTACATTCCGGCGACCTAACCCGGTTACACCGAAATAAATACTGTCTAAAGTAACCGTGCCCCGTCAAGAGCTGGGTTAGGTAAAAATTAACCTCCCCAAACCCTCGTCCGGTCCACGATACCAGGCTGCTTATCAAGCGTCTTGTCCACGTAGCAGTGGCGTCCGTTAACCAACGGTCCGTCCATTCGCGCATTGTCCTGTCTCGTTCCTCAACTGCCGCGTTTGTTCTCCCTACGTCGGCACTTCGTTTGTAAGTCCGTTTCCGTTCGCTAGCGAGCAGGTCAATGGGTATTACACCCGCTACCACCAGGACGGCCTCCGCTGAGACCGTCCTGTAGGCGCACGCGATACGTAATGCCCCCTGTCTCTGTACGTTTGTTAGTCACTTGCGGTATTTCTTTACCTCAAGCGCATCGGCCCAGACTTCCGCCCCGTATAAAAGGATCGAGTGGGTGGTGGCCATAAGCAACCGTCTTTTCCCCGGTCTCGGTCCATATGTGTTCGCCATAAGGCGGGAGAGCGCGGAAACCCGCATCGCCGCCCTATGTGCCGTCTCCTGTATATGCGGCCAGAAGGTCAGATTCGTATCTAGAGTTACTCCTAGATATTTCACCTTCCTCCCGGTCTGTGTCTGCACCGACCCCACCGTCATCGATATGACGGTTTGTATCCTCCTTCCAGTGAGGAGGATCAGTTCGGTCTTGGCCAGTGCTAATGTCAGTCCGTGACTAGTCATCCACCCGTCTACCCGTAGCATGACCCGGTTTAGCGTCAGCTGTGCCAATTCTGGATTGCGCTGAACGATCACTACCGCCACGTCGTCGGCGTAAGCGATGAGTGAAGCGTTCTCGGGCATTTCCAGCCTCAGCAGGCCGTCGTAAACCGCGTTCCAGAAGTCAGGTCCTAGTATTGATCCCTGCGCGACGCCCGCAGTGATCGTCCTACTTGCCTGTCCATCCGTGGTCTCGTACGTAATTTGTCGGTCTGTCAAGTAATCTCCCGCCACCCGCAGCAGATAGGGGGGTACCCTGAAAGCCCGTAGAGCTTCCAGGATATCCCCCCACCCGGCGGAATTGAAGGCGTTCTTTACATCTAAGGTCGCGAGCAGTACTAGTGGTCTCGCGCTGTAGCAGACCCGCCTTGTCCGTAGGAAAGTTTCGGTCACTTCCCTTATCGCGCCTATCGTCGAATGGCCCTTCCGAAAGCCGTGTTGGTTATCGGCCAGCCCTCCGGCGGCTGTTATCGCGCTCGATATTCTCGGTTTCAACAACGCCTCGTAAAGTTTGCCCACTGTGTCTAGAAGACTCAGGGGCCTATAGGACGACGGTGTCTCGAGTTCCCCTTTACCTTTGTACAAGAGGACCAATCGAGCCGTCTTCCAACGCGTTGCAAACCTCCCGGTCCGTAGGCTTGCATTGTACATGTCCAAGAGTAGTCTTGGACGTACAATGGAGATCTGCCGAAGAATCTCCCCCGGGATTCAGTACGGTCCAGGCGCCTTCCCGGATTTCAGCGAGGACGTAGCTTGGAATAGCTCCGCCTCGTTGAACTCCGGGACAGCTAGGTCGCGGTAGTCGGAGGGACCCTCCTTCACCGGATGGGTCGGGAAGAGACCACCTACTATCGCGTCCATAGTACTTTTGTCCTTGCGTTCGGGTGGACCGAAACTACCTAGTTTTTGGGTTACAATTTTGTAACCCAGTCCCCAAGGGTCTCTGTCCACCTCCTCGCATAGTCTACGCCAACACCGTTTCTTACTGTCCTTGATAGCGTACGTCAGTCACTTCCGTGCCGTTTTATATGCGACCGATAATTCGTCGACGTTAGGGTTTCCCCTTTTACGCGCGCGATGTAGTCGTCTACGACACGCAATACAGTCTCTCCGGATGAGACTGATTTCGTCGGACCACCAGTACATAGCTCTTCTGTCCAGTACGTTTCGTTTGCGAAGTATAGAAGCCTCGCACAGTCGCGTTATCAGTGACATAGTTTCTTCCACTATGTAGTCAGTCCGTGTGACCGTGCCTTCCGTAAGGTCTTCTGGAACGGCCTCGGAGGGCGCTACTGCTTCCAGAAGCGCCTCCCTAAAACGGTCATGGTTCTGTTTCGCGAGGTTAAACCTTTTTGGTTGCAGACCCCGCCTATGTACGTTTCGTTGCGTCGAGGTACTGCTTAACACTTCAAAAACGATGTACTGGTGATCGCTGGCCGTAAAGTCATCGATCACCCGCCACCGGTTTATCCGCGAATAGGTACTGTCCGACGTCATCGTTACGTCAGGTATCGAAAACCCAAACCCTGGTCTAAGGTACGTCGGCGTACGTCCGGTGTTGGCCACCACCAGTTCAAGCCTCGCGGCCATCTCCAGCAGCAGCCTACCCCGTTTGTTCGTTGCCGGCATGCCTCACTCGATCGCTCTGGAGTTAAGGTCGCCTGCAACGATGAGATCACCCGGGAGATCTCTTAGGGCGTCCTCCAGTGTACCAATCTTTTCCTCGAAGACCCTCGCCGCGACGTTTGGGGACAGGTAGACGCTAACGTAAGTGATAGTGCCAACCCTAACCCAGACGAAGTCCTCTCCAAACTAGGAAGCTTGTACCCGTCGGCCCATCGCGCCCCTCACCCAGATGGTTGAAGTGCCCGAGGCATTCGAAAACCACCCGTCGGTAGTGCGTAGGTCTCGGTACTGCTCGCTCAGTATCAGTACGTCTACGTTTCGTTCCGTCGCGATCTGTGGTAATAGCAGCTGAGCTGCTTGGCACCGATGTAGGTTTCCCTGTAGTACCCCCGTCATGCTGTGGACTTCTTTCTGAGGTTTTCAAGCGCGGCCCTGAAAACCTCACACGCCCCGGAACCCGGCCTGTGCGCGACTTCCTTGTGCCCCGTCGCAGAGCATAGGAAGCACTTTCTGTCCTTCGTCTTGCACGTCTTGCTGACATGGTCTTGTTGCCCACAAGTCTAACAGCACCGCGACCTATCGGGCCCTTTGCACTCTTTACGAGTGTGTCCGTATCCTAGGCACTGGTAGCACCTAGGTACTGTCAGCCTACGTCTGACCCGGCAGTTGGTCCAACCGATTTTTATGCGTCCTTTGCGGAGGAGGGTTTGGGCCGCGCCCTCCTATTATATTATATATTAGGAAAGAATGCAAAAAAAAGAAAGAAAAAGGTCGTCTTTAATATAAATAAAATAATTTAATAAATTAACAAGAAGCAACAAAAATATATAAAAAACAATAAAAAGAAATTATGCAAAATACGCACGAGGAGCGCAGGCGATAAGGCGAAATATAATGCGCTGAAACGGCTCCCGCGCGCAGCGTACGATACGAGTGCAAGAGAGAAAGAACGTCTCTTGCACTACACCTATGAGAGTAAGAGAGAACGGCCTCCCTCACTCGCGCGCGCCGTCTCACGTACGGGTGCGAGAGAGAAGAATACTCTCCCGCACGGAGCCCATTGGAGCGAGAGAGAGCGCTCTCCCACTCCTGCGCGCCGCGTCTACTGCGAGTACGAGAAAGACAACGAGTCTCCCGTACTGCGCCGTAGGAGTGAGAGAGAAAGCGCTCTCTCACTCTTGCGCGCCTAGCCTTACGCGAGTGCGAGAGAGAAAACGACTCTCCCGCACTGCTACCACCAGAGTGAGAGAGATACTGCTCTCTCACTCACGCGCACTTATACTTATACGGGTGCGAGAGAGACCGCAACATTCTCGCACTGGTTATACGAGAGTGAGAGAGATAACGCCCTCTCACTCGCACGAACCGCGAAAACGAATTTAATAAAGAGTGGACCAACCGGCGGAGGTTACTCCAACGCAAACAAAAGCGAACAAAATTTACTATAAACTTACGACGGTGGCTGGCCAGCCGCGCACGCCAAAAATCGAAATCAGGCCGCTCGTAGCGGGACGCCGCTGCCGCCGAACGAAATCGTTGGTGCCGTCGCCTTGCTGCTACGCCCCTGTGGTCTGGTGGCGGTGCCCTGTGTGCTGCAGTTCGCAGCTACGCACCTGCACTAAAAAAACACGACCGGGGCGCGCCAAAAACTCGCGATAACGTCGCGCAAAAACTTGTCGAGACGCGGGAAGAGGGCACGCGTCCGAACTGTGAAAATAGTGGAAGAGAACTCTCCGAAAAACGCAGGAAGAAGCTAGCTTGCCTAGCCTGATCTCGCCTATTTTTTCTATACGGCACACGACTATTCTATCTATCGGCGTGTACCATATTTTCCCGCCCGGGGCCGTCACGTTACCGAAATTAAACTCGGCTCGCGGACCGCGGAACCGCGCGAAATATAAACACGCGCGGAAAACGGAGTGTTCTCTGTGACAATATATACACATATATATATATGTGTTTTCAGCCTACTAACCCGTACGGCGACTCTTACCTACGGAGCATCGTCAGCGTGTAAATGGTTTCCATACGCGCAAGCGCCTTCTCGATCGTATTAACATTTTTCTATACGTCCTCTTAGGCTGTATGTCATTCTATACGTCCTTCTAGGTTGTATACGTGCCAGGAGAAAAAAAAGTTAACAGCGCCACTGCTATGTATTTGTCGCTTCATATAGCCTAGCATGTGAGTCTTCATCGAAACTTATATTTTCGAAACGCGTAATAAGACTTATGTATGTTGAGCGAAGGAGAGAGAACGAGATGGCGATAAGAGCGCGCGCACCATTGCTCCCACGTGACCACCCTATCTCTGTCTCGCTCTCTCCTTCGCTCAGTATGTACATTCTAGCGACCACGGGGCTCTGCTTTTCTTTTGTTTTCTTTCAGTATAGTGTATCGTTGTGTCGGTAATATTCGTTCTTAATATGTGAGAAGAAGAATAAAAATGGACAATTTATTAAATAATGAAAATAAGACGAGTGATAGTGACAGTGATGAAGAAAGATGCAAACGTGAATTAAATAAACTAATAGAAAAAGCAAAATCTAATATAATCCCGCAAAATTAAAAAATTTAATAATAAGTGATTTTAAAGTGATAATTTTTTAGTTTATAATTTTGTTTGTGATTTAGATAAATGATTTAAAAGTTTTTTGTGTGAAGAAATTAAATTTAAAATATTTAAAAAAGTTACTGTTTTTTCATGTTAAATAAGAGACTAAAATTCATTGATTATACAAAAAATGTTTTAAACAAATATAGTATTGTTATGATAAAAATAACATAAGAAAGTATTTATATTAATTATAATAGTATTAATATTATTAATAAGCCTTCAAATCTTATAAAAAAAACTTTTGTTAAAAATATTATTCTGTATAAATATTTAATAAATATACTCAAGAAATTTATATTTTTTAATAAATAATAATTGTTCAAGAATTAATTTTATTTTTAAATATTAATCCATTTACTATTTTTTTTAATTTCATAATTTATATTTATATTTACATTATGTTGTCTGTCACTTTTTGACACACATGTACATGTACGCGTGTGTGTACAAAATGCGCATGCGTTAGCAGACGATATCTGTAGTTTACGAACTGTCAGTATGGGTTCGAAATTGCATTTAATTGATATGCAACAAAATAAAATTAATTATTCTGTTAACTAAGTAAGAGTCTTCGTACGGGTTACAAGGCTGAAAAATTTTTTAAGCACCATGAGTGAACCTCGCGTCATTAAAGCTTTCGGCTCATATTTTGTGGATGGATAGAGGCGCCTTAGTCGCTCGCTGCGCTCGCGACTGCGGCCCTACTATCCATCCACAACATATTTTGCCTCAAGCTGTAATGACGCGAGGCTCGCACAAGGTACATAAATAACTAATATACGAGGGTGGTCTGGAAAGTTTCCGACCTCAACGTGAATATAGCAGCACTCGTCAATAAAAACTAGCGAATTTCGTTGTTCATCTGTTGACAGTTGCTCACCAAAGTTTCAGCCATTTTGGATGCGCAGTTGTTAGTTGATAGTCGTTTGAGTGAGTCTATGTGAGTGTTGTTGTGAAAATGGACAAAATTGAATATCGAGCTGTCATTAAATTTTTGTTTTTGAAAGGCAATACGCCTACGCAATTAAAAAATAAGTTGAACTCTATGTATGGGGACTCTGCACCATCATTTACCACAGTGAAATTTCGGGCAGCTGAATTTAAACGTGGCTATGAGAGCTTGGGAGACGATGAACGTTCGGGACGTCCAAAAACTGCAACCACTGACGATAACATTACCAAAGTTCACCAAATGGTGCTAGACGACCGCCGAATTAAAGTGAGAGAGATAGTAGAGGTTATGAACATGTCCAAAGAACGTGTTTGCTACATATTAAATCAAGATTTAGGCATGAGAAAGCGGTCCGCACGTTGGGTGCCGCGTTTGCTCACGTTAGACCAAAAACGTGTTCGAATGAACATTTCCAACGCTCGATTGGCGCAGTTTAGGCGCAATAAATCCGAGTTTTGGCGCCGATTAATTACTGTAAATGAAACTTGAATACACCATTATATGCCCGAAACAAAAATACAGTCAAAACAGTGGACTGCAAAGGGGGAACTGGCTCCAAAAAAAGCAAAAACTGTTTTTTTGGCTGGGAAAGTGATGGCGACTGTTTTTTTGGGATAGTCATGGAGTTATTTTAATCGATTATCTTCAAAAACAAAAAACCATTACAGGAGCATACTACGCATCATTACTTGACAAGCTGAAGGCAGAACTTGCGGAAAAACGTCCACATTAGCAGAAAAAGAAAATCCTGTTTCACCAAGACAACGCGCCGTCTTACACCACAGCGGTTGTCATGGCGAAAATCCACGAATTGCGGTTTCAGCTGCTTGACCATCCGCCTTACTCACCAGACCTAGCCCCAAGCGACTTCTTTTTATTCCCTCATCTAAAAATTGCACTCGGAGGACAGAGATTTTCGTCAAATGAGGAAGTAATCGCCTTCGTGAACAGTCATTTTGAACGAAAAACGCCGAGTACTATTTGGATGGGTTAAAGAGATGGGAGCATCGCTGGGAGAAGTGTGTAGAATTGCAAGGAGACTATGTTGAGAAATAAAGAAGAAATAAGAAAAAATCTCTTATATCTGTGTTAGGTCGGAAACTTTTCAGACCACCATCGTATTTATATATATGTATACACGCAACGGTAAAGAATACGTATTTCAGAGCTTGTTCTTATGTTTTTTTGATGTCATGTGATACGCTGACGAAAACGGAGCTCGCACGATGTATTCAAACTAGCGCAGCTGTTACATACAGCTGTACGCGTGCCTGTATGTTTCGTGCTCGCGCTTGTGTTAGTAGCTTGGCCTGTATGCAGCGCTTCCCTGTCCACTGCGCTTCGCTGTGAGTAGAGATGGTAACGCGCACAACGCTACATTTGTGTGTGTATTGGCTGTATGACTCGGTGTATTTCTCTGCACTCGATATTTCGATATACTTAACCATGTATGTAAACAACATGTGGGACGTTCCAATGAATTCTTATTACGTTCCGGAGTCGATTTTTTTTTTTTGGAAAATTTGTTTTCTTTTAGTTTATATCAAAGTAAGATATCATGCCAAGTATCAGCTCAAAATATTAATTTTTAACAAAGTTATATTTATAAAAAATTAATAATTTTTTTTTTTATATAATTTATCTCTAGAAAAAGAAGGAGTAAAATGTATTAACTGTTATAAATAATAATAATCGGAATA
Source organism: Chalcis sispes (assembly GCA_949987625.1). Classification (NCBI taxonomy): domain Eukaryota; kingdom Metazoa; phylum Arthropoda; class Insecta; order Hymenoptera; family Chalcididae; genus Chalcis; species Chalcis sispes. The sequence goes on along the minus strand of OX465096.1, from coordinate 37,277,319 downwards.
ACGTAAATTTTTTTTTTAATTACGACATTAATATTGAACTTATAAAACATATATAATTTAAATTCGAATTTAAGAAGAATAAGTGAACAGTTTTCGACGCCATGCCTTTTCTTTTTTTTAATATGTTATTTATAATTACATATAAAATGGAGATACCATCAATAATTTATCCATTTAATTTTATGATAGAAGAAGCAATAAATAGATTAAATTAATTGTTTAATAATACTTGTGAATTTTACAATATAGATAGTATAAAAATGTTTATATAATTTTATATTTTTCATCATTCGATTCTCGATGTATAATATTTCATAATAATCGTCTTAATGAAAATTAATAAAAAAAAATTTGTTAAATATATCAGAATATTCTAATAGTACTTGAATCGTTTTTGTTATTATTCAAAACCATTACAGCAATTGTTTAATTTATTTATAATTTGTAAAATTTATCCCAAAAATATTTTTATGCAGTTAATAAAGAATCTGTTATTGTAAAAAATTTAATACGTAGACCACAAAAGTACTTATACAGACTAGCAAATATTTAATTTCAGTTTATTCTATTAATTTTAAAAATTAATTGATTTTAACAATCAAGATACATTGAAGTTTGATTATCATATATATAATTAAAATCATCGTAATTTTAGTATAATTTGTAAACAGTTACAAAAATAAAAACTCATTTTATTTCAAACATTTAATTTTTTCAACTTCTAATAGTAATTGAATTAATAATAGAATTCAATAATATATAATTTATAAATTGGTATAACATCAAATACTATATAAAATTATTTCTCTTATTCTTTCGAAGTTTTAAATATGATTTGCATCTATAAAAAACTTTTTTAATTAGCAAATAATAATAGTCCTATTATTTAATTCAAGTTTGAAATACAAGTTTGGTGCATGCTTTATAATTTTTTAATTTATTTAAAAAACATTTTCAGAAAAAGTTAAAAAAAAACATACAAACATTTATTAATTGTTATTTCTGCGCAATAACATAATATTCATGAATTGAAAAAAATGTTTAGCTTATCAAAAAACTCGTTATAATCTCATTAGATATGTAATACTGTTTTATTTATAAAAAGACTAATCTTTTTTTATTAATTTACTTATTATAGTAGTCGATTAGATTAAGCGTTTCTTTTAAATAATATTTTATTGATAATACATGAATATGATGTTATCGAGCAGAAATAATAATTATCTTATGTTTGTAATTTATTTATACCTTTTCTGAACATTTTTTTTTTTTTTCATTTAAAGTCAATATTTGGAAAATTTAAAAATTTTGAATCACAAATCTAATTTGTATTTGAAACTTTAAATAAATAATAAGAATATTATTTTTCGCTAATTTATTAAGTTTTTAACATATAGTATGCAAATTATATTTAAAACTTTAATTAAATAAGAGAAATAATTTTTTATAGCATTTGATGTTATTCTAATTCCGATAATATTTTAATATTAGTTAATTTTATTATTAATTCAATAACAATTAGAAGTTAAAAAAATTAATTGTTTAAAATTAAATTTTTTTTATTTTGGTAACTATTTACAAATTATAAATAAATTAAACAATTGCTGTAATGGTTTTGAATAATAACAAAAACGATTTAAGTACTTTTAGAATATTCTGATATATTTAACTAATTTTTTTTTTATTAATTTTCATGAAGAAGATTATTATGAATTATTTGTCACGGAGAACACTCCGTATTTCGTGCGTGTTTATATTTCGCGCGCTTCCGCGGTTCTCGAGCCGAGTTTAATTTCGGTAACGTGACGGCCCCGGGTAGGAAAATACGGTACACGCCAATAGATAGAATAGTCGTGTGCCGTATAGAAAAGATAGGCTAGTTCAGGCTAGAGAAGCTAGCGTCTTCCCGCGTTTAAGCAGTTTTCTTCGGCCATTTTGATAGTTCGGTCGCGTGCCATCTTCCCGCGTCTCGGCAAGTTTTTTCGCACGAAGTTTTTTTTGTATTTTTGGCGCGCCCCGGTCGCGTTTTTTAGTGCAGGTGCGTAACTGCGATCTGCAGCACACAGGGCACCGCCACCAGACCACAGGGGCGTAGCAGCCAGGTGACGCGCCTCACGAAGTGACTTCGACCGGCGACATCACCGTCCCGCTTCGAACGGAAATTTATTCCTTTTTTGCGTGTGCGGTAGGCCAGCCAAGAGTAAGTCTCTTATGAATTTAATTCCGGCGCGCGTAATTCCGTATATTTTTTTGTTTGCGTAGGAGTAACCTCCGCCGGTTACTCCGCTTTTTATTTTGTTTATTTTACGCGGTTCGTGCGAGTGAGAGAGCGTCATCTCTCTCACTCTCGTATAGTTAGGGCGAGAAAGTTGCGATCTCTCCCGCACCTGTATAAGAATAGGCGCGCGTGAGTGAGAGAGCGGTATCTCTCTCACTCTAGTAGCAGTCGTGCGAGAGAGTCGCTTTCTCTCTCGCACTCGCAGTACATACGGCGCGCGTGGGTGGGAGAGGCCTTTCTCTCCCACTCTAGTAAGATCAGTGCGAGAGAGTTGCGTTCTCTCGCACTCGCGTAAGGCTAGGCGCGCAAGAGTGGGAGAGCGCTTTCTCTTTCACTCCTACGACGCAGTACGGGAGGCTCGTTTTCTCTCTTGTACTCGCAGTAGATACGGTGCACGCGAGTGAGAGCGCTTTCTCTCTCACTTCAACAGGCTCAATGCGGGAGAGTAGTCTTCTCTCTCGCACCCGTGCATAATACGGCGCGCGCGAGTGAGGGAAACCTTTCTCTCTAACTCCTGTAGGCGTAGTGCAAGAGTTCCTTTCTCTCTCGCACTCATATCGTGCTTAGCGTGCGTGAGCCCTAGTAGCGCGAAATAGCGCGCCTTAGACCAGCTGTTGTGCTGATCTTTTTATTACTTGCGCTCCTTGTGCGTTCTTTTTGTAAATTCCTTTTTTTGCTCTGTTTATTATTTAATTATTTTCGTTTTAATTTATATTTTTTTTTGGTAAAGTATTAAATTATTTATTTTAACATCTTTGTCTTTTTTTTGTTTTCACTTTCTTCCCTTTTTCTTCACTTTATTATTATTTTTATATATTTTTGTAATTTATAAAATTCTCAGTTTTCATACCGAGCATTTACATTTTGCTAATTTATTCTATTGGGTGTACAACTTTGCTTCCGCCGTTTTGCAATAAATGGCTGTAGCGGTAAGTGGTAGTTGAAATAAATAGATCATAGATGTCATACAATAAGCTTAGGTATTTGTAAACATAACGCCATCGAAATATTAGTCGATTTGTGTCTGCATCATAAAGTTATTCTCGATTAAACATGTCTGCTTACGAGCCGAATTCTCGTCATTTGCGGGAGGTTTTTATTTTCTGCTTTAATATGAAGAAATCTGCGACTGAGGCTCATCGAATGCTCTCAAATACCTATGGTGAGGCCGCTATTAGTGAAAGAACGTGCCGAGAGTGGTTTCAACGCTTCAAGAACGGCGATTTTAACGTCGAAGACCAGCATGGCGGTGGAAGAAAGAAGGTTTTCGAAGATGCAGAATTGGAGGCATTACTTGATCAAGACTCGTGTCAAACGCAACAAGAATTGGCAGGATCATTGGGAGCGACGTAACACGTGATTTCAAAACGCCTGAGAGTCATGGGAATGATTCAGAAACAAGGAAATTGGGTGCCGTACGAGTTGAAGCCGAGAGATGTTGAACGGCGTTTGTGTGTTTGTGAACAGCTGCTTGCAAGGCAAAGACGGAAGGGATTTCTGCATCGCATTGTGACTGGGGACGAAAAATGGGTTCACTACGATAATCCCAAGCGCAGAAAATCATGGGGATGTCCCGGCCATGCTTCCACGTCGACGGCCAAACCGAATATTCACGGTTCCAAGGTCATGCTCAGTATTTGGTGGGACCAGCTCGGCGTAGTGTATTATAAGTTGTTAAAACCGACTGAAACAATCACAGGCGATCGTTATCAAACGCAATTAATGCGTTTGAGCCGAGCATTGAAAGACATACGGCCGCAATACAACGAGAGACATGATAAAGTGATTTTACAGCATGACAATGCTCGACCCCATGTTGCGAAAGTGGTCAAGACATACTTGGAAACTTTGAAATGGGAAGTCCTACCCCACCCGCCGTATTCTCCAGACGTTGCTTCCTCGGACTATCACTTGTTTCGATCAATGGCACACGGCCTGGCTGACCAGCACTTCCGGTCTTATGAAGAAGTAAAAAATTGGATCGATTCGCGGATCGATTCAAAAGATGACCAGTTTTTTCAACGCGGGATTCGTATGCTGCCCGAAAGATGGGAGAAAGTAGTGGCCAGTGATGGACAATACTTTGAATCATAAATGTATAACCAGTTTTTTACAATAAAGCCTCGAATTTCGGAAAAAAACGGCGGAAGCAAAGTTGTACACCTAGTACTTAAATCAAAAACTATTTTATATACAATTAAATTATCTTAAAATATTTTTATTTACTACACTTCTGAAAATCAATAAACGATATTATTTCACAAAAATAACTTAATTATTAGGTATAGAATGTCATTTAAATTATGCATATTATTTAAAAAGACTATAGTTCTTACCTGTGAGATCCAAATATCTATTTTTATAAAAATAATTCTAAGTGAAATAAGATAATGCATAATAATTTAACCACATTAAAATTCTTTTAATAATTTATTTTTAATATTCATATTATAACAGTTTTTTTTTTTCAAAAAACTGAATTTTACTTTACATATTGACGAATACAAGAACTTCCTTTTATTATTTAGATTTTAAAGCAGATTTTAATGAGGATGGTTAATAACAACATTTAATAAAAAAATTATTTAAGAAAAATAGTAAATACGTTCTAAAAAAAAAAAATTTATTGAAAATAATATATCTAGGCAACATTAGGATATGAAAGAAAAATTTTTTATTATTTAATCCTCCTAAAGGGTAAGATCTGGTCCGTTCGTCGGACGCCGATTTTCTTCTAGGCTTATTATACACCAAAAAATCATATACCCTTTTTATTTTTGAGCCGACGGTATTAGGAAACTTGACAGATTTTTGTTTTTTTTAAATTTCGTCTTTTCATCACCCTAAAGGGTAAGTTCCGGAGCGCTTTTATCAACGCCAATTTACACAGTGTGTCCCATGGAAAACGGAACTTTTTCAAAACATCGATTTATATTGGCGTCACCTATTGGTGGATGTTAGCAATGAAAAGGTCCATTCTTAACTGAAATCCTGTCAAAATTGTATGACATTTGGTTCAATGGAAACCAAAATATCGCGCTCAAAGTGACAGTGTGTTTGTGGCATCGGTCGAAAAATGAACTTCGAACAAAGAGCAAATATTAAGTTCTGTTTTAAACTCGGTAAATCCTTTACTGAGACGCATAATTTGCTGAAACAAGTTTATGGCGATAATTGTCTATCCCGTACCAGAGTGTATGAGTGGTATAAGCGGTTCCAGGAAGGTCGTAAAGACATTCAGGACGACGAACATCCAGGTCCTTCGAATACCGTGGTTACTCAAAGTAACATTGAAAAAGTGCGTAAATTTATAAAAAATGAGCCAAAATCTTCATTGCGATACATGGAAATGGAATTGAATATGTCCAAAAATTCAATTCATCGCATTTTGACCGATTATTTGAATCTACGGAAGGTGTGTGCACGCTTTGTTCCACACAAATTGACCGACTACGCAAAATTGCTCCGAATTCAACATTGTAAGGATTTGATTAAAGAGTCAGAAAAGGACCCAAACTTGAAATATTTAATTGTGACTGGTAACGAGACATGGTGTTTTCAATATGATCCCGAAACCAAGCGTCTAAGTGCTGAATGGAAGCACCCAACCGAGCCCCATCCGAAAAAAAGTCGTCTTGAAAAGTCAAAAGTGAAGACAATGTTGATTTGTTTCTACGATTCGGAGGGTATTGTTCATCGTGAATTCGTTCCACCTAGTCAAACGATTACTGCTGTGTTTTATCTTAATGTTATGAAGCGTTTGCTCAGCCGTATTCGTCGTGTGCGGCCTCAATACCGTGAAAAAGAGAGCTGGCGTTTGTTGCATGATAATGCCCCGTCTCATCGATCGAACTTGATCACGGATTTTTTGATCAAAAATTCCATTTTAACCATCAACCATTCACCGTACTAGCTGGATTTGGCTCCGTGCGACTTCTACTTGTTCTCCAAATTGCACTTGACTATGAAAGGAAAACGTTATGCCGACGTAGAAGCCATCCAAAAGCGACGACCGACATACTAAAGTCGATGGATAAAAATGATCTCAAAAACTCATTCGATATGTTAATTGATCGTGCAAAACGTTGTATTGATGCGGAAGGAGACTCTTTTGAATAAAATAAATGAGAATTGCCGGAATATTGAGTTTTTGTCTTTATTTTGAAAAAGTTCCGTTTTCCATTGGACGCACTGTGTATTTATAGGTTTCTCATGTTCCATGAAATAGTACACACTATTTATTATCGTGCCAACGGTATTAGGAAAGTTGTCAGATTCTTTTTTCGAGAATTTTGTCTTTTCATCCCCCTGAAGTGTAAGTTCCGGAGCGCTTTTCTTAATGCCAATTTTTTTTATGGCTTTTTAATGTTCGAAGAAATCATATACACTCTTAATTTTTTTGCCAACGATATTAAGAAATTTGTCAGATTTTTTTACGAGAATTTGGTTTTTTTATCCCCCTGAGGAGTAAGTTTGGAGCGCTTTTTTTGACGCCAATTTTTGATAGGTTTTTTATGTTCCTATAAATCATATACACATTTTATTTTTATCCCAATGGTATTAGGAAAGTTGTCAGATTCTTTCTTTCAAGAATTTCGTCTTTTCATCCCCCTGAAGAGTAAGTTCCGGAGCGCTTTTTTTGACGCCAATTTTTTAATCGGTTTCTTGTGTTTTAAGAAATCACATACACTTTTTATTTTTGTGCCAACGGTATTAGGAAAGTTGCTAGACTTCTTTTTCGAGAATTTCGTCTTTTTATCATCCTAAGGGGTAAGTTTCAGGCCGCTTTTTTTCAAGTCAATTTTCTTATACATTTCCTATGTTCTAAAAAATCATATAAATTTTTTATATTTGTGCCAACGGTATTAGAAAAGTTGTCAGTTTCTTTTTCGAGAATTTTGTCTTTTCAGTCCCCTGAAGGTTAAGTTCTGGGCCGCTTCTTCTAACGCCATTTTTTTTATAGATATTTTATAGTTTTAGAAATCATTTACATTCTTTATTTTTGTGTCAACGGTATTAGGAAAGTTGTCAGATTTTTTTCAAAAAATTGTGAATTTTTTACCCTCTGGAAGGTAAGTTCCGGACTACTTTGGTCGACGCCAATTTTTTTATATATTTTTAATGTACCAAGAAATCATATACACTTTCCATTTTTGTGCCAACCGTATTAGGGAAGTTGTCAGATTTTTTTTCGGAACTTTCGTATTTTCATTTCTCTGAAAGGTTAGTCCGGAGCGCTTCGTTTGACGTCAATTTTTTATAGTTTTCTTATGTTCCAAGAAATCATATACAGTTTTTACATTTTTGTGCCAACGGTATTTGGAAAGTTATTTTCGCGAGTATTTTCTCTTTTCATCCTCTTGGAGGGTAGTTCCTGACCGCTTTTTTCAACGCAAATTTTTTTATAGATTCTCTATGTTCTAAGAAATCATATACACTTTTTATTTTTTCACTAACCGTATAAGGAAAGTTGTCAGATTTTTTATTCGGAAATTTCGTATTTTCATCCCTCTGAAGGGTTAGTCTGGAGCGCTTTTTTCAACGCCAATTTTTTTATAGATTTTCTATGTTCTAAGAAATTATATGCACTTTTTATTTTTGTGCCAACGGTATTAGGAAAGTTGTCAGATTTTTTTTTCGAGAATTTTGTCTTTTCATCCCCTTGGAGGGTAGTTTCGGACCGCTTTTTTTAACGCCAATTTTTTTATAGATTTCTAATGTACCAAGAAATCTTATACATTTTTTTTTGTTACCAGCGTTATTAGGAATGATGTTGGAATTTTTTATATGTTTAAACCTTTCATCTCTCGGAAGGGTGAGTCTTGGACCGTTTTTTTTAACGCCATTTTTTTAGTTAGTTTCTAATTTTCCAAGAAATCATATACAGTTTTGGTTTTTGTGCCAGCGGCATTATGAAAGCTGTCAGTTTTTTTTTGAGAATTTTGACTTTTCAACCTCCTCTAAAATTATTTTCGGAAAGGATTGACAAATTTTATTTGCTGTATACGGTTACTGGGGCCTTGTACATCTTCTATTATCTTGATATTATTATTTAAATTATTAAAAATGTTGTAATACTTGATTCTTTTTCATCCCTTTGCAGGGGTATTTTAGGGATTGGATTAGCTAAAATTAATGTTAATTATTAATTTTAATAGATATTTGTTCATTTCATATTCATTTTATTGAGAAAAAACGGTTATGAAAAATTTTGATTTTTCGTTGGAGTCCAACGTTGCAAACTTCAACATCATGACGTTACTATAGTCGTTGATCTGCCAATGTTTATGTTTGGCATTTAAAGGGTTCAACTTCAAAGATGACTATACTTATGTACTTGCTAGCGAATGCATTATCGTAGCAGACTAATACATATCGATAGTAGATCTCGTGTGCGGTTTATTTTCTTTATTTATCTTTACGTTTTTTTTTTCAAAATTTTTAATTTTCTACACTTGATCCCGGTGCAATCAAACACAGTGCCGATATGACCGAAAATCTTTGGTTTACTCAAAGATTATATCCTTTGTAGAAAAAGCACAGAACCATTGAGCTTAAAAATTACAACATTACCAATACTTGGACATCTGCATCACTTGCAAAATGCCCTCGATTGGAACTCATGTAATTTTGCTTCAGTTTGCCTCTATTTCACACATAGGTTAAAAAAAAATTTTATTTAATTTTAAAATTTTGTATTAATTATTAAATATTCTTACATTAGAAAATCTTAATCTTTGACTGTTGTTTCTGAATGCCTGAAATCAAGTGCGCTTTGCCTTGTCGAGCTTGACTTAATATACTCTTGCCGACCCTTGGTTGATGCAAAGTTTTATGAGCTTCTATTGACAATTATTTAATAAATTACAATATTTTCGAAGTTGTATTTTTTTTATTTTCTAGCTGAGATGTGGTCACGTCTTTACATGTATAACAATGTCATTATTTTCGCAAATTTCGAGCTGTTTTATCCCTTACAAGTTTTTTAACACTTTAAGTGCCACGCCAGCCATCGGTGGCTGACACTGAACTTCTAAGCGGCGCGCGGGGCCTGACGGGAACTTCCTTAAAAATCGGCGTGGCGCTCAACGTGTTAACCTTTTTGGTTCGCTTTATATGTACAAATAATTTATTTCGTTGGTTGTTTTTTCAGTAACTTTTTGTGTTCTATCTTATTTACGTATTTATATAAATTCGATTGTTATTTTGTTTTTTATCCAGCCAGTAACCCTGATGGAACTTCATAGAATTTTGACTATCTCGGGCTACTGGTTTTCTATGACCTTCTATTTACAATAACTTTTTTCCTAATTCAAATTTTTTATTTTTTCTTTTTTCTACTTGTTTGTCGAATGTGTTATTAATTTTTCTATATAAAATCATTTCGGTGCTCGCCTTTTATCTTTTACTTTTTTTTTTTATGCTTAAATTTTACTTGGATTTCAATAAATAGTATTATATAGAATATACGACGATTGTTTTGAGTTTTGAGTTCAATGCCCTTGCTGTTTCGAGGCATTGAACCCTCTTTGTATGTTGTTTTTTGCTCTTGAACATTTCGTAATTTATTTTATATTAGCTTTTCTTAATTTATTTCAATTTCTTAATCCTATCGCTATTTTTTATATCGTTATTACTTTTAATTTTGTTCATAATATTATTGTTTTCATTTGTTATTAATAATCTATACAAATTTTTCTGTATTTATTCAATCATACAAAATTATTATTCTAATTTTTCTTGTAATGGTCTACTGAGGTTACAACGTATGTATGACATATGACATTTCATGCACTTCAAATTTTTTCCGACGGATTATATTTTATAAAATGAAGATAAAAATCTGAAATAAAAGCGTTGTTACGTTATTCACAGGTGGCTACGCTCCGTTACAGCAATTTATCTGTTATTATTAATGACAAAATAAGTTTTTTCAAGTGCAGCTTCGAGCAAGTTGAATTGCATCTAGCAGACGAAATTAGATCATAATTTTCTTTCATTTTTTAACTGCAAAATTATTTATTCTGATGTGAGAGCGTAGCTACCTGTAAAATTGCCCAAGCTTTTATTTAAAATTATTTGTAATTAAATAAAATGTTAAATAAACGCGTAATCCGTCGGAAAAAAATCGTTTCCTGTTTGGAAATTCAAAATTCGCCACAGGTGGCGTTCCGATCGTGATGAGGAACCCTCTTTAGGATTCAGTTACCAAACCCAGGACCACCAAGGTTTAGGTCTTTAACTATAACGAATATATAAATCTTTTATGTATGATGATTTGAGTAAATTGATTGAAATAAATTTTAAAACAATAATCTATCATACATTATGCAAGAATTGACCATCTTTAACATATATGTCTGTTTACAGAATAGGCAAGAAATATTTTTTGTCAAAGGAGCTTTAGAAAAGATTTTACCACAATGTACAAAATATTCTGTAAATGGACAATTGTATTCTTTTACTCAAAAAAAAGAGCAAGAATTTCTTGCTCTTGCTTACGATGTTGGACAAAGAGGTTTGAGAGGTATGACTTCAAAATAAAAACTATAATTATTCAGATAAAACCAAGTTTTCGTATATACTTGTAGTGATTGGATTGGCTCGTGGCTTATCTTTACAAGATCTTGTTTACGTAGGTCTTGTTGGTATTTGTGATCCACCAAGACCCCACATGCGTGATTCCGTTTCTATTCTAAAAGCAAGTGGCGTGAAAGTAAAAATGGTTACAGGGGATGCTAAAGAAACTGCTGTTGCAATAGGTTTATAATTTTATTTTTAATAATGAAATTTTATTATAAAAAAAAATGTATTAAATAAAAAATGTATATTTTCAGCCAACATGATTGGTTTGGATCTAATGCATACTAATTGCATGTCAGGTGATGACATTGACTCTTTAGAAAAAGAAGAATTAGAAGATAAAATAAATAATATTAATATATTTTATCGAGTTACTCCAAAACAAAAATTATGTATTGTCAAAGCATTACAAAAGAAAGGAAATATTGTAGGAATGACTGGGGATGGTGTCAATGATGGTGTTGCATTAAAAAAGGCAGATATTGGTATAGCAATGGGTATAAATGGTACAGATGTTTGCAAAGAAGCAGCTGATATGATTCTAGTGGATGATGATTTTCAAACTATTATAGCAGCAATAGAAGAGGGTAAAGGAATTTTTTACAATATTCGTAATTTTGTACGCTTTCAATTAAGTACAAGCATTGCAGCTTTATCTTTGATAGCTCTTGCCACTTTAATGGGTATTCCAAATCCTTTAAATGCAATGCAAATTTTATGGATTAACATAATTATGGATGGACCACCTGCACAAAGGTAGGTATTATTAAAATGTCTGATTATGTAAATATAAATAATTATTTTCGTGAATTATTTTATTTTATACAAAAAAATATTGTTTTTGTTTTTTTCTTACAGTTTAGGAGTTGAACCAGTAGAAAAAGATGTTTTGAAACAAAAACCTCGAAATACAAAAGAACCTATGATAACAAAAGATCTTATTATTAACGTCTTACTGTCAGCAGCTATTATCATTTTAGGAACACTTTGGGTCTATAATCGAGAAATGACTTCTGGTGGAATTACTGCTAGAGATACTACAATGACATTCACGTGTTTTGTATTTTTTGATATGTTTAATGCATTAAGTTGTCGATCTCAAGTTTGTTAAATTTTCAATTATTTTTTTGAAATATAAAATCATAAACTTTTGTATGTATTCTATTTTACATTTTTAGACTAAATCAATATTTACAATTGGCTTATGCAGTAATAGGATGTTTTTAATAGCTGTAACACTATCTGTTATAGCTCAAATGTTTGTAATTTATTTTCCTCCATTACAAAAAATTTTTCAAACTGAAGCATTACTTTTAAAAGGTAAATTCTTTTTTTTTTTATTTTAATCAGAGCTTATATTTATATAATTCTGAATATGTTTCAGATATTTTTTTTTTAATAGTGTTGACATCGAGTGTTTTTTTTATTAGTGAACTAAAAAAATTTTTAGAGCGCCGATTTATGAAAAAAAAAAGGGCAAAACATTCTTACATAAAATATGAAATGAATTACGTATGATAATATAATAAAACTGAGAAAGATTATTTAAGTAAATAATAAAATATAAAATGGCAACTTTATTCTATAATATAAAATGAAGTTTGCATTGTATATAAAAAATATATTTAACAGGAAGCAAAGTTTATGCCTGTTTATATTTCTGTAGAATTCATTATTTTTTATTCAATAATTTTAAAATTTTTACACGATTTCTAAGTTAATGCTAACTAATTTCAATTACTTACAATTATGTATGATTTATGTCAAAATATTTCTATACAATCAAATTCATAATTAAAAATTATTAAAATCATTGTAATAAAAGGCAATGTAAATACTTATGCCAGTATTGATAGCAATTTGAAAAAATACGTCATTAATTTAAAAAAATGTTCGAAATTGCAAAATAATTTTAGATTGTATTTTTTATTTTATTTAAAATACTTAAAATATATATCGATTATATTTTTATTCTACTTTGTATTATAAAGATATATTATATAATTTCACATATAAAAAATATAACATGTGTTTGTACAAATTTAATAAAATATATTGAAAGTTAATAAAGTATAAAATAAATTTGAATTTTACAAAGTAATTTTTATACTGTAAAAGTACTAGTAAAAAGCAATAAAAAGCACTACTTCAAAATATGCTCACAAATTTGTTAGAGTGACACATTTTTGGAACAGTTAAGTTATTTTGTAATACAGTTAAGTACATTTTTATAAATTTTTCACACAAATATTTTTCAAGCATTTTTTATATGTTCGCACATTTTCCATCTTATTTTAATAATTTTTTTTAATCAAATTAATTAGTTTAAAACATTTTCATTTGATATACTCATATTTTAACTTGAGTGGAACATTTTTTAGAAGTTAAAAAAATAATAAAATAAAACATCAAACAAAAAATTGTTCAACAAATAAAAATATGTAAAGGCTATCAAATTTAAAACAAGCATGGTTGTATAGAAAAGTGACAAATCAGTCTAAAAATAGACCAAAATCTGCTATGATACAACAAAAAATGTTTTTAACTATATAAAAAAAATTTCCAAATTCTGAAAAAAAAATTCATTTAGTTTGTAAAACATTTGTGAGAATATAATAAAATTCTACTTTTATCGCATTATAAAACATGGTTTAAACACTTCAGCACATTATTTTCCAAATTTAATTTTCTCTAAAATATATATTACTGTTTTAGCTTAATAACAGTAGTAATTGTGATAGGCTTTTAGCATCTGTCTAACAATAAGCTATTTTTATGCAATTTCTAGTGTATGCCTTCAAGAGCACTGTAAGTTTTATACTGATAAAGTTTTGGGCCTCCAAATCCATATAATAAACGACCTTTTCCATTTTTATCATAGTAAGGATATCGATATTGTGGTCTGCAATATGGAAATAATCATAAAATATCAAAAATTAAAATAAATAATAAAAAATAATTTTTTAGTTTACCTTTCGAAATACTGGAAATAAGGTGCACGTGGTTGAGAAAATGTTGATTTACTCAACTGAACATTTATTCCAAAAGTTATAAAAATAATAATTAAATACTGAAATATTTATTAAGATATAAAAAAAATTATGAATTTATGCTTTAAATTATTGAGTAGCTACTTATATAATTCATATTCAAAAATTATTTGTAAATAATCTTACATGTATTAATTTTCCCATAATTAATTGAAATATACATAAAACTGCAAAAAATTTGGGATATTAGTTAAAAGCAATTGTAAGTGATTCAAGATTAATAAATTTTTCTAGTAAAAAATAAACTTGTAAATGACGTGTACACAGTCCGGAGAAAGTAAAATCTATTTTTTCCCCCTCTTACTTCATTATTACGTGGATTCCACTTTAGCCTTTTAGGAGTTCTCTATACTCTTCAAAGAATCCAAAAACGATTGCCGTACACCTACTATACCCCAGGCTGCAAATTGTGCATTTTGCAATAATAAATCCATGCCAAATCACGTCTTTTAATTTGCACATTTCCGTTATGCCAATTATTTAATTCTCACACTTATCATATTTTTTTTTTTTACAAAAGGCACAAATGGAACACATGCATATATGCAAGTGACCATATATCTCAAAAAATATGACCTCTTTTAATTTGCACCTCACGTTAAATCATTAATTATTGATTATTTCAATTTGCACACTCATAAAATCTCATAAATTGTTAATTATTATAGAGAAAAGAGCGTAAAAAGGATTACCAAAATTTTGAATTGTGCGCATGCGCACAGACGTATGTCTACCAGCAAGCTTGCGTTAAAACACGTGAAAAGTATAAAATTCAAATTTTTCAATAACAAAACACGTTAAATAAACGGAAATAATTGTTAAATGAATTTGCGCACCTTCTAAAAACGTTCATAAACAATTATTACAATAAGCACATAGCCCAATTGTTATTAAATATTCATTATTAATGTTTCAGAATCAAATGATTGTTAACAGCTGATCGCACGGTGACTATGTCCCTTTAACAACGTGCAAAAATATCTCTATAGAATCAGTCAATAGTGCAACGTGCTAAACAAACGAAAATAATTTTTAATTTAATTTGCGCACGTTGCCAAATTAATTAAAAACAATTATTTTTATTGGCACATAGCTGGAATGTCAGTAAATATTCATATTTGTTATTAAAAACTCAAATAAGTCGACAGTTTATTCACAGCTGATCGTACAAATATTAAGCTCCGTTTATAACACGAGAGAATATCAATTGAATCAAAAACGTTATTTAAGCAGCTCAGCTAAAAACAGCGAGCGATCAATATTAAATTATTAATAATATATTGTAAAAAAAATCATGAATATAGTTTAGGCAAGGTGCGCAACACAAAGTGGAGCGCGACACAAGGTAGATCAAGCAATTGCGGAACACATCTGCCATCATATCTTCGCACAGACTAGAGCGATTCTAAAACGTAAGTTGAGTCTTAAACGATGAGAACATCTAATTGACTATTTTAATAAATTAATATTACAAAATTTATTAACTATGTTATAAATTAAAATTACATGATATAATATTGAAGAGAACGTATAGCCGTCTTCCACAATCATTTAGAATCTTATATAATTTTAATCATAATGATTTATTAACATCGTATATAATTGACAACATATTGAGTATAAGTAAACAAAAACATTATAAACTTAACATTTTAAAAGTGCTTTTTATAAATACAAAAATTCTAAAAAAATGATCAATATAAAATGACAACTTATAAGCTTCAAAATAAATGCTATTTTAAAAAAATAGATAGAAATTTTGAAATTTTCATATTATTTCCAGTTATTAGACGCTCAATATACTAAAGCGGCTAAATTAATTGTCTATACTGTAACAAAATTTATGAATACAACACATTTGAAAATCACAAAATCAAACAATTTATGAGTCTTTTCCTCCTTCGATTTATTGACAAATTTGTCTGCTACATCCATTGCATTTTATCAATCTTGATGCAAACGTTTTTATTTTTTCCGTTACAGTTGCAACTGATAGAATTAAATAAAAACTGCTTCCCGTCCATACTTGGCAGAGCATATTATAAAAAGCATCTTGAATTATGGTATACTCTGCATTAAACGTTTTTAAAAATCCTACTAAAGATGGTTCTGCAGGAATGATAACTATTCGAATTGAGGAACTTGTACGGATTGAATCGAATTTATATAAAGGTGTCAATAAACCGTGCCTAGAACATTTTTTTTTTAATTTCAATTTTCAAATCGTATAATATTAGTTTTCAATAAAAATCGTACCTTCCGCTGCTGATTTGTTTTGCTCAACACTGTTCCAGCTGTACATAATATCCATTTTGTCTAAAAGTGATGTACATCGTAGTAATAATTCGGAGGCATCAATTATATCTCGTGAATATTCAAAACTTTCATTTTCTCCTTAGTTATTTTTATCTAATTAAATAAAATTCATAAAATTTGAATCAAAATAAAGTTTTTAATAAAAAACTAACTATTTAATATACCTGCATGAAGCTTCTTACAAAATTTGTGGTAATTTTTGAACTATATAACCTGCCTATGGTGATTCTTAAAATGTATTAGTTACATCCTGTAAAACACATCATGCGTGCTCGAATCATTTCACAGTACAATCTTACATTTGAATAATACTTAAGGGGTTAAAGCTACGCAGTTGCGAGGCTCAAAAAAGACGTTTTTTTATGAATTTTTTATAGAATCAGTTTTTATTTATCAATTACAAGTGATGGTAATTCAAATAGAGCCAACTTTTAGGAATACAATAGCGCGTCGATCATGTACAAATATAGATGTACACCGCTCCTGTAGATGATGTCCCGAACGACCTCCAAAAAAAGGCGCTTGGCGGTAATCTCCATTTCGGCGGTTTGGATTATCTGGAACCAAAAAATATAGTGGATTCTTTTAGAGGATAGATTAATACAGGTATCACACACTACAACGATTTTAAAACCAAGTCCACGGGGAGAAGCAGTTTCAAATTTTATTTTTCCGTCACAAAAGTTAAATTTCACATAATCACTCATCGCAGCAAATACAGTAATGAAATTTAAAATTCTGTATTTAATCGAAGGATTACGTGAAACTAAAATCTCTTCTTGCATTTTGAATTTTTTAGCGGATGCACTAAAACTACTCTTATCCGTCTCAGCAGTATTTGGATTAAAAGCCTGTGTTCTCTTTTTAACTTAAGAAATTTGTATTTGTTCGGTACTAATTTTTTCGGAAAAAATAAAAACGTTTGCATCAAGATTGATAAAATGCAATGGATGTAGCAGACAAATTTGTCAATAAATCGAAGGAGGAAAAGACTCATAAATTGTTTGATTTTGTGATTTTCAAATGTGTTGTATTCATAAATTTTGTTACAGTATAGACAATTAATTTAGCCGCTTTAGTATATTGAGCGTCTAATAACTGGAAATAATATGAAAATTTCAAAATTTCTATCTATTTTTTTAAAATAGCATTTATTTTGAAGCTTATAAGTTGTCATTTTATATTGATCATTTTTTTAGAATTTTTGTATTTATAAAAAGCACTTTTAAAATGTTAAGTTTATAATGTTTTTGTTTACTTATACTCAATATGTTGTCAATTATATACGATGTTAATAAATCATTATGATTAAAATTATATAAGATTCTAAATGATTGTGGAAGACGGCTATACGTTCTCTTCAATATTATATCATGTAATTTTAATTTATAACATAGTTAATAAATTTTGTAATATTAATTTATTAAAATAGTCAATTAGATGTTCTCATCGTTTAAGACTCAACTTACGTTTTAGAATCGCTCTAGTCTGTGCGAAGATATGATGGCAGATGTGTTCCGCAATTGCTTGATCTACCTTGTGTCGCGCTCCACTTTGTGTTGCGCACCTTGCCTAAACTATATTCATGATTTTTTTTACAATATATTATTAATAATTTAATATTGATCGCTCGCTGTTTTTAGCTGAGCTGCTTAAATAACGTTTTTGATTCAATTGATATTCTCTCGTGTTATAAACGGAGCTTAATATTTGTACGATCAGCTGTGAATAAACTGTCGACTTATTTGAGTTTTTAATAACAAATATGAATATTTACTGACATTCCAGCTATGTGCCAATAAAAATAATTGTTTTTAATTAATTTGGCAACGTGCGCAAATTAAATTAAAAATTATTTTCGTTTGTTTAGCACGTTGCACTATTGACTGATTCTATAGAGATATTTTTGCACGTTGTTAAAGGGACATAGTCACCGTGCGATCAGCTGTTAACAATCATTTGATTCTGAAACATTAATAATGAATATTTAATAACAATTGGGCTATGTGCTTATTGTAATAATTGTTTATGAACGTTTTTAGAAGGTGCGCAAATTCATTTAACAATTATTTCCGTTTATTTAACGTGTTTTGTTATTGAAAAATTTGAATTTTATACTTTTCACGTGTTTTAACGCAAGCTTGCTGGTAGACATACGTCTGTGCGCATGCGCACAATTCAAAATTTTGGTAATCCTTTTTACGCTCTTTTCTCTATAATAATTAACAATTTATGAGATTTTATGAGTGTGCAAATTGAAATAATCAATAATTAATGATTTAACGTGAGGTGCAAATTAAAAGAGGTCATATTTTTTGAGATATATGGTCACTTGCATATATGCATGTGTTCCATTTGTGCCTTTTGTAAAAAAAAAAAATATGATAAGTGTGAGAATTAAATAATTGGCATAACGGAAATGTGCAAATTAAAAGACGTGATTTGGCATGGATTTATTATTGCAAAATGCACAATTTGCAGCCTGGGGTATAGTAGGTTGTATCGTTTCGTGTTCGTTTTCATTATAAAAATTAATTATTTCTTAAATGATGCTATAATTAACTTTTTTCTTTATCTATAATTTATGCATCTCGTTAATGACAAACAATTTCATATAATAATGAAATGAAAATGAAGTTTTATTATTTACTTTAAAAAATTATTCCATGAATAAAATACATTAAAAAATAAAGTTTTAAATTGTATTATAACTTTAAATATTCATATTCACATTATGATATATACATAAAATATAGAGACGGAATAAAAAAAATCATTGTATGTCGACATTTTTTGGTAACTATTTCTAATTTGATTATTTTAAATTACCACTGGATTTGACTAAGACAATCCAAAGAAATCTCGATGCAGCGATAATTTGATTGAGGATGAAATCTTTCACCTGATGGATGTTTGATAAAAATCTGTAAACAAATTAAGTTTGTTATTTTATGTGTATAAAACTGTATTCCAATTGAATCTGTCTATCATAATTTCTAAATATAAAAATTTTTATACATTTACAATTTTCTATTTAAAAATTCAAAAATCAGTTATTTCTTAAATGATGCTATAATTAACTTATTTTTATCTATAATTTATTCATCTCGTTAATGTTACAAAGAATTTTATATAATATCGAAAAGAAAATTAAGAATTTATTCTTAAGAATTAAATATGAACTCATTAGTAATAATTATTATACTTATCTGATACATGATTAATGAAAATCTTTAAATAATAAACATTTTTAATTATATTATTATTTATAAAAATTTAGTCTGACTTATTATAACCATCAACAGCAAAATGCATTAAAATAAACTTTGTTATGGAATATTTAATTGAGAGTAAATTCTTATTTCCTTTTCCTAATTTCAAGATATTCCTTCAATTTGCTTCCTTAAATTGAAAATTGTTTAACAGATGATTGTTTCAATTTTTATAATTTCATTTTTAGTTTCTTTCTTTAATTTTGTATCTACAGCTTCAAGTTCATTATGTATTTTAGATCCACTTTCCATATCTAGTTCGCAATTTTTTGTTAAATTTTCATTGACTAAAAGGCTTCCAAACTTGTTTTTATTACATCATATAAATTATTTCTTCATCTGAAAAAATGCAATTAAATATAATACAATAACTTGAATCGATTTTTAATCGAGATTTAATTAAAAAATCGATTTTTTCAAAGTCGCAAGTGGGGGTAACCCGTTAAGGGGACATTCGCCTTTGAAATTTTCAAAAAATCGATTTTGAGATTTTTACATATTTCGATTCTATATACGTTCAAAAGTTGCCTCCTAAAATTTCATCAAGAAATTCGTAATAGAAAAAAAGTTACAGCTATATTTGTAACAGCAGTAAAAACCGGTTTCTATTCATGCGTGTAGCGCGGCGCGCCAGCTGCTTCTTCTCCTGATGTAAACATCTTTAGTATACATACATGTGATATTATACTGCTTGGCAGTTGCTCTGTGTTATTCTTTGAGCAAGCACGTGTTTTATTTTTTTGAAATTTGTTAAAAATTATTAGTAAAACGTGGTAGAAAATCAAAAACTGAGATCAAAAATTCCGCATCTGTACAAGCCGTCCCTAAACCTAAAGCGGCTAAATTGACTCTAAAATTGATTGGAGAATTGTCTGTGTTTTATAGTCTTGCAATTCAGAGATATCCCGATTCCATCGAGAACATGAAACAAGAAATTCTTGACGGCTATTATCACAAAATTTCAACAGATGCAGAACCTCGTCACGAGTATTGCAATAAGGATTGGTGTAAATTTTTGCAAAGCGAGGAAAAAAATGAGCCTTTTACCCATAAGCCACCACTAGATCCAAGCATTTGTAGCTACATTTTGCCAGTTTACGAGTCACTTAGTAGTGATGAGTTGCTGCAAAGATGTCTTGGCAAAAATACTCAAAATAGTAACAAAAGTTACAACAATTTGATTTGGAACATTTCTCCGAAAAGCAAGTTTTCTGGCAAAGATGTGACTGTAATTGCAGCGTGGATCGCAGCATCCATTTTCAACGAAGGCTCGAGAACTTACCTAGCTATTATGGATCTCATGGGCATCAAAATTGACGAAACTGCAACGGCTTTTGCGCAAAAAGTTGACCAGGACCGTATCTCTCAAGCCAATAGGAGGAGCAGTGAGCAGTCAAAAGAAGGTCGAATTAAGAAGAAAAAAGCTTTGGCCAGCCACTTACAGCAATTACTAAATAACGAGGGTCTTTAGTATTCACCAGGAATGGCCGATTAAAGGTAAAAAAAAAGTTTTCGACCTTTTATTCAATAAAATTATGGTAAAAAAACTTTAAACACGTTTTTCTCGAAACTACCTTTTTCAAACTGGTAGGACATTTTTCTCCGAATCTACTTGACCGATTTTAAAAAACCAAAGAGCATTCGATTACTTATTAAAAATAGTAAACAATAAGCCTCTAAAAGTTTAAAAAAATACCCCTTCTTTTTTTTACGGGGGTGACTTACCCCCAAAAAATGCCGTTTATTCGCATTTTTCAGAAATATACATACAAAAACTTTAAAATATGAAAAAGTATGAGTTTTAGAGGCTTATTGTATAGTTTTGAGTCTCAAGAATAGAATCTATTTTGAATTTTTCAAAAATCTGTTACAGGAGGTCCACAATATGTCCTACCGTTTGAAAAGTAACTTTTGGATGACGCCCTCTACAGCAGCCAAGGGAAACTAAAAATGGAAAAAATTTTTTTATATTCTTTCGAGACTGTTTAACAATGTCCAAAAGAAATTTTGTCAATCAATATAATAGTTTTTTCATAATAAAATTTTTAAAAAGTGTTTTTTTTTTCAATTTCAAAGGCGAATGTCTCCTTAATATTAAGGGAGATTGAACCGAGGAAAAATATACATTGACCAATAAATTTAAAAAGTATAATCGAACCAAAAGTGCTGTTAATTAAAGGATTTTCAGAAATATTATTGCAATATATTTTTAATTGATCTGCATTATACAGGGTGCGTACGGTATTTGAGGACAACTTGAGAGTAAAATTAATTAGCTTGTATTTTTAATAAAATTTAATGAAAATTTAGGAATTTCTTATACAACGTTAAATTAATATATGGCTATAAAGTTATTCAATAAAATCGCCATTAGCAGCAATAACCTCTTCGATCCGGGTCCGGAAACGATTACATGCCCGAATCAAATGCTCCATGTTCATATTGACCATAACGGCATTAATAGCAGTCTTCAGCGAAGAAGTGGTGTTATGAGGACGCTTATTGGTCTCACGCACAACTACGCCCCATACGTAATAATCCAAAGGATTAAGGTCTGGGGAGCTAGGTGGCCATAGGTTCGGTGTTATGTGGTCATGAAAATTTTCGGCCATCCAATCTTGTGTCGCCATCGCTTTATGTGAAGGAGCAGAGTCTTGTTGAAAAATGTATGATCTGCCTCCGCTTACATTGTCTATTCAGGGTTTCACTACCGTCTCCAAAATCTCGATGTATGCAGCAGAGTTCACTCGAAGTCCTTGAGTAAAAAAGTGTGGTGGCATAACATGTCCTTCGTTGCTGACAACACCTAAAACCATAACAGTGGCTGGAAATTTTGTGTGCATAACAACAGGAACCTCCGTAGGATTTGAACATAGCCATCTGTCATTTCCGCGATGCTTCCAATTCACGGCAAATCTTATGCACGAATGAACGGGCGCAATTAAGAAAATTAGAGATCTCTAAATCTGTATGGTTCGCACATATAGCGACGATGACAGCATGTCTCTTCATTTCTTGAGTGATGTTGTAGTCCGCCATTTCTTATCTTAAAAGGAAAAAAAATAAAAAAAAAATTCGCGAAGTTATAGTCACATTTATGCATGTCCTCAAATACCGTACGCACCCTGTATGATGTAAAATAAGCATCTATTCTACGCAGACTTTCTTTGCATAATTTTATTGTATTATTTACTAAAATAGCAAGTGCAAGCAAAGGAAGATGTTCCATAAAATGAAAGATAAATAAAAAAATGTAACAGGAAATCATAATATTATTCAAATAAAGAAATCTAAAATTAAATCTGACATAAATAATAAAAAAAGAATACCTGAAAGCTGAACATAGTATAAATGAGGTAAATCATTGACGAAACTCTTTTTAACATGCCTTTAACCAATCGACTGAATTATCTTGTAAATTAGATAACATTACAAGAATATTCTCCAGTTATTTCATTAGAAGTTTCTTATTAAGCAGCCATCCAATACATTAAGTCACCAACTGCTCTATAACTTAAAACCTTTATACAAATAATTTGTTTTTAAAGGAATATTTATTTACTTAACTGATAAATGAATAATTATATATATATATATATATATATGTATGTGCGCGAGTGTGTGTGTCTATTTTCTAATAAATCAAAAATAAAATAAAAAAAATTTTCATTAAATGTTAATAAATTCTTTTTATATTTCACATGACACACACATGCACATACACATATTTAAAATTTAATTGTTTTAAAAATAGCACTAATATGTTTTAAAAATTTTTAAAACGAAACTTCACGCACTTAAATGTATACGTATAATATTAACAAATTAATATTCTATATACTCCGTACTATACGTATTTGTAGGTTATCCCAAACCGCAGAGCCTCGGCAAAATGCCCTCAAAATGCTTACCCACGTGCTGCACGTATGACGTCCACTTGCCCCGGCTTCTGACTGTCATATGACGAGCATATGCTGAGCAATATGCCCGCACACACGCTCATAGCTTGCGACACGCGTGTTGCAGTTTTGCGGGCATATTGACCAGCTGATGCGCGCATTTTGCCGGCAATTTGCCGATTTAAAATTTTTACCGCGCACGCGTGCCAGCATAATGCGTTTCATTTTCTCACCCAACAAACACACCGTGCCGGTGCAGCTTGGCCGGCACGCCGTGGCCTCATTTTGCCATCATTTTGCCGCCACGTGAGAGCGCCTACACGAGCGGGCCGCCAGAATGCAGGCAAAATGCGGCCGCGAAACGGCTCTGATTTGGAGGTTAAAATGCGGGCATTTTGCCCACAAATTGCAGGCACGGTGTAGCGCGCACGATGTGCCGTCAAAATGCTTGCAAAATGCCGCCACTAAAAATTAACCTCTAAATATACCCAACAAACACACCGTGCTGGTGCAGCTTGGCCGGCACGCCGTGGCCTCATTTTGCCATCATTTTGCCGCCACGTGAGAGCGCCTACACGAGCGGGCCGCCAGAATGCAGGCAAAATGCGGCCGCGAAACGGCTCTGATTTGGAGGTTAAAATGCGGGCATTTTGCCCACAAATTGCAGGCACGGTGTAGCGCACACGATGTGCCGTCAAAATGCTTGCCACTAAAAATTATAACCTCTAAATATACAATCGCAGCATATCACAAAGTCGCAGTGTGTATTATTCGATCCTGAGATTTCGCGGAAGACGCGCGCTGATAGAAACAGTGAAAATAAAATATTTAAATCTATTTTTTTTCAAGTAAATGAAATAAATAGAGCATGTGATTAGAATAATGAAATATAATAATTTTTTTTTGTCTATATTATTATTTTTTGATTTAACGAGATGAAATAATTGTGTAAAAAAGCATGTTTGAGATAACCTATCCTGTATATACTGGATGTTATTGAAATTTCTGTTTTTGATTAAATATTAATAATATTAAAAATGTCCAAAAAAGTGGTGAATTAACGTAATTTTCAGCCTACTAAAAAGCTGCTCCTTTAAGGTAATAAATATATTTTTCTTTACATTTTTAGTTTCTAAAGTATTTTTATTGAATATTAAAAATAATTTATTCAACAGAACTATGATAAGTGATACTGAAAGTGATGATACTGACGAAGAAACTGATCTCATAAAATCTACAGTTTCTAATTTCTGATCCCACAGATTTAACAAATATACCTGTAGAAATATCACATAATGCCTGTGTCTTAACTGAAATTGATTCTGTTATATCTATTGTAAGATTAGAATTATTTATAAGTTTTTTTTTAAATTTATAAATGAGTATGAATTTAGAAAAATATATTTACTTGTTTTTCTTATAGAACAGCTCAAATGATGATTGTGATTATTTTAAAGAACAAGAAACATTAAATAATAACAATTCATCAGTCCAGTATAATAACTTTTTAAGTACAAAAGAAAATAATCCTATAAGTCTAATGCAACGAAGAGGGATTCGACGACGATGGATGCAATGAAGAAGAACAACACAATTTTTTTATTTTATTTATTAATTAATTAAAGAAATTGTTTAAATATATTTATTTGTAATATATAAATATATTGTATATTATTGTATTTTATTGTATTTTATATTATAATATATATTTTACATATATTATGAATAAATATATCAAAAAAAATTTGTATTTAATTTATTCATTTATTTTTTATGAATTATTTATATTTATATTTAAATAATTCACAAAAAGTAAATGAATAAATAAAATGAAGATTTTTTTTAATATATTTATTTATAATATATCTAAAATACACATTAAAATATAAAACACAATAAAATACAAAATATATATAATATATTTATAAATTATAAATAAATATATTAAAATAATTTCTTTATTTTATTCAATATGGTGTTTGATAATTCTGTTGCCTTTGCTAATCATGTCTCGATCATTGATCGTTAAAAACTTACCTAAAAGTGTAAACTTTACAATTATTTATCTTTTGTTTAAGTTAATAATATTTATACATATGTTTTTAATTTACTTATTTTATTTTGTAGGTTACCGCTAATAAACTCAAATAACTCTTTAGTGAAAAACGTATAGTTACTGATGTACAACTTAAATATACAGAAGATGAAAAATTTCGGAGATTTGGTTTTTGTTGGATTTCAAATTAAACAGCAAGCCGCTGAGGCATTAAATCATTTTAATAATTTTTGTGTTGATACTTGCAGAATCAGTGTAGAATATTGTACTGAACTTGGTAAGTAAAATAAATGTTAATATTTAGCTTTTATAACTTTTTTTATTCGATTTTGACAATATGTTACAGGCGATGTCTCAAAACCAAAATCTTGGAGTGAATATGCTCCTGACAGTAAAATTAATAAAACACACATATAGTTAGTAAAGACTATATTCCAGAAGAAGGTAAGAAGAAGGAAAAATCAAAAAAGGATAAGGTATCTCTTAAGGAAATAGATAGCGAAGAAAAAATTGTTAAAAAGCAAACATCTAGAAAAGAAGAACATGTAATCGAGAAATCAAAAGAAAAGATAAAGAAAAATATGATTGATAAAGATGAGGCCAATAGTAAAATCGAGTAATTTGTAATTTCTTTTTAAATTAACGAATATTTAATAATTATATGCTATATTTATTAAAAATAATATTCATTATATTTGGTTTCAGTGTACTTTTCCTGATGCATTTTGCTGCAGAAGATCATGAAGAAGATTTAGCAGCATATAGAATAATGTATTTTTAATTTATGTATTATTTATTATAATTTATAATATATTTTTAAATTAATAAATTAATATTTATTTTAAAACATTGTTTTATTTATTTTAATTTTATTTTTTAAAAATTATTAAAAATATTTTAAGGTTATATTCGCGCTTATCGGGATCGCAAATTGCAACCATTTGGTAAGGCAGAATGCCCGCACGTTGCCGGCACGGCGTGCCACCACGCGCGTGGCGGCAATTTGGTGGCAAATTACGGATGCAACGAGGAGGCGCGTTGCCGCCACGGATAAGTGCGCGTGCCGCCACGTTGCCGGCAACGCGCCGTCCACTGTGTTTGTTGGGATGTCACATGTGCTGCCAATTTGTCGAAGCTCTATGTCGCCAAAATGATGTCACGGTGTGTTAAATTTCCGCGCTCGCATTGTGTCAGCTTTGTGCTTTCCACAGTGGCGACAAAATTTTTTGACCGCCTATGACTGCTAATTGACGTCACAACTCAAGCATACGCGACGAGCATACGTGACCAAAAAATGTCGAGCACGTGCTGCTATTGGGGATGTTGGGTGGGGTTAAAGTTACATTGCGAGCATTATGTTTGCATGCAAACTTTATACCCCAATAGCAGCACGTGCTCGACATTTTTTGGTCACGTATGCTCGTCGCGTATGCTCGTCGCGTATGCTTGAGTAAAAAAATTTTATACAAATAACCATATAAAATAAATTATAAATTCTAAATTCAGTTGCTGGTAAAATGAATTTAAATATGTTATATATTAGGTGCGCAATTAAGTTACCACTGTTTGTCAATAAATGGCTCCAGCAGTAAGTGCTTGTCGATTTCGATGTCCAAAACGTCATGAAGCAAGCTTAACGGTAAACAAATCGCTTTGACACGTTAGTGATTCGTCATATACTTTTGGGTGTGTGAGAATGTCTCATTTTGTGCCGAATAATCGTCATTTACGGAAAGTGTTGCTTTTCTTCCTTCATTCGAAGAAAACGACAGATGTAGCACATCGGGAGCTCCAAAACGTTTACAGAGACGCTGCTCTAAGTGAAACAACGTGCCGTGATTGATTTCGTCGCTTCAAAGACGGTGACTTCGATATTGACGACCGACCGCGTGAAGGAAGGCCAAAAACCTTCGGAGACGCTGATTTGAAAACATTGTTCGACGAGAATTCATGCCAAACGCAAAATAAGCTTGCTTCAACATTATAAGTTATCCACTAAGCAATTTCCAAGCGGTTGCATGCGTTGGGAATGATTCAAAAGCAGGAAACTTGGGTTCCTTATGATTAGAAGCCAAAGTACGTTGAGCGTCTTTTTCTCGCCTATACACAACTTCACCAGCTCTGCTAGAAAGACGTGTTACGTGCGGGGCGACACGCACATTGTGAAATTTTAATATTTATTTTATGCGGGACCCACCAACCCATCTCGGGGGCCCTCTCGCTTATCGTGATCTGATAAGTGCCCTATTATCAGGCATAACTCACGGGAATTCCCGAGGGCACTTCTGTCCCATCGGGTAATGGATCACCCGGATACGAGAAAGGTGGTAATCAAAGAAAAATAAATAGATAGAAATCAATAATAAAAACTCTTACCTAAGAGTACTTGTCGTTCCTGGAGCCTTGAAGTTCGCTCCAGAATCCCGCGTACAAGAGAGATAAGTAGGAGGAATCGGGGGCAACTCAATGAGTAATACTAGTTTCCTCAATATGGTATTATATATATATATATATATATATATATATATATATACGAGGTGTGATCAAAAAGTAAAGTGACTTTTTGAATTTCGCGCGCTCTGTACACTCTAATTTCAAACATTTTTTTTTGTTATGTTGGTACACTCGTCACGATCATATGTTCACAGTTTCGACTATATAACATGTGTTGTTTTTGTGTGAGAGGCATAAAGGTTAGATTCGTGTTTGCGTGCTCAGCGATTTTTCGCTGTTGAAAATAATGGAGCAAAGAGTTTGTATTAATTCTTGTGTAAAAAATGGTATTAAGTGCTTAAAAACTCTTAAAATGTTGACAGTTGCGTACGGTGAGTCAACTCTGAGCAAAACAAATGTTTATAAGTGGTATAAGTTATTCCAAGAGGGCCGAGAAAATGTTAACGATGAACCTCGCTCCAGACACCCCAGCACGTCAAAAACCGACGAAAACATTCAGAAAGTGAATAAAATTGTTTTGAAAAATCGTCAAATCACGATAAGAGAAGTAGCTGATGATCTTAACATATCATTTGGCTCATGCCAATTTTAACGGATGTTTTGGGTATGGCAGGTGTGTCGAAATTCATACTAAAATTGCTTAATTTTGATCAGAAGCAGAGTAGTTTTTTGGTCAAAAACAATACTACCATCATGCCTCAGCCACCGTATTCACTAGCCTTGGCCTCCTGTGACTTCTTCCTCTTCCCAAAATAGAAAAGGCCCATGAAAGGACGAAGATTTGCGACGATTGAGGAGATTAAAGCTGCATCGCTGAAGAAGCTCAAGGCAATACCCAAAAGTGCATTTCAGAAGTGTTTTGACGACTGTAAAAAGCGCTGGCACAAGTGCATAGTATCAGAGGGGGATTATTTTGAATTAGATAACATAATTTTAGATGAATATTTTTTATAAAAAATGAAAAGTCGCCTTGTTTTTTTATCACACCTCGTATGTATATACAGGGTGGTCCGTTTTTATCTATCGGTCATAATAACTTCAAAGGGAGATGGTTATATCAAAAAATGTTTAGACACAAGTTGTAGGAGTTGAAGGGGGTCGTCCAACGCTGACCTTGGCGTTAACCTTGAGGTCAAATTTGAAGGTTATTTGAGGATCAAATTGCGAATTTTAAATGGAAATCCCAATTTTTTATTACAGATTCTGATTCTGCATCGAAAAATATGAAAGTTTCGTTTCAAACATTTTTCTCGATGCGTGACAGATGGCGCTGTAATCGACAGTTTTAATCTATCGATGCGAATATCTCAACAATTACGCATATGAAAAGGTAGAAACGGAAAATTTGTTAATCTGGATAGGGGACACGCAATGACACCACAATCGATCGCCCCCCTCTAATCCTCCATATGGAGCGGTTTCAACTTAAAAATCTAAAATGGGTACCCCAATTTTATATTGCAGATTCTGATTCTGCGTCGAAAAATATGGAAATTTTGTTCGGGACATTTATTAGATTCGTGACAGATGTCGCTGTAATCGATAAAATTAAAAATGCGTACAAAAATCGTTACCGAATTAGAATTTCTCGAGGAATACACATCGTGTTCTGCAAATTAGAATTCTATGGATAAATACGTTTAAAAAAAATCTGTATTGATGAAAATGTTTATTCTACTTTTAGCGTTACCCGGGGACAACAGATTTGTTGTTATATAACAGATGGTATATTACTCAAGTGTTGGTATGATTATATATATTAATCCTATACTATATGTATTAATCTTATATATATACACAGTGTGTCCCATGGAAAACGGAACTTTTTCAAAATAAAGACAAAAACTCAATATTCCGGCAAATCTCATTAATTTTATTTAAAATAGTCTCCTTCAGCATCAATACAACGTTTTGCACGATCAATTAACATATCGAATGAGTTGAGATCATTTTTATCCATCGACTTTAGTATGTCGGTCGTCGCTCTTTGGATGGCTTCTACGTCGACATAACGTTTTCCTTTCATAGGCAAGTGCAATTTGGAGAACAAGTAGAAGTCGCATGGAGCCAAATCCGGCGAGTACGGTGAATGGTTGATGGTTAAAATGGAATTTTTGATCAAAAAATCCGTGATCAAGTTCAATCGATGAGACGAGGCATTATCATGCAACAAACGCCAGCTCCCTTTTTCACGGTATTGTGGCCGCACACGACGAATACGGCTGAGCAAATGCTTTATAACACCAAGATAAAACACAGCAGTAATCGTTTGACCAGGTGGAACGAATTCACGATGAATAATACCCTCCGAATCGTAGAAACAAATCAACATTGCCTTCACTTTTGACTTTTCAAGACGACTTTTTTTCGGATTGGGCTCGGTTGGCTGCTTCCATTCAGCACTTTGACGCTTGGTTTCGGGATCATATTGAAAACACCATGTCACGTCACCAGTCACAATTGAATATCAAGTTTGGGTCATTTTTTGACTCTTTAATCAAATCCTTAGAATGTTGAATTCGGAGCAATTTTTCGTAGTCGGTCAATTTGTGTGGAACAAAGCGTGCACACACCTTCCGTAGATTCAAATGATCGGTCAAATTGCGATGAATTGAATTTTTGGACATATTCAATTCCATTTCCATGTATCGCAATAAAGATTTTGGCTCATTTTTTATAAATTCACGCACTTTTTCAATGTTACTTTGAGTAACCATGGCATTCGAAGGACCTGGATGTTCGTCGTCCTGAATGTCTTCACGACCTTCCTGGAACCGCTTATACCACTCATACACTCTGGTACGGGATAGACAATTATCGCCATAAACTTGTTTCAGCAAATTATGCGTCTCAGTAAAGGATTTACCGAGTTTAAAACAGAACTTAATATTTGCTCTTTGTTCGAAGTTCATTATTCGACCGATGCCACAAACACACTGTCACTTTGAGCGCGATATTTTGGTTTCCATTGAACCAAATGTCATACAATTTTGACAGGATGTCAGTTAAGAATGGACCTTTCCATTGCTAACATCCACCAATAGGTGGCGCCAATATAAATCGATGTTTTGAAAAAGTTCCGTTTTCCATGGGACACACTGTGTACATCTTCATTCTTCTTTTGTCTTCAGTAATGACACTGGATCTGAGTTTTGGTGGTCATCATTGTCCTTTCTCATATTAATGATCGGCTCAACTGCGTATTCGTTCTCGTACTTGATCTTTTGCCAGAACTCTTGTGTGGTCTGCGAGACTTAATTGATAGTCTCTTCAGGCCTCATGTTAGGTTTTTTGTTGCCCTTTGGTTCATTAACTACAAGGTCTTTGGTTTTATGGTTTCTTATATTTTCTAAATTTCTTTTACGTTCTCTCATTTGACATTGTATTGGGCACATAACTAAATGTTCTTTAAATGTTTTAAAGTCTACCCGAAGCATGAATTTGGAGTGCAGTGTCTTCGCGTGTCCTCGGTTTTTTCCTGGTCGGCCTTTGAAATCTTTGGGGAATCAGTGACGATGGCGTGGTACGTTCTTTTACTTCCTCGCAAGGTTTTAATAGCATCTTTAGCGTTAATAAATCGGCAAGAAGATTGTCTTCCAACATTCTAGATAATCTTGATGAAATTCAATAGACCAAATAATCAAAAGTTATTAAAAATTTCTTCTTCAGTTATATTCCTCGGTAATTGGCAGAAGAGTCTAGTTCCTTAGGGTTTGCCAAGTATGGTCTTTGATTTTGCCTTGTTCCGCATTTCAAGAAGCATTCAAGTTTTCCCATCGTCGTTGAAATACTTTACTTATAATATTTCTATTAAATCCCCATTTTCATTTATGTGAATATCTAGACTTGTTATTGGTCCTCTTTCTTCAGCTTTTCCTATAGCGGCAGATAAAGATGTGGTAAGATGGTTATAAAATACTAAGCTGCCTTCGCTCTATGGATTTTCGGTCACTTTAATTCGGCATCGGTCAGCCATAGTTTTTTTGGTATGAATTTTCTGGAATTTAAGGTTAAGAATTAGGATTTACAAACGTTTAGGTTCTGAATAACTAGGGCTTATTAGTAGCATAAGGTTTTAGTTATAGTTTTATGGAAACACGTTCTGTTTGACTTCGTTCTCTCTTATGAAACGGTTAAAATTTTTATGGTCAAAGATTGAGAGTTAGTCAGTGTCTGGGATTTGAATAAATAGTGTTTATGGATAGAGCAGATATTGTAATGGCGTTAATGGTTGGTTTTTGAGTCTTCTAAGAACTAGAATGCGTTCCTTACATTTTACATGTTCCTTACATGCGTTTTCCGTTGCATTTTACAGGATTGGTCCTGGATTGTTGGTTGGTTTTGCATTTCGATTGGGCATTGCAGTTTTTTCTGTAGAGGATGTGCCTGGGTCGTATCCAAGATTATTTCAACTTTGCGGTTGGTCTGGTTGTGATAATGCATCATCTTCCTAGTATAACACTTCCAGGCTGTGAAGATCAACGTTGTGATTAGTATGATTTGGCCTAGAGCTTCACCTTATATTACGAGGGTGGATCAAATATTAACGGTAATTTAGCTATTCTGCTTAGCACGCACCTCCGAACTAGATGATAAAGTATGGCGGTTGCTGGTTCGTTTATAAGGAGTGAGGGAACCAGCTTAATTAGCGGCCACGCTCGATTCTGTCCTCAGTACAGTTTTGACTGAGCAAGAGGTACATCAGTCTGTCGCGCAACGCATCATCATAAAGTTTTTAGCCAATGACGACGTTAAATCATCGGAAATTTTTACTCGTTCAAAGGCGCAGTTCTGGGACACTACATTGTCTCAGAATCGAGTGTATACGCGGGCCAGGGAACTTACGGGTGGGCGAGAACGTGTTGAAAACGAAAGTCATCATCGACGTCCAAGGACAAGTCTTACAGATGACAACATTCGTGCCGTTCGAGAGCTTGTTGAATGTGATCAGCGGTTAACTGTTTCAGAAATCTAGTCAAGAGTGTGTATCAGCTATGGAAGTGCTCAATCCATTATCACTGATCATCTTGACTTCAGAAAAATTAGTGCTGCATGGGTTTCGAGGTTGTTAACCGGAAATCAAAAACAGGTCAGATCGGAGATCACTGAGAGACTTCCGAATCGATTTCGACAAGAAGGGGAGGATTTTTTGAGGCGCATCGTCACATTTAATGAGACGTGGGTCCACCATTTTATCCTCGAATCGAAAATGGCGAGTAAGAAGTAGCGAAAGAAGGATGAAGGCTGCCTAGTGAAGGCCAAAACTCGCCTCTTAGCCGGAAAAGTTTTTGCAACATTTTATTTGACTCAAAGAGAGTTTTACTCATTGATTTTCTACACGATCAACAAACAGTGAATGCGGCCTACTATTGCCAGTCGTTAAAGTCAGTGAGAACCTCCTACCGAAACAAAAGACGAGGTATGCCCATTGGAGAGGTCATCCTTTTCTATAACAACGCTAGGCCGCACCCGCGGCTTTGACAAAGAATAAACTGGAAGAAATGGGCTGGGAAACACTCAAACACCCTTTTTATAGTCCAGACTTGTCACCCTGTGACTACTTTTTGTTTGTGCCCCTGAAAAAATCACTTGGAAAACGATTTAAAAGCAATGAAGAAGTCAAGGACCACGTGCGCAATTGGCTGAAAACTCGTCTTAAAACTTTTTATGAACAAGCAATATCCAAGCTTCTAAAACGGTGGCAAAAGTGTGTAGATAACGCAGGAGACTACATGGAGAAATGTTGATAATACGGTTTGTGTGTAATGTTATTCAATAAATGAATAAAAAAAAAAAAATTACTGTTTATATTTGACTCACCCTCGTAAGTACTGAGTATTGAAGATACTTCTCTTGTAGCCCCCTATCAATTTTAAGCGATAAATAATTTTGTGTTAAGATTTCTCACGGTTTTTCCATCCTTCAGTGTCTGGTACAGATGCGCTTGATATCGCGTCCTCAGATGCATTCATTATTTTTTTATAGTAGATTCGTAAGTCGGGGTTAACTTCTACCAAGCTGAGTTTTATTTCTGATTTGTATGGATGTTGAAGGTCGTTGCGATGGTTTCCCTCACTTATGAGAAGATATTCATCGGTATTGCATATACAGCCAGGTGCCTTTTTCAAAATTCCAGCTGCATTGAGATGTATATTTTGGTTAGGTTGTCCGGGACAGATTATACGCAAGGTTTCTTTTTGTCCTAGTGAATAGAGCCAGGATCCGTCGACATTTAGGTAACTCCATTGGGTGATACGGGTGGGGGTTATGGTTATATTGCAGGCTTTCAATACCTGTATATTGGGTCATAACAACATTGATACTTCACAATCTTCTTGATTTGTGGCTTCAGTCAAAGGTCCGTTAGCCGAGCATATGCAGGCATGATGAGTGCGATTATAGCCCTGTAAATCTTCGTGGTTTGTTTGCATGTATTGCCTTTGATTAGTGCTAATGATTAGGTATTCATGACTTGGCTTTATGAATCCTGTTCCCATTGAATAATTATTAATACGGTACAGCTAAAGGATATAGTCTGTAGAGATTGTAAGGTACTCGTTCTACGAAAGGAAAATGCATTACAATAAGTAGCCTCTTGTTGTTGTATACTACGTCTACTCGTGCGATTTCTGCGACTTCTTCTGCTCGTAAATGTTGAAATGGTATTGGAATTTTCAGTGCTTCACTTGTCTTCCCTATATCGTCTGTCCATCGCTTGAGTATGTCTTTATTTAGAAAAGAAAGTTCTAATGTTTGTTCCTTTAGTCTTCGTATCATTTGTGACATCCGCTGATTGCTTTCGACTAGATGCTGCATTGCGATAACTATCTTCCGGGCATATATAGTTAAAGTGATAAAATATCGCAATTCAATTTTTCCACTGAATATGAATTGGAATTTCCGGTTCATGCCTTCTTCCATTTGGCTTATTACCTCAGCATAGGCTTTCATAGTATTATACAGCTCATCTAAAGATTTGACTATAATGTGTTCTCTTTCATTTACTAGTTGCACGAACTCTTTTTGGTCTTTGAATAACTGGTCTATGTTAGCATTTATCTTTTCAAGTTCTTCGATCGTAACTAGTCCGAATAGGCTTTTACTGTAGCTTTCAATGAATCCTAACATAACCATTCTTTTGTATCTCATGCTTCCTGGAACTTCTATAGGGTCCTTCGAGGATTGCTCCATATCGTAGAGTGTAGATTTTATCTTCGAATGTATTTGGTCTAGAGTATTCTGTCTTGATTTTACAAGGTCTGTGCCAAGCATAAACCAATATAAGACTTTCGTATAAGTTTTGTATTATAACTGCTCTTTCTTCGGGTATAGGAAAATCCACCTTTCCGTAAAAGAAAATTACCGTTATTGAACTATCTTTAAATGTTTCCGTTAGGAGTTGAGCTAACAATCCTGGCTCAAGGGTATCTAACATTTCTCTCTTCCTGGCAATACGAAAACTAATCAGGTTTTTTTAAAGCATTGCTATTTTTAAGGTTCGTGAAGGCAGTTCTTAAATTGGGTATGGCAAGATTATCGAAATACTAGGTTTTCACAACTATAGATATTACGTTATGATTTTTATATGGTGTGTTCAGAATTTGACCCACTTTTGGTCTTGTCTTTTTTCAATTCTTTGGATCAATTGCCCCGATGTCAATTAATAATCTTATTGTAGATGTCATTCTCTTGATATCGCTAAATAAGTGTACTAGATTGTCTCTCTTGTGGGTCAGATATTATCGTAATGTATTATTATTATTTCTTGAATTCAATCATGGCAAGGGTTGTTATTCATCGGAGATTTCCGAGTCAGAATCATCAGAGCTCAGATCGTTGTGATCCGTAGTAGTAGTCTCATGCGAGTCAATTGAAGACATGTATAATGATATTAAGGGTAGTAATTCATCAATGGTATTTCCGGGAGGTTGGCCGTAACTTATTCTTATTTCTGTTGGTGTTCTGGGAGAGATGTTCTTGGAGGTTTCTTTAGAAATTTCAGGAATCTCAATTAACTCGCTAAAGCGTAAATGTTTCTTTAATTCTCCTATTAGAGGAGTGCTTTTAGCCTATGGTTATTAGTTGCAACAGAAAGGTGTGTCAGAGATGGGTTTCGGTGTTTTGCACGGTATTTCGTGCAACGTATATTATCTGATTCTTCTACATCGGCGTCACTGCCTGTTTCGTAGTTGATTTCATTTTCCTTGTTGAGTAGGACTCTTCTTATTATTTCTGTGTTGTTGCTCCAATCGTACAATCCGCTGTTCCATAATGTTGTCGTTGAAAGTTTTGTCATCATATGGGTCTAGAGTGTCTAAATATTTCTGAAATTTAAGGTTCACTGTGTCTCTCACGGGGAAATTATTTTTATCCGCGAGTGTGTCGTCTCTGTTAGTAGCAGTTCAGAGTTGTGACAGTATCGCTTGTATACTCTACGATAAATCCTTCCTAAGGATCCGTTAAAATTCCTACAGTCTTTCATCGTTTCCTTATTTTCAGTATTTTCGCCACTTCGTGTTTCACTTGATGCTAGCGGTTTTGAACGCTTAGGTTCTCCATGTTGGTCGTTTACGTGTTCTTCTGGGTTCTCTAATGACGCCGCGACTTCCTCGGTTTCACTACCCGAGTCTGTGGTTACTTCGATGCGAATTGGTAATTTATGCCTTGGTTTGTTATGTCGAAGGTCGATATTGAGGTCTGGATCTTCGGTGGTTTCTTCCCGCAACCCGCTTCTCCTAGAGTCGGCTCATGGCGGTATTCTGTCTGTATCAGTGTTACTACTAATTGGGTCAGTACACTTTATTATCATTTCTCAACTAAGATTGATCTCTTTTTCCGTAGATGCGTTTGCCGTTAACGATTCTTGATTTGGAGCTATCTCTTCGTTCGTGGCCTACGATAATCCATACATTTTAGTGGGTATGCCGAGTTATTTAATATTGGACCTTTGAGTACAGATATTGCTAGATGTTTTCCCAGATAAGGACTCACGGATACTTCGGAAGTTGTCGCTCTTGATGTACTAGGGTTGTTTCTTGAGTCTTGTTTTATCTTAGTCCTAATTCTCTGAACTATGGCGCTGTGTTCTAGATTAGGTGTTGCTTCAGCAATCTTTGAACCATGTGGCCTTCCTCGTCCTTAACTTGCCACTGACTGATCTTGTGCATTTCCTACCGAAAGGCTGCTCAATCTTGGAACCTTTGGTTTTTTATCTTTTCTGGGCTGGTGGTCTACTTTGTTTAATACTAGTACTCTGAGTTGGAATAATTTATCATTTATTTCTTGCTCAGTTGCGCTTATCGCGGGAATACGAGACAAACCATCCGCGTTGCTATTTAATCGTCCAGGTTTATACTTGAATATGTATTGATATCCTGTTTATTTGAATTTGAACATCCAGTGCATTAGTCGTTGCCCAGGGCCGGTTCTACTGTGCATCTAGTTCAATGGATTCATGGTCTGCTCGTAAAATAAATCTTCTTTCCAATAAGTATGGTCGAATTTGATGCATGGTATATAGGGCGGCTAAACATTTCTTTTCCGTGGTACTATAATTTCTTTTGGCCTTATTTGGGATTCTCGATAAATATGCCACAGGATAATCGAATCCATTCCGTTCTTGATTAATACTGCTCCAATTGCATGGTCAGTTGCATCGGTTATCAGAGTAATTTCTTTTTCAAAGTTTGGATAGATTAAGATAGGGCTACATATAATACAATATAATGTAATAAATATACATACATACTCACATAATCGTTTCTTTAATGTTTCAAAACTTTCATCTTGTTGTGGTTTCTAATCATTACAATGCTGGTCTTTGCTTAAAAGATCGGTTAGAGGTTTTGCTATTTTTGTAGTATAATTATATTATTGCGAGTCGTGAGTAAGAGGTTAGCTCTTACTCACACATAGTAATATTAGTGTGTGTACGCGCGCACGAAAATACGCGTGTAGTCTTCCGGTTGTCCGCGAGAGGCTGCAACCAACCCGCCGGCTAGCCTGCGAGTATAAGAGCCGGCTCACTCGCCTTGGTACGTGAACTTAGCAAGGCGAGTGATAGGAACGCATGCGCAGTGCGTGTCTCGCAAGAATTAATTGCGCATTGCTATATTTTTATTTGCAACTCTTGGCTAGGGTTCCGAGTCAATTTATAAATTGATTGCATATAGTTTCTATTTATTCTGATTGAATAAGCTGCTGCGCGTTTAGTTTATTCTTCCCTTTCCAGCGTTCTATATCCAAATACTGCCGCCTCCGCAGGCGTTTCAATTCACTGTTTACTTACAGTCCAACTAGCCGAGCCCAGTGGATAGCACCACCGGCTTGGGGTCTAAGGGAAAGGCACCTCACATTATAAAAAGTAGGATCCTAAGCAGATTCTACATTGTAAGAGGATCGGTAATGCACACGAGTATCATTGCACGACGTAAACGTCCGTCGGCACTCAAGGCAGCATCAAGAGATAGTTGCGTTTGCTGCGCATGTGTGTGAGAAAGTCCTGCACATGCATGTAATATCGAACACCAATAACTCCGATACAAAATACGTGTATATGTATACACTCTGACAAAAAAGTATCCGGAAATTTGAAATAAAACGCAAAAATATTAAACTTCTTCAATATTTATTGAATCTCCTTCAAAATATGCTCCATTTAAAACGATACACATGTGCCAACGTTATTTCCAATCATGGAAACATTTTTTATTGGCGCTTTCAGGGATGGCCTTCAGCTCCTTCTGCGAGTTTTCTTTTATGGCGTCTATGGAGTCAAATCTGGTTCCCCGGAGCGGTAATTTCAGTCTGGAGAAAAGAAAAAAGTCACACGGAGCTAGATCAGGCGAATAAGGTGGCTGGTCGATGGTATTTATCGAGTGTTTGGTTTTAAAATCGTTAATAATCGTGGCTCGATGAGATGGTGCGTTATCGTCATGCAAAATCCACGAATTGTTTTGCCACAAATCCGGCCGTTTACGGCGAATATTTTCACACAAATGTCTCAAAACAGTTAAATAGAAGTCCTTATTGACCGTTTGACCTTGCGGAACGAATTCATGATGAACCACACCACGAATATCGAAGAAAACAATAAGCATCGTCTTGATTTTCGAACGACTTTTGCGAGGTTTTTTCGGTTTCGGCTCATTTTTTCTTACCCATTCCGATGATTGTTGGCTCGTTTGTGTGTCGTATTCATAGACCCATGTCTCGTCACCAGTTATGATCCGTCCCATGAACGTGGGATCAGAATTCGCACGATCTAGCATGTCTGCAGCTACCTGCATCCGGTACTGTTTTTGAAGAAAATTCAGCTCTAACGGAACGAGCCGAGCGGCGACGCGCTGCATGCCCAATTGGTTCACCAAAATCAAACGAGCGGTTTCACGAGAGAAGTTGAGATCACAAGCTATCTCTCTAACACTGGCATGACGATTTTCGAGCACGATTTCCTTGATTTTTTCGACGTTATCGTTGGTTGAAGAGGTCGACGGTCGTCCTGAACGAGGCAAATCTTCGACGATCTCCCGACCGTTTTTAAAGGCTTTGTACCATTCGTACACTTGGGTTTTCGATAAAGCAGAGTCTCTATAAGCCTTTTCCAGCATTCGCAACGAGTCAGCACACGAAATTTCGTTCAAAACACAAAATTTGAGACAAACTATTTGTTCAATATTTTTTTCCATTGTAACATTCGCAGACTACCACTGAGGTCGACTGGTTTCAACAGCTGTCGTAAACAAACTAGTTGACAGACCGCACTCATGTTTGGCATAGTAATTACGGACAGTCCTACCAACATACAGAAACTTCAAATACTTAAAAATACTCAACGCGGGCAATTTAAATGAGAATTTCCGGATACTTTTTTGTCAGAGTGTATACATTAAGTGTGCAATTAAGTTCTCGCTGTTTTCTTTGTTGTAAAATAATGGTTACAAATAAATCATTGTAAGTATTGCTCATCGCTAGGTACAACTTTTTCCCATCTTTCTGGCAGAGCTTGAATACCGTTACGCTAAAAGTGTTCGTCTTCTGAAGCTATTCATGGATCAAGCCAATTTTCAATATCTTCATATGAGCGGGATTGCTGATCAGCAAGACCATGTGCCATTGAACGGAACAAGTAATAACCGGACGGTGCAATATCTGAGGAATATGGCGGGTGGAGTAAAGCTTCCCATTTGAGCGTTTCCAAGTAGGTTTTAACGGGCCCGACAACATGAGGCCGAGCGTTGTCATGCAGCAGAATCACTTTTTCGTGTCTGCTCGTATTGTGGCCGTTTTCCGATTAGTGCTAGGCTCAATCGCATCAATCAAATTTGATAACGTTGCCCAGTGATGGTTTCGTTTGCTTTCAATAGCTCATAATAAATGACACTGACCTGATCCCACCAAGTACACAGCGTTATCTTCGCACTGTGAATATTGGGCCATGCCGACGACGTAGAAGCATAACCAGGCAGTCCCATGACT
Organism: Chalcis sispes; assembly: GCA_949987625.1. Taxonomy (NCBI): domain Eukaryota; kingdom Metazoa; phylum Arthropoda; class Insecta; order Hymenoptera; family Chalcididae; genus Chalcis; species Chalcis sispes. The sequence continues at coordinate 37,236,934 of OX465096.1, read as the reverse complement.
TCTTTCTCTTTGGGTTGCTGAAATGAATCCATTTTTTATCACCTGTCACAATTCGATGAAGAAAACCCTTCCCTTTTTGCCGCTGGAGCAGTTGTTCACAGGCGAAAAAATGACGCTCAACGTCCCTTGGCTTCAAATCATAAGGAACCTAACTTCCCTGCTTTTGAATCATTCACAACGCATGCAATCGCTTGGAAATGGCTCGGCGGGTGATTCCTAATACTGAAGCAAGCTTATTTTCATTTGGCATGGATCCTTGTCGAGCAATGGCCTTTAATTCAGCGTCTTCAAAGGTTTTTGGCCTTACTTCACGTGAACGGTCGTCAATATCGAAATCACCTTTAAAGCAACAGAACCAATCATGGTACGTGATTTCACTTAGAGCAGCATCTCGGTAAATGTTTTGGAGCCCCTCGATGTGCTTCAGCCGCCGTTTTCTTCGAATAAAAGAAGGAAAATAGCACTTCCCACAAATGATGATTATTTGGTACAAAATGAGAAATTTTCACACAACCAAAAGTATATAACGCCAAAACAAGGTCACTAACGTGTCAAAGCGATTTATTTACCACATGTCTAAGCTGGCTACATGATGTTTTGGATGTCGAAATCGACAAGCACTTACTGCTGAAGCTATCTATTGACAAACAGCGGGAACTTAGTTGCGCACTTAATAGTTTTTCTAATTTTGAAGTACGATGACCGCAAAAAAGGCTTTGTAAACAAATATACAATGCGCTTAAACTATATGTCCTGTAGGTATCGGCGAGCAATCGATTAGTTTGTGAGGCTTTACTTTTGATGTTCATGCCTCGCAGAGGCTGCTCAAACACTCTGGCGCAAAGGAATAAAAGCAGATCGGATATTTTTTGGACAGATCTCGTATTTTTTAGGTTAGATTTTACTTTCAGAGAATATGAGATTTCATAGAAAAATGTATTGAAATTCAGGCAGAGTTTGACTACAAAAAGAACTGACAATTAAGTGCAATTAAAAATTTGTTGAAAAATTTAACAACCAAAGAGCTAGCGAAAATTAATTATGTAAGAGCAAGTGAAAAATGTCAACTATGTAATAAATTTAATCATACGGCTCAAAATTATTGAAAATGGCGTTGACAAGAAGTAGAGAATGCAGCAAGAAGATACAATCCACTTATGAATAAAGCGGGCGGGTCAAAAGACTCGCAAAGAGCGCCAAGATGCCCGCATAACGCATGTCAAAAAATTAAGGAACAAAAAGAGAAACAATATTTAAGAAGACAAAATACATTTTTCTCGAAACGTAATGATGGAAGGTATGAGCCAATAATATGCAGATATTGCAAGAAAGAAAGAGACATTATCAAAAACTGCAGAAGACGTGAATTCAATAATAAAAAACCGAATAACTTAAAAAGCTTCTCTCGCTAGGGCGCAAAGAAGGAGACCGATCACTGCGTCCAACAAAAAATATACAAGAATCGCCATCATCGAAAAATATGTTCGATTAAATAAAGATACTATTTTTTCCATTATCGCACTTTATGATGTTACTCATGAAAGAGAAATAACATTAATTTTAAATTCAGTTGCAGGGCCAAAATTTTTAAAAATCGAAAATGTTATTGAATATAATAAATCAATACAGATCAAATTTCGGAATTAGAAGGAATAATGAGTAAAGTGCTTTTACGCTTAGAAAAATTATTATTTGTTTTCCTGAATTTAATATTGAATTTCAATTAGTTACAAAGGATCTACTAATCTAAGAAGAGGGACTATTGGGAAATGAATTTTTTACACAATTAAGCAAAATAATAGACTATGAAAATAACAGTGTTATAATTGATCGATATAAAATACTGTTCATAAAAAATTTAACTCGATCAAAACTTTTATTTTATGATGAAACGAAGTGCAGCGATCGCTTGACGGCGAGGAGAACGTACAAAATCTAGTTTACTATACGACTTGGATAAATAAATACAAAGAGGCAACCGAATTTTTAAGGCAGTATAAGTAACGCAAGTAGAAACAAACAAAATGTTTGAATCAAGGAAATTCCAGTATCGGATAAAGAGCGTGGTGGACATCAAAGTATATACACAGTATGTCGGAAAAGTTCCCGAACTTTGTAGCGCTTGTACGAGTGGCGCCACCTCTTGGACGACACCGGTACTATGTTGCTACATCCCTCTGGAGTGTCTGAGAATTTTTTCACCAGTATCCGTTCATTAGTTGCCGAGACAGACGTGCTTGAGTGAACGTGTGTTTAGTACCCCGGTGCAAGCTCTACGATGGATGAGAAATTTGAACATCGTGGCGCAATTAAATTCTGCTATAAACTTAAAAAAACTTTCGCGGAAACGAAAAAAATGATCGATTCGGCTCACGGTGAAGGTGTAGTGTCGCGTACAACTGTTTACACGTGGTTCAGTCGGTTCAAGAAGAGTAGAGAGTCGTTAGAAGATGACGAGAGAAGCGGCCGGCCAAAAATCACGGGTAAAGACGATGTTCATCGCTTACTTCGACTCCAAAGGCCTGATACACAAAGAATTTGTGCCCCCAAACACCACCGTGAATGCTGCGTATTACGTAGAGGTGTTAAAACGTCTGAAGCGCCGGATTAATCGCATTAGGCCTGAGTACAAGGAACCGGGATCGTGGAGTTTGCTGGATGACAATGCGCCTGCTCATTCTTCGAACATTGTGAAGCGTTATCTCGCCGAAAATCAGATTCCACGCATCAATCACGCCCCATACTCGCCAGATCTGGCTCCAGCCGACTTTTTCCTATTTCCCAAGCTAAAAATGGCCTTGAAAGGACGATTTTTTGAAGATGTACCGAGCATTCAAGCGGCTTGCACCGAGCTTCTCACAGCGATAACTCCAGAGGAGTACCAGAGAGCCTTCGAATCACTCATGGAGCGCTCAAATGAGTGTATATCTAGGGAAGGGGACTATGTTGAAAGTTAACTGGAATAAATTTCTTCAGATGTAATTTTCGATTTTTTATTTCAAAAGTTCGGAAACTTTTCCGATATACTGTGTATAATGCTAGCCCGAAAGAAGTTATAATTTAAGAATTAAAAATAAAGAAAAACGCTTTACAAATCCAAGAACGTAAGAAGAGCCCAAATCCCGGTTCTGAGTCAATAACAGGAAAAATTCTACTTAGTCTCAAGTAATTAGAGCTAGAAATAATAAAGTTTTCGAAGCAAATTGCCGAAAACAAATTTAAGAATAATAAATAAGATAAAAAACACGAATAAAATACCCTTTCATACTTCACAGAAAATGCTTAAAGATTAAAAACATTTACGCCTTCTAAAAATATTATGACGCTGTTGAATAAAATTTCTAACAGAGGAAATAAACAGAATTGTCCCGAGTAAAATATCACCATAAGATTTATTCAAAAGGCTTCGATAAGCTGTATTAAAATTACAATTGAAAAAATGCGAATGTTGTAAGTGGGAAGTTACGTATCTCGGACCCTTAACCAGCGCAGAGGGAGTAAGGCCCGATTCACGCAAACTCGAAGTCCTACAGAATTATCCGGTCTCGAAAAGCGTAAAAAATATTAAACAATTTTTAGGTTTGTCAGGCTATAAAAGAAGATTTATATATCAATTTGCAAAAATTGCAAAACCTCTTACGAGCCCATTAAAGAAAGAAACAGAATTTGTATGGTCATATGTAGCGCAACAAGCTTTCGAAATTTTAAGAAATAAATTATGCGAAGAACCAATATTAATTTTCTCTATTTTAGAAGATACGTTTTATTTAAATACAGACGTTTGGGTTATGCAGTAGGAGGAATTTTATCGCAAGGTAAAATCGGCAGCGATCAACCTGTCGCATACGTGTCTTAAGTATTCACGGATACAGAGAAGTGCTGGGATACGTTTAATAACGAAGAATTGGTTTTTATGTACTAAATAATGCACTTTAGACCCCATTTATTCGTTCGATATTTTTTCTCATAACCGATCACAAACCATTGTTATGTCTGCAAACGCACAAGGACTCCAACTCGCAAATTACGCGCTGGCGGTTATTATTCGGTGAGAATAATTTCGAAGTGGTTTGGTGGACTCGACATAGCCGATATTCTTCCACGCAATCCAATGAAAACCGTTCGTATAATTACAGAATTAGAACACAGCGTGCCGGGAATCATGCGACCGTGAAATGCCATTGAATCTTCTAGTGAAGCACCTACCTAACTTACACACTCCATATCCGCGCAGGGCTAAAGCAAACCAAAAAATATTTAGAAACCAGAAAGAGGTTTGCTTCCCGTAAACGCGAAGTAAGAGCGAAAAGGGAATAGCTCGAGAATCCCCTTATTATTAAAAATCAAAGCGCAAAAACTTTCCATGAAAATATTAAATAGGCATATTGAATAAAAATGTTAAATGACAACCTACTAAAAGCTAAATAAAAGTCGAAGCGACATTACGATAAAAAGAGCAATTAAAAACCTTTGCAAATACGAGTTTACGTATGGCTGCAAAAAGGCCTAAAACCGCATAAATTTATTATCAATGTACAGGGTCGTATATAGTATTCGACGTCTTCGAAAATGGAAATATAAAAATTCAAATAAGTAATACAAAAATTAAAATTGTTTGTTAAAATAGATTATGAAAATTATTCGTCGAAACGCCTTCGGAAGACTGGAAAAATAAATAACATAACTATATATATACAGTCTGTTAAGTAAGAGCGTGGTTGTGTTAATTTATAAAAAAATTTATTTGATGAAACTTTCATATTTATATATACATTGTACAGATTACAAACAATGATGCAATTTGGTCAATATTGTGTCCAGTCACCACCGGCGTCAATAATTGCCTGGCATCTCCGAGGCATGCTTTCTACTAATTTGACGGCGTATTCTAGTGGCAAAGATCTCCAGATCCGACGAATTTCGTAAGACAACTGCTTCAAAGTGTATGTGCGTCTTCCACGAAGCTTCCGTTTAATATATGCCCACACATTTTCAATAGGGTTTGCATCGGGCGACTGCGACGGCCAATCCAATGTAACGATGCCAGATTGAGTCTTCCACTGAGTACAGAGCTTGCTGCGGTGTTTAGGATCGTTGTCCTCCTGCAGAATCCAATCTTCATTTTTTGTGATGAACCATCGTTTGGCAGATGGCAGTAAAGCCTTTTTGTAGATTTTTATCATTTTCTCAGCATTTAGGTTGTCAGTAAAGAGGTGCAAAGTGCCGGATCCCTGCTTTGAGAAGCAGCCCCAAAGATGCACCTTTATTCCATGTTTTACGGTCCGCTGAACAAGCCTATTGGTGGAAGTTGACCAGGCTCGCGTGAAGACAGAACGTGCCCATATAGAACATTCATCAGTAAAAATGACATTTTCAAAATATCTATCAATATTCTCATGCGCCCAAGCGAGTCGCTTTGTCACATGTTTTTCAGTCAACAGAGGCTTCTTCATTGTGTTGCGCCATTTCAGATGATGAGTACGAAGATGGGTTCGGATAGTTTCGTAGGATATATCTAAACCTTTTGCCATCAATTTTGCTTGTCCTTGCCGCAGTGTTAAAGCAGGATTCCGCGAAAACAGATTCACTATTCTTTTTTCATCTTTTTTGTTCACTTTTCTTATCGAGCCACGTTCTGGTAAATCATCGACATTTTTAGCCACTTTATATCGCTGTATCCACTTCTGTACAAATGCCTTCGACTTTCTCATATATTTAGCAGCCGCTGATTGCGACATTTTGGGACCTTTCGGGTGGATGCAAAGGAACACAGCCTCGTAGCGCGACGCGTACTTAGCACTCATGGCGTTTAACGTGATTCTCTTTCAGAAGATCAACGACAATTGAATCTTTGTTGACAATGCATTAAGGACAAAGGTTCCCTCTATCGGCTCGCGAAGAAATTAGAGCGAAATCTTTCATTACCTGTCGGTGAAGTCGACCACGCTCTTACTTGACAGACTGTATATATATATATATATAAAATTATGTCTATGTGTATATATGTACATAGACATAATTTTTTTGCGCAATAAAGTAATAGAATAAAAAAAAAAGAATAAAAATGTTATAGGACTGTAAGCTTGTTTTATCATTACAGATACTCGGTGGTGTAATCTAGTGCATCAATTTCTCTTTTAAAGAGTGGTCAAGGTGCATCGTTTCTTTCTCTTACTCTTATTCTCTGTCGAGTGCCTTCTGGTTCTGTTTTCCTTTTTCTATCTGTGCTAATATATGGTAATTATTGCCTCCTGTCCTCGGCAGCTACAGATGACTGGAATAGGGAACCTAAATTTTTTTAAGTTTCTCAACTTGCTAAATTTAATACATTAATCGTCAATGCGTCTCCCCTTGTACGTCACAAAGTATTGAGTTAAATGAATTTTTATTTTATAATTGATGAAATAAAAATGAATAATTTACAAATAAAAAGGAAAGTATTAATATAAAAGATTTTGTATTTCACTTAAAATTAATTGCTAATATAGGTGGAATCCACTTAGAATTAATTTGGAATCCAAAATAATTCTACTTAGATGGCCACTCAGATTTACATGGATTATCCTTGGCGGATATCAGTAAATTTTTTCAGGAAGGTAATAGTTCTAAATATAAATTATTTGATCTTAAAAAAAGACAATGTAAATATTAATCTTAAAATAATGTATATGTAAATAAAAGTTTATAAATTATACTAAATGACTTCAGTTTCTTTGAAAATCAATTTTTTTCAATTATTTATTTAATTCGTTAATCATTAGTTTTTATATCTAAATAAACATTTTAATGCTGTTTGTATTCTAAAAACAAAGAAAATTATTCGAGAATTAATTCAATAAAGTTGAGCATTTTTTTGAGCTAATGAAAATTTATTTATCTTTAAAATTTTGTTTTAAAATTTTGAAAATTAAATACTAAGAATTAAAATAAATGACGAAATTCAGATTTCTAGTTCATGGATGTTGCAATTACGGTATAATATAACCTTACTCAATTTATTTGTTTTTATAAGCAAAAACTGAGTTTTACTTAAAGAATAATAAATTTTGTTTTTAATTTAAGTATCAAGATGACAACACTGAATTCTGTAAGAATATTTGCATGTACACACATACACACACGCGCGCGCACACACACATATATATATATACACAAATTTATTTAATAATTATTTTAAAGCAAATGCTTAAGAATTGGAGATTATGTTTAAACCTTTTATTGCACGGGCATAATTCTATAGCAAAACAGTAATAATATAATTAGTTAATTTTATTTAATGAAAAATGTCATTCTTGACCAAATAAACAACATAGCCAAATAAAATGTTTAATTTTTCTTAAAAAATTTAAATTCAGAAATGTTGAGTGAATTATGTTAAATTTATAAAATAATAGTAAATAATTTGTAATATTGCAGATTATATAATTGAAATTTTTATTGATAATTTTGTTTTGTTATTGGTACACATTCTTAAATCAATGGTTTTTAATGTTATGATTTTTAAAATTTCTCCACTAACATGAAATTGAATTAGATTTATAAGTTATAGTTTTGATTACAAATTTTTGAAGGCATTTATATTTAAATTTTTATAAAATTTAAAATACATAATAAAGGACTTACTCCCAAAAAGTAAAACACTATATTTAAAATTTTTGTAAAATTTAAAATAGATTTAAAATTATAAAACATAATTCTTATAAATTAATTATATATTTTTTATCTTGATTAAATTTATTTAATTTTTAATTTTTAATAAGTATTCTTTAATTTTTTTTTTTATTTTATCAACCAAAAAATATCTTATGCATTACTTTAAAGAAATTTGAATTTTCACTTATTTTTAAAAAAATTGTATTGAAATTATTTAATTTAATAAATAAATTAAAATCAAAATGAATCAAAAGATTTTTAGTACAAAAATTTTGGTAAAGAAATTAATTCCAAATTTATTTAAAATCAAATTAAAATTATTAAAATCAAGATTCTGTGTATGATAATATACAAAGAGATAAAAATTTGTGAATTTTTAGAAGCTTATTTTTTTTAAATGTTTGTTATTTTTCAAATTTTGATAATAACCAAAAGTATGTAAATATCTAATTCTAATAGATATACAACATATATTAACTTATAAAAATGACTAAATTTTTAATTATGTTTATAAATCAAAACTATTTAGTTTCAATAAATTTTTGTCCAACTTAATAATATTTCATGAAAGTAATTTGATTGTAATTTCACAATTAACCAAATATCTGATAATAATTTTCTATTTTATGCTTATAACACAAAAAATTTAAAATAAAATTTATATTTATTTAACTTAAATACTAATTTAATCGATTATTTAAAGTGTTATCATAATAATTAATAAAAAATTAAAATCAATTATTTGATTGCAGTATTATTTTTAACAGTTGTGGATATTTTATTCATGTAGATAGATACACACATTATATGTAATGTATTCATGTCATCATGAATGTATTCATGATTGTTACTACTACAATGCTTCAAGGTATTGCATTTTTGAATCAAATTAATATTATCATATTGCAGCACTTATTATTTTTGGTTCTAATATTATACATATTTGTGTGTGTATATATATATATATATATATGTACATTATTTTTTTTTTTTTGTTAATAATATTTATAAGATAAAACTATTTTAATTATAAATTATGTACATTTTAATTTTTGACAGTTTTAGTGGTAAAATATTTACAATTCCACAATACATGCTTCTTACAGGTAAAGTATATCACTATGAGTATCACTGATATTACCATTTTTTTTAGTATTCTTTTTTAGCTTTTAAAAGTAAGTCATTTTATCAAAGATTAGTACAGGGTAGAAGAATTTATTTAATTAAAAAAAAAAAAAAAACCAAGAAAATAAAAAATTAATAAAAAATAAAACCAAGAAAATCATTCTAATGAAAAATGTATTTAAATTTTCATATTTCTTGTACTTGTATTTTATATATTTCTTGTCTCAAGAATATCTGCTCTTGATTTTCATATTCTTGCTTTAAGATGTTACCGCTAGGTGATAGCAGGTTTTCTTTTTCAACAAGAGAATTTGAGAGAGCAAAAGTTATATAAGAATATGAAATTTTCCACTAATAAAACACTTTTCTGTTTAATAAGTTATCTACTGAATTATTAAAATTAAAATTATTAAAATTCAAAAAAAAATAGAATTAATTTAAAATTAAATAGAATTAATAGAAGTAAATAGAAATGCATGTAGTTTTAAATATAATTTTAAAATTCAAATAAGCCTGTCGATTTTCCATTTGAATAGCTGTCTGCATGACATAATTAACATTGTACTTAGGTTTCATGAAAATTAATTAATATTTAGTATTGACAATGATTAATACATCAAATTAAAAAATTATGATTAATGGTACTAACACATTAAAATAGTCATCTATATCTACCAATTGAATAGTTTCGCCTTTACTTAAGCATCTGCAATTGTCAAGGTTTTAACTTGGCTAAATAAAACTAGACCTTTCATTAATCCATTAACGAACAAAACCATCAATTTTGTAACATGTTTACGACCGCAAAATTCATGTGTATAACGAAACAATAAATAGATAAAAAGTATCGTTTGTTTACATTTTTGAGTGTGCTAAATTCGAATCCACGCTCAAAAATGTTGACTGCAAAATAAAATATGGCGGTTTTTGTACACCAAAGTAGTGAAAACTGTTTGTTTTTTTATTTTTATGATTTTTTTTTTCAGACGTAAAACGCGTCAATATCTGATATTTTCTTTAATCATCAGTACAAAAAATTATTGAACTTTATCAGGGAATTTTTATATACCGGTTGAGCCATTTTAATCTATCCACTCCGAAATCTTCGAAAAGTTAACGGTATACGAAAAAATTGTTCAAAAACGGTTTTTGTACACAAAATTAGTGAAAACTGTTTGTTTTTTTATTTTTATGATTTTTTTTTTCAGACGTAAAACGCGTCAATATCTGATATTTTCTTTAACCATCGGTACAAAAAATTGTTGAACTTTATCAGGGAATTTTTATATACCGGGTGAGCCATTTTAATCTATCCACTCCGAAATTTTCGAGAAGTTTACGGTATACGAAAAAATTGTTCAAAAACAAAAAAAAAAATTGCTCAGGGGCCATCTTCTTGCAATATCGGTTTTGACCTTAAGATCAATTTTTAACGTTATTTGATAGCCAAAGTAATTTTTTTAATTGGGAACCCTCATTTTTGACGTTGGATTTTGAAAGAGTGAGAAATTTTACATTCGAAATGATAGTATAAATTTTCACAAGGTCAAATCAAGTTCAATTTCAAAAAATCACCCAGACATTGCTTTTTTTTTTATGACGTCTGAGCAACAAAAAGCTTAAGTGGACTTAGGACTAACAACCTTAATCATCTTGACCTTGAGGTTAACTTGGAAGGTCATTCGAAGGTACGTCCACGTTGTTGTTTCTGGGTAACTCTAAAAATAAGCATTTTTACTTAAAAAAAATCCTCTTCACTTTTACATAATCTTCAAATTTGAAGATGAACATAGTCAGTCATTGACCTCTGAATCTTCTCGAGCTTTTTCCATTTATAAATCCATTAAAATTTGCAAAAAACAGCTTTTGGACAATTCTTTCATATTTGACCATCTAAAGGTCAATCCAACAGATTAATAGACATTATTTTCTACAATAAAATGTCTCCATGCTTTCGAAATCCGAAATTAAAAGTAAGTGTTCTTATTTTAAAACAAAACTTTGACCTTCGAATGACCTACCAAGTTGACCTCAAGGTCACAATGATCAAGGTCGTTAGTTCACTCCAGCCTCTTGTGGCCCAGACGTCATAAAAAAAAAAAAGAATATTTTCAGGACAATTTTTTAAATTTGACTTTAATTTGACCTGGTGAAAATTTATCTTAACTATCATTTCGGACGTAAAATTTCTTGCTCTACCTTAATCCAATGTCAAAAATAGGGGTTTCTATTAAAAAAATTACCTTGACCTTCAAATAACCTTAAAAATTGATCTCAAGGTCAAAATCAATATTGCAAAAAGATGGCCTCTATAGTCCTGAGCAACTTTTTTTTTTTTTGTTTTTGAACAATTTTTTCGTATACCGTTAACTTCTCGGAGATTTCGGATTGGATAGATTAAAATGGCTCAACCGGTATATAAAAATTCCCTGATAAAGTTCAATAATTATTTGTACCGATGGTTAAAGAAAATATCAGATATTGACGCGTTTTACGACTGAAAAAAAAAATCATAAAAATAAAAAAACAAACAGTTTTCACTACTTTTGTGTACAAAAACCGTTTTTGAACAATTTTTTCGTATACCGTTAACTTTTCGAAGATTTCGGAGTGGATAGATTAAAATGGCTCAACCGGTATATAAAAATTCCCTGATAAAGTTCAATAATTTTTTGTACTGATGATTAAAGAAAATATCAGATATTGACGCGTTTTACGTCTGAAAAAAAAAATCATAAAAATAAAAAAACAAACAGTTTTCACTACTTTTGTATACAAAAACCGTTTTTGAACAATTTTTTCGAATACCGCTTACTTTTCGAAGATTTCGGGGCGGATAGATTAAAATGGCTCAACCTGTTTATGCTTTTTCTTTCACTGTGGCGTATAGAATGCAAAAACTTCCCAAAAACCTGCGTTTCTCATTACCGTTGTTTTTCTCAAAAACTTTGAAGTTTAGAAAAAAGTACCATAAAAAAAAGTCTTATAATTAGTCAAAGAACACTCAAATTTTTTCAGATTTTTTGGAGAATTTTTTTGATTTTTCGGAAAACTACGAAATGGAAATTACAAAAAAAAATTTTCAAAAAATCTGAGAAAATTCAAGAGTATTCTTTGACTAATTATAAAAAATTTTTATTTCTAGAAAATTATTATCAATTCCTATAGATTTAGAGAAATAAAATTATCAAACTTTTAATCACATATCAGTCGCATCACTAAGAAATATCACTAAAATTTGGTCATATCGATTAAGTTAGGCTCGGGTATATTGTGGGTGAAAATCATGTAACACACAATAAACATGTTTTTTCAACGCAACATTTATTGGAATATATTATTCTGAAATTGTGAAGTTTTCTTGACATTTGTCACATAGTATTACCTATGCTTTGTCAGTGAGATTTTACTCAAAATCTTACTACCAAATCAGCTCAGACAAGATTAGTTTTTATATAAAATGTTTAATCAACTAAGATCTTCAAATTAAATTGTTTGTGGTTTTTATACTTTCAATAAAAGAAAGTCTCAGAGAGATTATTGGTCAACTGACCCTTTTTTATTTTGTGAAGTAATTTCTTCAGTAATGGTACGAACTGAGTTTAAATTGATCAAGTTCAAATTGAAATTCTCCAAGGCCAAAGCTAACGATTCAAATGATATGGGTTGGCGAGTTCGTGTATTATTGAAATTGTTTCAAAAGAATATTCTGAAGTTTGGCTTTTGGAGATTTGCTTTGTCAGTGGATGAAATGATGACTAAATTGTATGCTAGAACTTGCTTGAAACAATTCATTCATGGTAAACCTACGCGATTCGGTCTTAAATTTTAGAGATATTGTATTGCTGATGAATATCTATTGAAAAGTGACTTATACTGTGGAAAAAATTCTGCAGTAGAAGATAAGTTGGCTAAATATGCATTAGGATCTCGCGTGGTTTTAAATTTATTAAAACCCTTTTTCAAATTGACAGCTGATGAACAAATTTTTTTATATCATCTTTATTTTGACAATGATTTTACAAATTTAGATCTTGTTATACATTTAAAACGGTTAAAATTGAAATTTACTGAAACTGGTAGAGATAACCGTGTCATTGGAAAAAATTCCATCGATAAGAAGTCTTCATGTGGGATGTATGCAGTGAAGCATGAGCAAAACATTGGAATAAATTACATCACTGTAATGGATTTAAAACCAGTGTCGATATTATCTACAGTTGCAGGGGTTACTCCATTATTACCAGCGAAAAGGTTCAGTTCAATTAGAAAAGCAAAAATTGAGACATCAGTTCCGCAAGCGTTTCACCAGTCAGTCCACGGGTGAAGTTGATATACACTGTAATAATTTGTTACCAAGTATTCGATTAAAGAAATAGACATGGATAGTTATTAGGCTCATCCAAGCTGCTATTATGAATTCCTTTGTAATATTCAATGCTGCTGATCATAGTAAAAAAAGTTGAAACTAAAGAATTCGCAATGTCAATAGCTAAAAGTTATATTCATGATGCTCAGAAAAATCAGAAGAAACATACAAAAATTCGATAAAATAAACAACAGAAGTATTTTAATTGTCCAGTAAGACCATATAAGTTCTGCAATTTGGTTTTTTGCAGTCCATGTATGATGAAAAATAATTCGCTTCAGTATACACAAGCAGCCCACACAGTGAGAGGCAAGGGGCTTCACTGTAAAAAAGCACCCCAAAGGAGATAACTTTACCATGTTCACACCGTTGTCTCTGGTTTACGCTAAGAGTAAAATTTAAATATAAACTGAAAGTCAACAAATTTAATATATCATTTAGTAAATTCCTTTATTTACAGCCTCCCGGAAAACCGAAATGTCGAACGTTTCAATCTCAACTCGTTTGTAAAATTTCAAAATCTCAAAACGGCTGGAAAGAATTTACATATTGTGTGTTACATAATTTTCATCCACAATATACCCGGGCCTAATTTAATCGATATGACCAAATTTTAGTGATATTTCTTAGTGATGCGACTGTTATGTGATTAAAAGTTTGATAATTTTATTTCTCCAAATCTATAGGAATTCGTAATAATTTTCTAAAAATAAAAATGTTTTATAATTAGTCAAAGAATACTCTTGAATTTTTTCAGATTTTTGGAAAATTTTTTTTTGAATTTCAATTTCGTGGTTTTTCGAAAAATCAAAAAGTTTCTCCAAAAAATCTAAAAAAATTTGAGAGTGTTCTTTGACTAATTTTAAGACATTTTTTTTATGGTACTTTTTCTAAACTTCAAAGTTTTTGAGAAAAACAACGGTAGTGAAAAACGCAGGTTTTTAGGAAGTTTTTGCATTCTGTCCGCTACATTGGAAGAAAAAGCATGCATATAAAAATTCCCTGATAAAGTTTAACAATATTGTTTACCAATGGTTAAAGAATGTGTCAGATATTGACGCGTTTTATGTCTGAAAAAAAAAATCATATAAATAAAAAACAAACATTTTTTACTACTTTTCTGTACGAAACCGCCATATTTTATTTTGTAGTCAAATTTTTGAATTTTAAGTTCGGATTCGAATTTAGCACAGCCAAAAATGTAAGAAACAATAACTTTGATATATTTATTGTTCCGTTATACACATGAATTCTTCGGTCGAAAGCATGTTACAAAATTGATGGTTTTGGTCGTTAATGGGTTAAATTAATTAGGCCAATATCTGGGGTAACATATAAGCCAGAACTCAGGTGAGTATAATTTAGATTTCTGTTTATCCAAGTGTATACTTAAAAAATTCGACACGAGCTTTTTTTATTCTTGCCAAATGAAAATATTTCTTAAAAATAATTTAAAAATATCTTTAAATTCTGAAATGCGGAATTATACATGCTCCATAGTTTTTATAGATTTTTCATTTTTCCATAAATAGCACAAACTTACGCAAAAAAGTGCAAAGTTCGAAAGACTTGATTACCCTTTCTATACGTTTTTAAGATTGCTGAATCTGAATATAGTATCTGTTTGACGGAATCAAGTTCAAGGTAATTTAAAGGTCAACTCTTGTTTCGGGCGACAATGCAATTTCTCGCTGGTGAATTCCGAAAGAGAAAGGATAATCCTCTATTCTCCCTAGAGCTACGAATGACAGCTTTCCGACTTTGACGAGGAATCGGTTATTTCATCGTTGGACACACTACGGTTTCATTCTCAACTCTCTAAGGCCACTTTATAGAAAAGTGCGCTTCCGCTGTCTTCGATACCTAATCACGATGGATTATCTAAGACATTCCTTCCCAGGACAGCGTCACTATCTACAGCATATTTTGAGATAGCAACATTTAAAACACCTTTACTGTGGAAGGAAGTGTGATAAAGCTACAATTTAGGAATAATTTTTAGAAGTAGAAGTCTATCGTTACCATTTTTTTTCTTTATATTTTTCGGGTCGTTGATTACGAATATAGCAGTAAAAATTGGCGACGGCTTTGTTTTCATGGTAGAAGCCATGAAAAACCTCTGAAAATTGTAGTTTTTTTTTTGATTGTATCAAAAACTACTGTAAATTAAAAAAAAAAAAGATTAATAAAATTGATAGATCTCTTTGAAATACACAATTTTGGTCTAATATATTTTTTATGTATAGGGATAATAGTTAACGAGAAAATCGATAATTGAAGATAGAAATCAACAATTCGGGAAGACCTGCAAGTAGCGTTACCCAACACCAACGACGGGGACGTATGCGTGCGCGTCCGTTTATACTGTATATTTTCTTATTTTCTCATATTTTTTTATTTTCTTTGTGACGGAGAGTCCGTGGTGGGTCATCGACGAAGAATGTAAGTGTTTACATTCTTGCGCGATCGTCTCCAGGTTTCCAGCTTGTGTAAGCCTGTTTAACAACGAAAATGCGGACTTTTCGGAAAAACCGGCAACGTTCGAAAATCACGCGATTTTTGAACTTATGGGACGATCGGCGAGAAATTTTGGAAACCGCAAGGGAAGGGGAAAGGTGAGCGAGCGCAACGGGCAGTTACGCTGTGTTCTCCTGCGAGTAAGTTTCGTTGCACGCTTCCGCGAGTACGGAGAGATAAGTCCCGCAGTGAACATAGTTCTGTTCCTTTGTATTAGAGTGAGTGTCGCGAGTGAAGCCAAGGGTGAAGGTGTGCGAGAGAGAGAGAGATAGATAGAGTGAGAGAGAGTGAGGAAGAAGCTGAGAGAGCAGTGCGATGAAGGAG